>CAOLHI010000649.1:0-559051 GCA_948474755.1 Ctenosaura bakeri
GAACATAAGGCCAACATACAATGGAGCCAAAGTGAGGAAATAGTGTCTTCAACCAAGGAAATTTTTAGAAGATGCAGTTATTAAGCTCTTAAGAATCTCAAGGAAAAGCAGATTAAGTATGCATAGAATATTTTTGACTTTACCATTGACTAACTAATGCTTTTTATTAATAATAGCAATCTGAAGTGTAAGGGAAAAGTTCAACATGAATAATTTTCACTTTGTGTTTTTTGTTTTTTATTATGGCTTAATGATTGCTGTTTAATGATTGGCTAAAATGTATCCAAGATACTCCTGTGATATACTATATGTTGTCATATTCTGTTGCTGGGTAGATTTTCCAAAACTGGTATAAATAAAAAAGTGTGTGTTTGTTCCACTGCCCAGATTGCTCAGCCAGAATATTGGAGATCTGGTCCAGTCTGTTGTTAAACAAACTGCTGTCTTCAGTTCAGTAATGCCTCCACTCTAGAACCCAAACAGTAAAGGGAACATGTTTTTCCAATGCCAACTACATCAGTGAAACATAGGGTACCTCAGCCTGTGACTATCAGTCAAAAATGGTAGTGTGGCATTAGTAGGTCATGAGAAGCAGAACTTGGTTTGTCTTTTTCAAAAAAAAAGTTGCCCTTAAAAATTAATTTGTCAGTTACATTTCTAAAGCCCATTTTTTAAAAAAAAAATGTTATGATTATTATAAAATGTAACCTTTTGTGTTCTCATTGTCTGAAAATACCTAAAATAAATTTTAGATACTTTAAAAAAACAAGGTGTGTGAGGTGTAGAAAGAGTAGGAACTGCACCATCCCTGGTTACAATCATAATGTAATTATGCTTTTGTTATTGCAAAAAGGAATGTTAGCAAGTAATTCTTAGGCCAGCATTATTCTAGTGACTTACAGGTCATTATAAAGTACGTGCATGTCCTTTTTTGGATGGGACACAGAGGACTATTCTTTTGCCCTGCTAATCCATCTGGAAATCTCCCACCACCTGGCATTCTTGGCAGAAGCAAACCCTGGGAGGGGCTGCTTCTGCTTCTTACCAGAGGGAAGAGCAGGTAGAAGGAGTTCAGACTATGAAGATCTGACTGTTCTGAGCTCCTAGAGGAAGAAAACTCCGCTTGAGAGCATGGCCTCATTTCTTATCCACTCTTGACTCAGCTGAGAGCAGTTGCTTCTGAATGACTTTCCTCTTTCTTCCCCTCTCCCTTCCTCATTGGAAATGGAAAACAACAGGAGCCTGTCCCAGGGCTTGTGAGATGCTGGGTGGTGGGAGGACATGGGACTGCACATGCTGAATGCTGTGTGCATCTGAGATCTCCACCATAGTTGCCAAAGCTTTGGCGAAAAGAAATAGTATTGTTACAATCTGAAATACCAAGGTCAAATTCTGACTGAGACAAAAAAAGATAATTTGTATGCTAGGGCATAGCACAGGACCACAAATTAAGGGGAGAAAGAACTAGCTAATGCAGTGAAAGAATTAAAACAGTCAACTCTTACACTGATGCTGAGAGTAAAAAGTTTATTGGAAGACAATGAAAAAGTCAATTTCATTTTGATTTCAAAGCTCCCACAGAATTGTTCCAAGAAAGAATTAAAACTGAAGCATTGCTCTCTCCCCGTCTCTATTTTCCCCCAGTATTACATCTTTTGTTGTTTTTCAGCCTGTAGTAGTGAGAGGCATTTGTTTCATATGAAGAGGTAACTCTATTCTTTGTTTTTTCAGTGAGTATCCAATGTAGTAAATTTAAAATAGTTTTTAAAAAAGCATTTTTCTATGCAACATTTAGACCAGCATAATATTGTGGAAAATTGAGCTAGTTGGGCTAAAATGGGTGTTAATAGAATTTGTGATTAATGATTCTATGAGGAAGTGTATAATTTTACAATGGGGAATAATTTGTAATGCATTACAACACAGATTGTCAATCTCCTGTGGTTGGAGTGATTGGACACCTTTGATGAGAGCTGAGTAAATAATTCATTCCATTATGTTCATCTTTTTTTATCCTCTCTTCAAGAATATTGTATTTATTAAGGCATTTCTAAAACTGGCTGAGACAGAAGCAATCACAAACTATATGCAAAGATTCTAGAAAATATAGGCATAACTTCTGTTCCCTCTCCACAAGACCATAGTATATGAGCCGAGTAAGTCAAGACTGAGAGTAGGATAAATCTACTCATTTGCATAATTTATTCTAGTCATACTTGTCATGGGAAAGTGGTAAGGATTGATGCAGAGCACTAGAGGACTACCTTTCAACACTGAAACCAAAAACTGTATAGTAAATTGTGTCCTAACTAACTAGGACTGACTCTGCAAATCAGCTTGTTAGTGCAGATGTTTGCTTTTACAAGTCCCAACTGTTTCTTTCAAAGAGTGCTCTTTAATATTTGCCTCAGATGAATTTTTATATACACAACCAGGATTTCTAGAAAAGTCACTAGAGAGAATAGTCTGAGAAATGTACCATATGTGAAAGAGGCACTAGTAAAGATGGAGAAGAATCAAATATTCATACCACAAACATAAGTAGGAGGATAGACATTCATGTTTAGATTTCACCCTGGATTTCATTTTCCGCAAGTGCTACTGAGTAACAAGTCTTGCCTTCCATCTCTGGAACTAACAATCTATGTCCACTGGATCAGGAATTATTTTAAGGGGTAGTGTGGAATAGAAGGCACTCTCTCAAACATTTTTTGGAAACTTCGCCTGTTATTCACAGTCTATTTGCATTTAATGTGCATAGAAAAATCCTTGATATCGTAATAGTGGTTCTTACTGTTGTTGTTTTTCCTGGAGTTGTCCTCAGGCAGATAGAAGTGCCCATCTTATGTAGAAGAGTATGAGGAGAAGTGAATTACACATCACCAGGAGGGCTGCTCTGATGAGACTCACTGGCCACTCTGTGAGCGTGGCAAATATTGCAGCCCAGAGAAAGCTGGCTTGGCTCTCCAGAGTGGAACACCAGAGACCTTGAAGAGCTGGGGCAGCCACTTTTCTATGACAGCAATGCTAGTGTAGAGAAAACAGAGCATTTGGGGCTACCTGGTCTGTGGAAAGCAGTGATTGCCATTTACTGGATCACAGGGGTTGTGGGAGAATAATGAGGGTGAGGATGATGTGGCATCCGTGTTTGTCCTACCATCTCAGGGGACAGGACATCTGGAGTTGCTGTTTTGCTCCAGACTCCTGTTCTGGTTCTGATCTTTACTATCATCATTTGTTTTAAGTCATACTCAGCAGAAAATAGCATCTGTAATGAACTTAAAAAGCAACAAGTGTTTTTAAATGCAGTGTACCCACAGTATATGTGGGGGTTCCATTCCAGAAACCACTGTGTAAAACAAAACAAAAAACAAGCGTTGTGTCCTATTATAGTCAACAGATGCAATATATGTGCACCGTTGGCAGTGAGAGTGTGCATCAGTCGTGTCTATTGGCTATAATGGGACCCGATACTTCACATGACCTCATGTTCGTGTGTTTGGAGGTCAAGTAAAAAGAGGGTGCACTATACTGCCATTTAGCTGAAAATATAGAAGATCTATTGGCTTTTTTTTTAAAAAAAAAATCAAGGTGGACATAGTACACTGGTAACTTCAGCCTCAATTTTTTCCTTTCTTTTCCAATGGTCTTGTTTTTATAGCCTTCTTTCTACTAGTCTTTTTACTGCAACAAAAAGTTTCAGTCCTTAGGCCAGGATAAGTGATAAGCAGTTGTTGTCTCAGTTAGTACAATTATAATTCCTTCATAGCCAGAGTGAGAATGTTACTGATGTATGGATTGACTGACTCACGCCTCCAGAGGCAAAATTCATCACCCTCTGAAATCAGCCAGTAATAGAGAGAACTGCAGAGTCTCTTTTTCATCTCAGAAAATACCCTGTCCCCATACACTTAAAACATTAGTGGTATTGATTTTGTAGTTTAACACAGTGGTTTAGGTATATATGGCATAATAAGCCCAGAACAATGAAAGCTGGTCTTTGTAATTCCTTGAGTTCCTTGAAGGAAAGATTTTTTAAAAATGAAAAAAAAAGGAAGACAAATTGTGGCATGTGGTGTGATTGACAAATGTTGAACTTGCATTGGCAAAACAACTTGCCAGTGTTGCAAAGATCTTAGCTGCTTTTGATTGAAAATAATTTTTCATATAGAGAAGGAAGGTTTTGCCAATAAATGCTGGTTGAGAGTTAAAGCAGAGCTTCGAAAAGTTAGTGGCAGTGAGAACTTCGAAAAATTCCTTGTTTACTACAACAAATGAAGAATCCTCTGTTACTATTGGCTTTTTATAAGACTACCACATTTAAACCTTATGCAGCAGAAATGAAATTGTGGGGAGAGGGGGGCATGTGTGTGCACATGCATATTATGACCTTTGGTTCATTGTTCTATCATTTATGGCTATTTACATGATTGTATGCATTTTATGCATTTCCTCTCCCTCCAAAAAGCAAGCGAACATCTGGGAAGTTAGAACTCAGCTTTGCCTGTTTCTCTTCTTTTGAATAGCTTGTTCCACTCTTGCTTATCATAAACAGAGCGTAGACTGCTGAAACTTTTCATTCTAACCATTGAGTATCTTGCCCAGTCTCCTTTCAGCAACAATTAGTGCTAAGAGCCCCCTTTAAAAAGATGCAACGTTAATATGCGGAATTCTGGGCAGATACCAAATGGTTTACTTATCTGTGAACATCATCACTGACAGATGAAATACAGCCCGATTTAAAAAAAAAAAAAAAAAAAGTATATTTAGAGTCAGTCCACCAGTATTTGTTTCCTAGGGGCAGAGAATGCAATAGTACAGAAATGTACTATGAGCACTCAGATAATTGTAGATCAGTCTTCCTTAATTTCTGATAGCTCTTTTTCTGGAATTAAGGTATTTTACATTTGCACACAAAGATGTTTCTCATTTAAGTTACTGTCAGATTTCTTTGCCCTTGAAGAAGCTACCATGGAATTCTTGTGTGAATCAGAGGTGTGGGTATATGATTTAAGCATATAAGAATATAAGAAGGGACATGATAATTAAGATCAATTTCATCTAGCATTCAGTACAATCAAACACCTAAGAAAAGTCCACAAGCAGGAAATAAGCACAGTAGTAATACTTTCCTGGTCATATCTTTTAGCAGCTGGAGTTCAGAAGTGTACTGAAGAAGGTAGGATACATCTAACATTAATAGTAGCCATTGACAGCCTTCTTCTTCTTGTTATATGCTGTCAACTCAAACATATGGTGGTCCTATGAATGTCAGACCACCCAAAGATTCTGTTAAGGGCCTTCTCAGATGTTGCAAACTCTGAGTGATGGCTTCTTTTATTGAATTGATCCATCTTTAATGAGGTCTTCCCTTTTCCCTACTGTTTTCAGCTTTTCCTCGCATTATTATCTTTTCCAGTGAGTTATATTTCTCATGTTATATCCAAAGTATGATAGTTTAATATTACTCTCATGAATGTCCTACTCTTGACTGATTTCCACACTAGCCTGTTATAGCGCGATGATTCCACTTTCAACATCCTCTGGAATCCTGGGGTTTGCAGCTTCGGGAGGGGCCAAGTGGCCCCTCCCAAAACTGCAAACCCCAGGATTCCAGAGGATGTTGAAAGTGGAATCATCACACTATAACAGGCTAGTGTGGAAATGGCCTTGAACTCCATTGGCTTATTCCACAAAATGTGTACTTTTATGGACTTTTGTCATGCCACCTGCTTCTGAATTTTTTCTGCACTTTCCCCAGTAACCCCACCAAGATGCAATAATAATCTCTCCTTAAAGGTCCTTGCTAGGGTATGGACTTCCCCCACTACCAACCGTTCCATGGATGCAGTCTTTATTTTTTCCTCTTCCAAGTCCATGGAAACCATTTATGGCATGAATATTGTGCAGTGCAGTTTCTACGGCAGCTTCAGGCTCTACCTTCTAAACTGGAACAAGTTCAGATAGTTTATAAATTTAGATTTAAATGTTGTTGTGTGCCTTCAAGTCATTTCCAATTCATGGTGAAACTAAGATGAAGCTATCAAGGGGTTTTCTGGGGCTGAGAGTATGTGACACATTCCTGGTCACCCAGTGGGTTTCCATGGCTGAGCAGCGAATCAAGCCCTGGCCTCCTGGGTCATAGTCCAGTGCTCAAATTGTGATGCCATGTTGTCTTTTTCTCTAAACCTGACAGTCTTTTTACTCACCCAAAGATCCTGCTTTGTTGCAAAGAGTCATAGGTGGGAGAAATAGAAACTCACCATATATCATCCATATATCTGTCTATCTGCATGGTCTGACATTTTCTTGGTTAGGCTGTATGACTAACTGATCAGTGAGCAACATAATCTTGTTCATCTGAGGCTTTTAAAGAAGATTCAGAAACACAAAACCCATTTCTTATTATATCTGATATCATAGATTGCTTTTTGAACTGTTAAATATTTAAATTTTACCCTCACCCTCAAACCTTTTAAATTTACAGTGAATTTTGTCATGAAAGTCCTGACTCCATTTTTTCCTAGTCTTGGAAACAATGTTATCAATAGATCCACTTTCAAGTATATAGAATTTCCTGCAGAAGTTACTGTGCTACATATTCTGAATGAAAGGTGTCACTGTTCTTAGAAATATAACATCATTACTTCCCATTAGGAAATTTTCATTTGGATAATTACATTTTTTTCTGATACAAGCTTTGGTCATTGATCATCATACCAACATAATATTAACTGATGTCCACAGTTCACCTTTCAAAGACATTTTCTGTCTTCATTCTCTGCCATCATTTTTCATTGGTACTGTTCACAGGATAAGAGCTTGGTGCTTTCCTTTTGTCAACCTTTTATCTGATTGATTGGACATCTTGTGTATTTCCTTTATGTATATCCCTGTAATGTACACACAATAGTTCTCTCTGCAGGGATCTTAATCAGAAAAAGTAATGGCCTTTAGCTTTTCTCATTAGCAAAATGGAAAAGCACCATACCCAATCCATTTGAAATAGACCTTTGTAATAAGAACTCTCTCTCTCTCTCTCTCTCTCTCACACACACACACACACACACACACACACACAATGGCAACATGCCAGCCACCATAGAGACAGTTTAATTTAAAGGGTTTCAGTTCAAAAAGAAAACAAAACACACACAAGCGCACACACTTGTATGTAATGAGAAAACACGCTCTGCTGTAAGTCAAACTTTCTGGACAAGCATGAATTTACTTTTCTAATGCTGCAGTCCTATCCAGACTTACCTAGAAGTAAATCCCATTCAAAGTGGTGGGCCTTGTTTCGGAGGAAACATGCATAGGATGTTCTTTGAGTCCTCTGAAAAATAAATTGTATTCAGAAAGAAAGAAAAATGTGTATCAAAATAGATAATGTCTTACTCTTTTGCACTTTCTCCACACACAGATGATTTGATTCAAATATTGATGAACTGAATGAAGCTTTAACCAGCCACTGCCCACTTATTTCTCTATCAAGCGTTTACCCGAAGCAGTCTTCTGGCTGTTGTGTGTCTCTTTCAGTCCTGCCTCAAATTATTTACGATCGGTGCACTGAAATTTCAATGTGGAGACAAGAATTGATTAATTCTTTTCCCATAGAAGTGGTTTGCTTTCTTTTCCCCAGTCCTGATTTCATTAAATGCTTCTTTGCATTAACATGCCAAGCGTTGACGTTTGTCTTTAGATTGAGGAGGGCAGCACAGGCCGCTGATGCAGGCCGCTGCATAAATTTGGAATTGTTAGTGCTGGCTGGCTGGACAAAATGATGTTGGAACTATTTTCTAGGGAAACCATTGATTATGTAGCAAAATATTTCAATGACATATCTTTTTCCCCTCAGTATTTTGAGCAGTAACATAGCAACAACAACAACTGGCATTCATTCAACTGAAGATGGTGGTTTGAATCTTACTAGAGAAGAGTTGCTGAGTTAATGGGATTTAGCTATATGTTGGCTGATCATTCTGCAGTTGATTCAGTGGGAGTAAACAATAGGCATGAAGGCCAGGTATACAAAATAATGAGTTCCTTCTACTTTTCTCTGCAAAGTCTTGGTGAGAGCAGGTGTACAGCAATATCAAAGTATAAGGAGATCAAATCAGTGTATAAGGAAATAGTTGGCTACTGGTACCGGGGGGGAGGTGCATCTGCTAAAGCAAAATGCTGATTACTAAACCAAATCAGGCAACTTTGGATATATTTAGACCCCTTGTAATATGAACTGGGTTTTTGCCAAAGTGGCTGAAAGCAATATGGTCTGGTTCCAAAGCGTGGGGCTTGTCAGTGATTTTGCAAAGTGTTAGGGCACCCATTGACTTGCATTGGAGGTAAAAGACAGTCATTGTCATGCCCCAGTTGCAGGATCCAGGTGCCAAAATATACAGAGGCCATTTCCGCACTAGACTGTTATAGCACTATTATTCCCCTTGCAACATCCTGTGGAATCCTGGGGTCTGGAGTTTCAGGAAGGGCCTGGTGGCCCCTCCTGAAACTGCAGACCCCAGGTCCATAGGATATGGGTTCACATTGCTGGGAATATGTTTTGGACAGATCTATTTGTTCTTGACTCAAGCTGGTTTTCTAAAGTTTTCATTGTCTCTCCATTGAACGACTACAACAGGGAAGTAGCTATGGAGGAACAGGGAGATAATCAGGGCATTGCCCTCCCTAAATAAGAATTCTGACCCAAAGAAATCTTTTCATCAAGTCCCAAATTCCTAGCATAGCCGTAATTTAAAACTTCAGACAAGCATTTAGAAATACAGTTTAGGCATCTTTTAAAAATAGGCAGGCAAAGTTGTTGCAGAACTGTGAACACGTCAAATATAAAATGTTTAGGTTTGAACAATGTGAAACTACCATATTTGTCAGCGTATAAGACATATGAGCATATAAGACACACTCCACTTATCCATCAGCAAATACTGTTTGCCAGCGTATAAGACACACTGGCGTGTAAGACGCACCCCATTTTCAAACAGTATTTTTTGGGGGGAAAAGTGAGTCATACGCCAGCAAACAGGGTACTTCAGCTTGTGGATCAGAGTCTATGTGCATTGGTGGTGTTTTGTTTTGTTTTGTTTTAAAGAGAAAAAAACAGTATCAGCTTGTGTTAGAAAAACACTATTGGGATGAAGAGGATTCAGGGTGGTACTTGTAATGTACAACACCCTCAATGAGAAAGGATGTCTCCACATGTGATAATCTATGAAAAAAAATTGTAAGCTACCACAATGTTCTACATCTCTGAGTGAGGTGGGAAAATAAAGTAATCCCCCTTTATTTAGTGTTCTTGTTTGGAGTGGCAGATACTGGACTGCCACTGCATTTTTGTTTTGCATAAAGAGTACAACTTGCATAAAGTATAATGATATTTGTACAAAAACATATTTTGTGCAAAGCAGTTATGCTTTTGCATAAATGAAATTTCCTAAAATGCAAAATATCATCAAAAAGTGCATGGGTAAAAAAAACTTTTAACCTCATCCAATTTGGAGAAAGCATATAATTTTTTTTTAATTCATCTGTGCAGGAATGAACTTGGTAAAGATATACATCCTTACTAAGGCTTCCTCAAAAGCTTGAGGAGATAGGCTGATCTGGCCAATGGCTGACTATGTTGATCAGCATTTATTTGTTAGACCTTCAATCAACTTATTTCTGTTAAGTGGTATCCAGCACAAAAGCAGCACAAGCCATCACTCCATGAGTGGCCAGCAGGACAGTTCACTGGAGGGGGCCGTCAGCTGATGGCACAAGGAAATCAAAATGGGAATCACATTGAGCTTATTTCTTGCTAAGCTTGGATAGGGTTGGTTTGTTAGGTTGCTTTCAAATACAAAGTTTCCTGGCTCTTATGGAGCTTTGGCAACCCTACTGAATTGCCCAGTGGGAATTCATTGGGTGAAATGAGATTTTATAACCCACAGGAAGAATGGAGAAGAAAACATGGTATCAAATCCTATATAACATTTTCAGTGTTTTGGACCTAACTGCAGTCCTGCCAACAATGAAAGAATCTGCTATTTGGACATAGCCTTCAATTTAATGGTCAATCCTTCTACAGGCAAAGTTGTGCTTTTGCTTTCTTCCTGAATTCAAATATATTTCAGGCTATTTAACATTATTTATTCCAGTGAGGGCAAAACACGATCCTGGGATTTCATACAATGCACAAAGCTATTACTGTGACACAAACAACTCCATGTTTTCCAAAATGTCCCCTTTCTGGCAGAAATAGATAATAAAATGTTACTTTTGAAAGCTTCTGTGAACAGCCATTATTTTTTAAAAAATAAGTCAATGCTTCCCCATACTATTTTTCAAAAGCAGAACAAAGCATTTATGTCCTTCATTTTTAGGTGTCTCTACAGAACCTGAAGAGTCCCAGAAAGAGAAAAATCACGCTAAAGCCACCAAAGTTGGCTCTGATTTCTGATATACTTTTCCTTCCCCAATCCAGATAAAATTTAAGAGATTGTTTTAACTAAATAATACACAGAGACACATAATACCATAAGATGGACACAAGGTAGGTTAGGGTCTAGTGGTACATCTCTGGGGGTAATTGCAGTAGAACATCAAGGATTTTTTAAAAAAATGTATTTTACACATGGAAAATCTCCATGTGCACTAGAACCCTGGAAACAACAAGACCTTCCACAAATCAAAAAGTCACTCCTCTTTGTACCACTTTTTATGTGGTCAAAGCGATGACAGTGAACAGATTCCCTTTCTCACATGTTGATTGAAGCCCTCTCAAATGTCTGTACAGAGCTAATATATTCATGGGTGGAACTAATGCTCAGAGGCATCTTGTTTCTGAGTTCTGTATCTGCCTCCTTGCCTTCTTATTTTCTACCTGGCTCCATTTGGTGAGCTGTGAGTTTCTAAGGAGAAACAAGTCAGTCCCATGAATCTGAAAACTTCTCACTCCTCCAAAACGCTACTGGATTATAGTGGCTAAAACTAAAACTATTAGCAATTAGTTCTTATTCACATGTAGAAGATAAAATAATAGCACTGGAGAGACAAGATAAATGTGTATTTATTAGCTAGCCAATGCATCTAAAGTATCAGTTGTGAGTAAAATGTCTGCTTCGTACTCTTTGTCAAGTACTGCAGCAGGATGTTTCTATAAGCAAATAGAATGTTACAAATTAATCTAACTTGATGGCATTGGCCTATCTTAACGTCTACCAGTCTTCCCAATCTATGCAGCACTTATAAAACCAAGTGCACAGGTCTGATTTTCACACTGTATTTCATAGTCATAGATGTAATTCAAGCTCATCATTCCAGTACCTGACCATATTTTGGAGAGCAAGGGAATAACCCAAGGACTATAGTATTCTTACATGCCTCTGGGAGAAAACCTGTGCTGAAAAATATCTGCTGTAATTACTTTCTAAACAGGTTCTTCCCAGTTCAAAGAGATGGTGCAGAAAACTGGCTAATGCTGATGTAGCTACAGTGGCACCCTGTGGAATTCAAGTGGAGCAACTCCATTTACTAGCCTTTCTGACAACTGCATTTTATTAGGCACACAAAAATATATTTGGCTTCAGAGTAGATAGAATACCTTTGGCTGTCCTAAGTTCTGCAATCATCACTGTACCCAACTTGTATAGAATTCTGTTTTCCAGTTTCCTTCCATAATGTTTCACTGTATCTGGTAATATAGACATCAGTTTCACCACTACAATAAGACATGTCAGCAAAGTTAGATGTGTCAAGTCATGCTATTGAACTTGTTCATTTGTGCTTCAGCTTTAGTATGTTTTCAAGTTCATAGTCACTAGAAGTAAATATGTTATATTAATATTTCCTTTATTGTTTTCACCCAGACAATAATATATGTGAGAAGATATAGGATACCAGGCCACTAAACTTTATATTTGCCCTTAAAAATCCATAAAATTAAATGAGCAACATTACATGTGTGTGATGACTGATGTGAATAATATGGTTTTGTCTGGGATTATTTATCAGAAACCTCATATAAAGGAAATATTTTTAGGAGAAAAGTACAATATTTTTATTAAAAAATACCATTAGAGTCTTTAGAAATACACTTTTAACACCTGATTCATTATAACAACATCCAGCATATATCTGAGACTGAACTGTGCCACTGTCCCACAGTTCATACAACAATTCTTCCTCCTGTTTCAAACTTTTATGTAGTGTTTCTGTTTCTGCTTTTGTGAAGCCAGAGCACAGCATCATTTGTATTATTTCAGTAATAAAATGTGCAGATCCTATTCTCAGTTTTCATCATTTATAATCTGATTCCTAAGGTTAAAATGACAAAAGACTCACAAATCTATATGGATTGTATAAGAGAGAAACCCCAAAATGATGATGTAAAAATTGGGATGAGCAGTTATCTGGTCATAACAACAATACCAAAAAAGCAACTCTTCCTTCAGTATTTTTGATGGTAAGTTTAATGGGATTTATGGAAAGTCCTCTTTAAAGAAGAGAATGGAACATAAATGGTAGTGAAAACTTCCAAGTTAAGATGTGCTCAGCAGCAATGTGATTTACACGAAAACTTCCAACAACCCAGACACATTCACATTGTTAGTGATGCATTTCAAAGGCTGGCATCAATATTACAGAACCAGAAATCCAAATTTGTTAACTGTGACATGTGGGCTTCATCATGACCATGAAAACATCAGGTGGCCGTAGCAAAGTCAATCTTAGTTTGTAAATGTTGGTTGTATATATTAAGAAATTGTTTGTGCACTCCCATCACCGTAACACATACACACAGTTTCAGATATCAGCAGGAATGTGGTCAGTGTTGGCTGAGAGTTTCAGGGGCCTCTTTAGAAGTTTTGTGGCAGACCTGAAGTCCTGATTATTTTGTTTATATATGAAGCACTGGCCTACTGAACTAATACCGACAGCCCCAGATCCCATCTGTTCTTGGAACTAAGTAGCGTCAGGTCTGGGTCATACTTAGATTGGGGGCCACCAACAAATATCAGAAGCTGTAGGCCAGAGCTTTCCAAATTTTTCATGTTGGTGACATACGTTTTTAGATATGCATCATTTTGCAACACAATAATTCAGTTTTACTAGCAAACTGGAGGTTAAACTAACCCCTTATTAAAGATACAGACACGTACATAAATTATAATAACAAAATATATGGGAATACAACATATCTCATGAAAACTTTTCATATATTTTTAATATTTTTTAAATCTATATGATTTAGAAATAATAACATACACTTCTAAGATTGTAGGTGACATACTTACACACTTCAGGCAACGCACTAACATGTCGTATACCATTTGGAAAGTTGTGCTATAGACTATATTTCAAAAGAAGGCATGGCAAACCACCTCTCACCTACAAAAGCCTTATGAGATTCATGGATTCGTCATAAGTTGACAGGTGATTTGTAGGCATATTCCTGGCTGAGATAGTAAGAGCATTGTAAACTCCTGTGGAATCACACCCAGAGTTCAGGGGTGACCCCCCCCCACTAACCATATACCTAGGCAATATCTTAAAAAATCTCAATAAAAGAATAAATCTCACCTCACTTACTCATCATAAGTGTAGTGAAAAAAGTCACTGATAATAGTACTGTGGCTAAATCCCACCGGGCCTACCTTTGTGCTGAGAAGAGATGGTCATGTGTATCCAGTTATCAAATATTACCTTGGTAGGGCTATCTGTTGTATTGTTTTATTTTCGTATAGTGACATGTACATTGATGGTGCTGCATGAATAGATAAACGTCGACATACACATATATATACACAGTGGATGCAGTGGAAGATCATGTGACGGATTGGCACCAACCAAGCCACACACTCCAGCAGACTGTCCTTCAGAACTCCCAGGCCCACTATCTCTTCTTCCTTCTCTTTGCTGTTTCTTGTTCATTTGCTTTTTCAGAACAGATGAGTAATGAGAGCAAAGAGAAGGAAGAGCAGACCCTCCATTTGCCCCTTTATTCTTTTCTGGGTGATGGCACAGCTTGGGTCTAGAGTGAGATTGGCAAGACAGTTACAGGGGCAGCAGGGTGTCAAGATCAGTCTCCTTGTCCACTGAATGAGTTCTGAGCATGCTGGAAACTAGACACTGAGATTTCTCCCCTAGTTAGTAAGCTACATAAGATCTAGAGAAATGAGTTTACTTCCTACATAGAGAGATATATTCTATATTGTTATTGTGTGCCCTAAGGAAAACTTATCATGGGGGTTTCCTGGCAGAATTTGTTCAGAGTGAGTTTGGCCATGCCCTCTTCTGAGGCTGAGAGAGTGTGACTTACCTAAGGCCACCTAGTAGGTTTCTATGGATGAGCAGGGATATGAACCCTGGTCTCCCCATGTCATAGTCTAATATTCAGACCACTACACCAGGGCTTTCCAAATGGTGTAACCATGACATGTTAGTGTTTCATCTGAAGTATGTAGGTGTGTCGCGTACAATCTTGGAAATGTATGTTATTATTTATAAATCATATATTTTTAAAAATATATGAAAGGTTTTCATGAGATACGTTCTTTTGTCATACATTTTGTTATTACAATTTATGTATATGTCTGTGTCTCTTATAAGGAGTTAATATAACCTCCAGTTTGCTAGTAAAACTGAATTACTGTGTTGCAAAATGACGCATGTCTAAAAAAGTGTGTCATCAACACGAAAAGTTTGGAAAGCTCTGCACTACACCATACTGGCTGTCGACTATTCTATACTGACAAGTTATTTAGGTTGGTACATTCTCATACTGCAAACTGGCATATCCCAAACAAATATAGCAGTTTTCAATGTCAAAAGAGCAAAACTGTAAGAAGCTGTGGTTGGAAGACAGTGCTGATGTGCTGATGTGAAATGGGAGAGATTTACTGATAGCACACAAAGTTCAGCCCACATATATGTTACAAACCCTTTTACTGGGCTACCAGGCATCCAGCACATGTTTCGTCACCCTGCTCCAGTCTCATACAAATTAATAGGGGCAACATACTGATGCTTATCAAAGGTAGCGCTCTGAGTAGGACTAGTGAAAAACAATATGTTTATCTCAAATTAGTGCAATTTAACTTGTAATTCTACACAAATATTTCAGAGGATTTAGCATGTCTACTTTTATTGTGTTCATGAAGTTAATATGTTTCTCCACTTTCACCCATCTAAAATGTTGCCTGAGGACATAACGAACAACTTAGGGTTTAATACTCAAAGATTAGCAGCCTTCTTTGTCTGGTTACCTCAACAGAACACAAGAAATGATTTTTCCTGTGATCCTTGGGTGTTCCTAAATGGGAGGCAGACATATCTGTAAATTCTTTTTCTTCCTCCTCCTAATATTTTAAATATCAAGTTGTTCCATTCAAAGTATTTTTTTTGCAAAAAAATACAAAACTAGGTATATACTTAACAAAAGTAAAACTGAAATCAAATTCTCACCCCTCCATAGCCTAAACGATTCTGTTAGTAGCATCAGATGCTGTTGTGATAAATATATATATAATGACAGATTTTTTACAAACTGAAGTCCAGAAAAGGTTTATATCATAAAATTTATAGTAAATAAAATAATTATGCCATAATATGCTTATATGGAATAAATGTGTCATGCCTATATAATATATATCTGCTGATAGACACCTATCCTCCATGAATTGACCATCTGATTAACTTTCAACTGTCCCATGCAAATCTGGTCAGCATTACAAATTATCTGTTTTGCAGGGATTATTTGACAAAAAGATATAATCTGTATTTCAGTGTCAGCTGGCTAGGCCTCTTGTAATGTTAATTGGGTTGTTGTCTGCTTCTTTTTCTTCCTTCTCCTTTAACAAGACTGAAGGATCTTTAAGGCTGTTAGCATCTTGTTAATAGTTCACAATGGCTGTCTTACATTTCATCCATATGAACTATATCGGTAATGCAACACAGCATGTGGATGCTGCTGTTGTTCTCTTTCCCACAAAAGAATTTTACCTCACTCTTTAAGCAATAGAAACAAACAGCCTGATTTCATTGTGGATGAAACAAACGATAATTGTTCCCTGTCCTTTTGAGACACCACTGGCTGTGGGGCTAGATCTCAATTTCATTGCATCTTTAGATGTGCACGAGAACATGGATGTCATCAACTGACTTTGCATTATGTTCAGTGGGACATACTCCATGCTGAAGAACTGACTTCAGTCATCATGATTCAGTTACTACCAGATTGGTTTATTATAATGCATTCTATGTAGGTTTGTCTTTGAAGGCAGTAGAGAAACTTGAGTTGATCTAAAATGTGGTGGCCAGATTTCTGTCTGGTCTTTGCCTGCCAGAGCACAGAATATTCTGTCCAATTCCTTCATTTCCTATTGACTTCCAGTTTCCATTTGAAGTATTGGTTCTAATCTTCTTTCAAGTCCTAAATGGCTTAGGAGAACCAGGTTACCATGGGAAGTACTTTCTTCCAGATAGGTCTGCCTGGAAGCTTAGGCTAGTGTCAGAAGAAGCGGCAGCCTCTGTTTGTCTTGTCGTTGTCTCAGGAAATTCAAGTGATGGCACCACAATTCTAAAATGATCTCCCCACTGAAATTGTGTCCGTTTTTCCAATTACTGAAGATATATTTATGTCAATTGACTTTTAATATGTAATCCCCTAGTTTTATGATGGAACTCCCTTCCCCGGGAGGTCCACTTGACCCTTTTCCTGCTGTCTTTCCACCAGCAGGTAAAGAAGTTTTTATTTAAGGAGCTTTTGGTTTTTAGTGTAGGTGGCAGACAAAGCTTTTAATAGAGGAGTGTGTGTTATTATTTTATTATGTTTTTAAGTATCTTTTAATGCTATTTTTAACTTTCTTTTAATGTTGTTTTTAGCTGTTTGCAACTTATGTTTTTTAAGTGGAGATTTAGTTTAACTGTATTTTAACTTTCACTTTTTAAAAATTGTATTACACTTTTATGATGTAGTATGCTGGGTGAAAGGCAAGATGTTAAATAAAATGAAAGAATGAATATTACTGCCATTATTTTAAAGTTTGGCATCACTAGCCATGAGTATAAATATAGCTGCCCAACTTAACAGGCAGCATTTTTGTGGTTCAGGGCAGCTGCGCTCGGCCATGTGATCTTCCTCATGCTCTGGCAGTTCCTTCCACTTTCCCAGCTGTCTTCTGAGTTCACTTTGCATTCTGGGTAATTTTCCCAGCCAATGAGTTTAAATTTTGGTTTGAACTCATTGGCTGCTCCTTTCCTGGGCCAGATTCAGTTGTAGTTTTCTCTATGATCTGGGAAAGGGCTATTTAAGCAGATCTTCCCCAGCTGGACACTCACTTTGCTTGATGAATCATCCCACCCACCCTCCATTGTTTTCTGATTGTTCTTGCATGCTTTGCTTTTTGTCCCAATTTTGTGTGGTTGGCATGGGTCCTGGGTCCAGGACTGGGTTAACAGTGCTACCAAGCTGGATAACTTTTGGCATCCCCTTGTGGATGTCAAGGGGTGCAGGGGTGGTGGTGGGCATGCACAATTTGGGAGGTGTATGTGCCCCCTGCACTCCCTGGGTTATGGGGTAGTGCTGGCACCTGCCACCACTCTGCTTCTAGCAGAGGCTGGCTGGTCAGGCTCATTGGTGACCAGGCAGGTTGGCTGATGCTTGGATTCGGAGCCATCTATGTGCCAACCCTGTAACAGCTGTAACCAAATAAAGTTGTGTCCTTTTCTCTCCACATCCATGTGTATTGTGTTTCTGTGGCTGGTTACAGTTCTTGCTCATGAACTTGCAATTCTGTTTCTTTTTCTTTTTTTAGGGTGTTTAAGTACTGTTTTTGTGTAATATTTTTATAATTTACTACTTGTACTTATACTTTTTTATTTATTATATATTATCTTTTGATTATTACTATTACAATATATACTCTTCTGGTACTTTTAGTTGAGAGGTGAGATGTGAATTGATAGTGATGTTATTCTGCTTTTCCAGTTAGAGATCACTCAGGCAAATGTCTCACTGTATAGGAGTATCAAGTCATAAATAATAGTAAAGCAAGCAAGCAAAGCAAGGAGCATTAACTAAGCTGCAGTGGGGTGAAAAGGCTCTATTTTTGTCCCTCCGCCCTTCAGCTGTGGATAACTTAATGCCTTTGCCCATAAAAGCATTGTCACACATGACATTTGGTGGCATAGTAATTACCTTGTGCATTACAAGATCCGTAACTATTTAGGATTATGCTGCAGATAAACTGTGTGTGTGTGTGTGTGTGTGTTGTGAAGAGATGCAAATAAATGTGAAAAAAACCTACAAAAAAAGAAAAGAAATAACAGACTCTCATCGGAAAAAGCATCTGTTGGAATAAAAATTGTGTGCCATATATGTTCAAATGAACACTACAATTGGTATTTTGTTATTAGGCCATTTTGCAATGTCTGCCTGCTCCAAATGTGCTGAGTAAGAGCGTGAAGCCCAAATTGACACTGCTTATTCCAGTTCTTCTGATGGTTGCAGCTAGTGCGACTTCCCCTGGCCTTTCTAGGAAGATAGGTTAGAGATGGGCAATGTGGATATCATAGACTGTATGTGCCCTCTCTTGCCATCACTGTTACTTTTGCATTACAACTGGAACCCCCAAGATGTCCCCCACCCCCAAGATCACCGCCAAAACCAATTTCACCCCTTAGCTTTTAGCTGGGGGAAAAAACCACTATTGGGGGAGGCACAGCAAAATAATCTCTTTTTCCCCGTCTTTCAAAGGTAGTTGAAAGTTTCACTTAAAAAATACGCACCAAAATAATGGCTGTGATGGCATTCTAGGGTCCTCCAGAGGAGCTAAAAATGGTGGCATTTGGCCCTCCAGATTCTTGATGTTCCCAACCCTGGTTTGAAACAAGAGTGCTTCTTGAAGATGGCTTTAATAAAAAGTGTGCTGCCCACATGTCCTGCTTTGACAGGAAATCTGGACAGGGGACTGACACTGCTACACTAACAAATTTTGCAGAGAAGCTGGGTAGGGCATAGTCCCCCAAAGCCCCCCCCCAAGTTGCCCATTTTCTGCACCCACCCATTTGTACTGCAGCATTTCTTTGTTTTGCAGAGAACTTTGATCGGATTCTCAAGTTATTGGTACATGAACAAATTTTGCCTTTGATATATCCAAATATTGATGCTGCTTTCTCCTCCTTATGCTTGTCGCAGTTTTGTGGGTTAGTAGTTGCATCAAGCAAAGTAATTTAAGGTTCATTGAGGAATGATAGTAGAAGGAATATTTAAAAGAAGCAAACAGATATTCTCACTTCTTCCTATTTCATCTGAACAATCTGCTCTCTATTTTAAAAGGTTTAGAATGTATTAAGTACATCCTAGGAAATATAGATCTTTTCTGCATCTTTGAAGATAAGAGGGGTTGAAGATGTCATGCTGACAATGGAATATTTTTGTTAGCAAATACAGCTCAAGCTGGATGGTGGGAAAACAAAGCAATGTCTAGATATGACAACTTAATACCGATAGGACATTGAAGGATTTGAGTAATTTGTTGCCTTCAGCCACATTTCTCTGTAAAGCAGTGCAGGAAAGGAATAATGCTGTAAGACTGTCAGAAAAACACTTGTAATTAAGGACATTTCTATAGCACTTGAGGGCAAGAGCTTTTCAGAAGGATTTCTAATGTTGCTAGCTAAGAAGACTTCCTGGAAATTAAAAACAATTCATGCGTAGAAGAAAATCAAGTTAGCAGTTCTAGCTGCAAGAGGGGAAGCTCTGACACATCTGTTCCATTTCTTCCTTTTTTTTTTTTTCTTTTCTTTTCCTGCTATTTTTTCCCTCCAGGTCTGTAGAGACCTAATTGCTCTCATTTTAAATAGCTATAAGGTAGAATGAGGACTGTGATCCAATGCATATACTTCCATGAAGATCAATTATGTTGGAGTCAGTGAGAGCTAAAGTTGAGTGTATTTGGGGAATCTGGGACTTAGCTATAATCTTCAAACCATTGACTGAGGAGAAATCATACTGGCTCCAATTATGTTCTTCCTAGGGTTGGGTGAGAATTTCATTTCACTTTGATTTTGATCCGCATTTAGCAAAATGCACAACATTGGAATATGAAAAAAAAGCAAAAGTCACAGGCTTGCCCATCCCTAGATGTTTCCTACATCTGTTACATTTTTAAAAATCATGAACAGGTGCCAGTTAGGAAAGCTCATTCAACTCCAATGACTAAATACCTGTTTTCCTAGACCTAGTACTTCTGCAAACACAAGCGTTCTGAGGATCCAACTGGATATGACAGTGCCCCCCTTTATTGTGTATCTTTCTTCTTTAAAAAGTAGCAAGGCATGTGGTGGTGAAGCATGGGAAGGGTAATAGCCCTTTCCTTACATTAGAGACTCACTGAAAATCCCTTCTGGACTTTCCATACTTCTGTTAGGACCAGGAGAAGAGGAGAACTTCAGTAGAGCCAATGGGATCTTCTGTCCCTGGGTATGGGAAGGGGAATCTTCATGACTTTATAATTGGGACTGATTAACCCACTATACTGTAGTCCTGATTGAAATCACTCCCCATGTCCATAATTAAAAAAAAAAATCAGTGGTGAGCTATTTGCTTAACTTCACATCTGACTTGGCTGAAAGACTAAACAAATCTTTAAAAGCAATAGAATATTAATGCATCAGCAGCCTATGCTATTATCATTGGGCTTGATCCAAGCAATGTAAAACTCTTCTAACTTCTAATGATTTTCATCTGGAGCAGCATGTGTTTAATGTTCCGGATAGACTCAGTGGAACTTAAGCACTAAGTGAAAGTGCTTAAGTGACTTTTCCCCATTATTTAATAAATAAAGCAATTTTTCATATTTGGGTGTACCACAGGTCATTTATCCTAAGCTAGCCATGTCAACATGAATGTGTTTAGCATGTAAAGGCAGCAGAATTTAGTGTGTGTGTGTGTGTGCGCGCACGTGTATGATAATAAATTTGTTGGCTAGAATCCTGTTCGTGTATGCAGTAGTGGATGTACTTTTTCAAGTAGTAATGAAATACAAACAATGGGCAGCATCCTTTTGGTGGTATATGCAATAAGTTGTGCTACACATGCAGAATGGCCTTTTTGAACAATGCAAAATGGCTGTATCCAGCTGATGGACATGGCAGCAGTGTTGCATGTGTAGAACTAATCCACCTAGAATAGTGTGCCAGTGTACATTATGCATTGTGTATTGCATCTGTGTGTATTCCATTGTGCAATGAGGTGACAGCTAGGTGCGTTTACTGTTTCTCATTCATTTCACTTCTACAGTAGTGTTGAGTATCAGGAAGGCATAGTGTTAATGTAGAACAGTTCCATCAATGATTTTTATGCTATGCTGAGACAATGTAGGCTCTCAGCTGGCTTTCTCTGTGCAGCCAATTTTTTGAGGGCTTTACCATGGTCTTTTTCCTCCTGGTCTTTTTCCTCTTTTTCTCCTGCCACCATCACCTATGCTGGTACAGTAATGCTAGTCAAGTGCATCAACAAAATTCCAATCATTGAGCAATACACTGATTAACTTCCCCTTCAAGTGGACATTAGATTTCTTTATTTGTCTGTAGTGGTTGCTTGTGGACCAATTGTGGTGGGAAGCACAGCCTTCTTCATCAGCCCATGAGCCATCATAGTAGTTTGAAAGCCTTATTATGATGTTGCTTGCTCAAATTAACTGAACACAGAACGTTGACTCAGACGAGATTCTAGATTTTCTCTTCTTTGCATATACTTTTATGTGTATGTTTCTAAAATAAATTTGCGTTTGTGTTGTTCCAGTATATGACAGCTGCTGCACCTATGCAAGGGACCTACATTCCCCAGTACACTCCTGTGCCTCCAACAGCTGTCCCTCTTGAAGTAAGTCTACCTTGTCTGCATTGATACATGAATATACACTTTACTTTATTGTCCAATGGGGAACAAAGATGAGATTATCTACTTGTTTGTTTTTTAAAAAATAAAACTCACTTCAGAGATATATGCAGGTGACATTGGCATTTGGGTTTTCACCATGGGATAAAAATGGTACATTTCATTGGATAGTCCATTCTTTCTGAAGTTGTTGGGGGAGGGGGAGAGCAGCAAGACAATAAAAAGCCAACCATCAGATTGCAAGCAAAAAGAGGTTCAAGAAAAGAAGACTTAGAAAAGGGGGTTCTTGATGCTATCATTAGCATAAGATTTATGTCATATTTGATTGCTGAAAGTCAAGAGCCAGCAGAAATCATGACTGAGAACAGGACACCTTCCTCTTGTATATGCAGACCTGGAGGATGCTGCACTGACTGAGTGCTTTTTCATCCTCGATGAAGGATTTGCTCCCTCCCTCCTTGGGTTGAGTCCTGTTGATGACAGCCTGATGAGTAAGTATGTCCTCAGCACTGTAGTCCACAAGCTACTCGGAGAACAACAATGTGACTTCTCCTGCTGTTCATCTTCGTAAAGCCTTCTGGACAAATAAACAAAAAGGAAAAAGAGAGGGACCCTTGAGGGAAAAAGAGAAAGGTGGTGTTCATTCTTAAGCTCATATATTTATTTTTGGTTCCGCACAATTTTGTCTTAGCCTACTTTTCATCCAATTATTATGTGATGGACACAGCATGGAGCCATTGGTTTTGTTTTGAACTCCTTAAGAATAGATTTGTTTGCCACTCTTTCAATAGCTGAGAACACTTTTCTTAAAAAGCTGGGTTGGCACACCTCCACTGTAAATATTGAGGTTCCACAGAAAAGTTTTTCTGCACTGTTGCCTGCAAATATTGGTTGTCCTCAATGATCACCCTGTGTATTTGGATGTGTCACTTCTCTATCATCTATCTTTTGAAGTCTTCACAGTACAGTGGTTTTCACTCTCTATCATGTTTTGCTGTTCATGTTAACCAAAACACTCCTTTTGAACATTTTTCGTTAATCTTCATTAAGGAATACCATGCTCAAGTTTTTGAAAAGCTTTGCTGAGTTTGGTTTCTGAGTGCTTCTTAAAAGTAATTGGCTTCCTCATCAGTAGAAAAAAAATTAGAATGATCTATTTCTGCTTAGTTATCTAGGACTCTAACGAGAACAAATCTGAGTTCTTAAAGCCCTTACTTCAATTCTTCTGCACACTGAAGGGTAACTACAAAGTTATTTTTAACCCATAGAATCCACAAAGTCTTACTGAGGAACACTTAAAGTAAAATTAATCACTCCATCAATAAACAAGCCAACATATTTTCAGGGATTATTCTATAAACAAATTAATTTGGTTTTCAAAATAGCAAAAACTCTTGCAAAAAAGTAATCATTTTTAAGTAGTTTTGTAGTTAAGTATGTACAGTTTAAAAAACAGTAAATGACTACATGCTACTATGGGGGTGGAAGTCACATGGCCCTCCAGATAAAATTGGCAAGCAAGTCCCAGCATTTCTCACCATTGGTTGTGCTAGCTAGCAGTGATGGGAGTTGCAGTCCTACCATATCTGAAGGGCTACGTGAATTCCATCCCCATGCTACTACATTGTTAAACTGTTTCTTAAAATAATCAAAAAATGTCTTTCCGTCATTGTTCAAAGCGTAAGTGTCACATTTCCAACAAACGTCTTCGGGAAAGGCTTGATTCTGATTTCACTGCACTGAAGAAGAGAACAGCTCTGTCAGATCAATATTGGATCCCTCCCTGAGATCCAAATCAAGTCAGCCATGCTTAATAGATGATAAAATACAGTAGCCTAATCTATAGTATGTGGATTTCAACACAGCATTATAAGGGGCAAGAGTTCTTCAGGCCCCCTATGCAAAGCTGTGATCATGGCATGCTTCTTTTTTAAATGTGTAGCATTTCTGTCATATCAGCATGTGGCTTCTGATGTACCTGACATTTGATAATATAAGGCGGTAGTGAAGCTGCACGGAAATAATGAGGTTAGTGGGACCATGCTGACTTTCTCCTCATGAAACTTGCTGCAATTATTAAAATCAGTAAAGTCCTTTGTTTTCTTGTTGGTTTCTTCAGGGTGTTGTTGCTGATACCTCTCCGCAGACTGTAGCACCTTCATCACAGGAAGCCAGTGGTCAACAGCAACAAATGGCCGTGGAAACATCCAATGAACATGCATCTGCATATTCCTACCAACAGTCAAAGTAAGTTGGTGGTGTTCATTGAGCTGGTCAACAGGTACATCTTTTTTCTTGACTAAGGATTCCATTAAAATTCAGAGAAGACATGTTAAATTCATTAATTCATGTTCTTCAATCATCTATGACTGCCATTCAAGCAATAATATGATCTGGGTAAGTTGCTATTTTTGTTTCACAGATAGGGGTGGCAAATCTTTGCAGCCTTGCTTGAGATTAGGGCCGTTTCTGCATGGCGTCATAGTCCCCTGAGGGGGAAATGATGGCAGCGGTCCATGGGTTATACTTTCGCATGACCACCAAACAGTTTTGGTTGCTGCCTGTGGCCCCAGAGAGACACTTTGTACAACACTGTTCTAAGGCCAGTGATGGTATCATAATTATTAGATATCAATATTGGTGATGTGCAGAGTGTCTCTCTTGGGCCACAGGCAGCACCCAAAACTGTGTTGTGGGCCTCAATCTTCACCTCAATCTAATAGAGTGATGAGAGCCAGTGTGGTATAGTGGCCTGAGGACTGGATTAGGATTTCAGGAGACCAAGGCTCAAATCTCTGCTTGGTCATAGAAACCCACGGAATGATCTCTTTGAGCCTCAGAGGAAAGCAGTGGCAAATCTTGTCAAGAAAACTCTGTGTTAGGTTTACCTTATGGTTGAAACAACATGAAGACCTACAGCAACAACAGCAATAGAGTTGATACATGGACCCATATCTCCCAGAACTAAGTCCAACTATTTAATCTGGGTCATTTCCTCACTAAACTGTTATAGTGCTATTATTCCACTTTCAACATTCTATGGAATCCTAAGGTTTGCAGGTTAGGGAGTGGCCTCCATAGGATATTGAAAGTGGAATAATAGCGCTATGACAGTCTAGTGCGGAAATGATCCAAATGTTTTCCAAATTTCTAGCAACCAAGGCCACTCTTTTCTTCTTCTAAAATAAAATTGGAGACACGTTTTACTCCAACACCGAAGACAGACTAGCTTCTGCATCACTCCCCTCATTTGTTTCTTTATGAACCATTGGGGTGTGTCTGTTACTGGAAAGAGGTATTTTCCTTAAAATGAAATGCTGGGATTTTCATATTACCACCTCCATAATTTTAGAATCCTGGCCAAATGAAATTGTAAATGTCTCCATTAAACCCAGCAGTTTTACAACTGTGTAAAACAATACAGAGGAAGATAACAAGGTTAACCATTTAAAGAAATATGTCTATTTATCCTCTTTTATTCTGAAGTAGATTTTTAGTGATTTTGACATATATTTATTCTTTTGAAACATATTCAATAGCAAAATTATAGTTCCCTTTAGACAATAGTTTTGTGTATCTGTAGCACCAGGAGTGACCAGAAGCACATCAGAATCTATGACGAGATCTACAGGTGATTGCAGGAGGTGGTGCAAGTCAGATTAACAATCACAACAACAGACAAATAGTTTCCTCCTGAATTAGATTGCTGAAAAAGACTTGGGTGAAACCAGGAGGAAATGCATGAAGGACTTTCTAAGTATGGTCCTGATGCTAATTACAAATTTCCAGACTGAACACATGCTTAGAATCAAAATCATCTTGTTCATTAATTATTTGCATCTATCCAACTTTTTTGTACCTGACTTTTAAATGAGGGACCTCATAGTTCTAGTTTATAAAAAAGAGTTTGCACAACTTATATTTTGGACATTCGGACACAAAAATTGATTTTTTTAGGGGATGAGCGGGCTGCCCTCCAATGTCTCTGGGTGGCTAGTGCAACCAGCTATCCTCCCACAGTTGCCGACTCCTGCTGCAGGCAAACTTCAGGGCTTTCAGAATTTGCTTTCTTTCTTTAGACCCCTCCCTAAACCTGCAAACTCCAGGATTCCATAAGATGTTGAAAGTGGAATAATAGTGCTATAACAGTCTAGTGCAGAAATGGCCTTTGTCTACTCATTTTATCCTGCCTTTGTCCCAACAATGGGACTCAAGGCAGCTAACAACATTAAAACAGTATAAATTGAAACATTCATAAAAGTATAAATATCAGCTTTAAAAAGCATTTAAACAATTTATAAAGTTAAAACACTACATGTTGAAATATTAAATACATTAAGATACATTAAAAGCTATAGCTCAGATACATTTTAAAGGGAAGTAGATTTTTTAGAGAAAAGGAAAAATAAAAGGTCAATTTCTACATTGACTTAATGATCACTTTACTTGTTTTTACAGACAATAAAGAGGACTGAAAAATGTTGCTCTGAAAAGTTTGCCTTGAATAGAGAAACTTCATTGAACAAGAAGTTGGCTTCCAGTTTGCACAGGCGTCAACAGATTTTTCTTTTTCATTTTCTACCTTACCCAACAAAAACAAAACAGTGTTTCTATGTGCTGTGCAAATTGTTCAGTCATGTAGTCTGATAGTTTTATTTTTGCTATTTTTTTATTAAAGAATAAAAGACCCACAGCGAAACACTGGGTTGATATCTCATCTGAATGAACATTTGAAATTCAGAATTTACTTGCAAGTGTAGATAATTTGTTTCCGTTTTCTAAACAACAACAGAGAACCGAAGATGTCAAGAGGGAGGAGGCTGAGATGAAAACTAATGGTCTTCCTGAAGTATCCAGCTATTCTTTCCCCCTTTCTTGTTGAATTCAAATGTGTTTTTGATTTTTGGGGTTTTTTGTTTATTTTTTTTTAAAGAAATGTTTAGGTAAGGTTTATCTTGAATCTTAATTGCCTTAATTTTAAGGACGTCAAAGGCTCTCAAGGCAAGCTGTCAACGTCTTGGTGAAAGAAAGGAGAATGAATTCAAAACTTAAAGCAGTGTCAACTGGGGCTGGAGCTCAAGTGACTGAATTTTTAGATGAATGACAACAACAAAATGATAAACTGTACAGTTTAGCAGAAAATGATTTTTTTTTCTTCTTTTGAAGAAAACCTGTCAAAATAGAGGAACTGTGGGAACTTCAAGAATTGAAAAAAAAAAGAAGACTTTTATGAACTTTCTTCATGTTGACAGAGAAGAATATAGAAGGCTAAAGTGTTTTACAATAAAATTATTGAATGGGTGGGGGGGCGATCAACTTGCATTTTAAAGAATGCAGGGTTTTTTTCTTGCAGAATGGAGTTTTTTTTTTAATTTACAAAGCGTGATCGCTGGCAAAAGCATTAGTGCTTTTTATCTGCAGTCTTTTTTATGAGCTTTAAAAAGTTTTTAGTCCGCTTTGCTTGTCACATTGCAAACACCTAGCTTAAAAGCATTTTGGGGGGAGGGGGACTTAAGTAGATAGGAGCTTATGGTCAAAAAAGTGCAAAAAAAAGCAATAGCTAGAAGAAATTGTTGACAATTTCTGTAGTCTTTCCTAGTTGTGATCAAGATGCAGCCTATGGATGGCCTATTTTATACCAAAGATGAAATGACATCCTACCGAAGTCCAGAAGATAGAGGGTTTCTTTTTTTCCTTATTTCTTTCCTTTTTTTAAAAAAAGGAGTCTTTATTTGACCTACATGGCCGGACCAGTTCGTATCTTTGTGTTTGTTTAAACTATCTTCCACTGGTATTTTATGTGCTACATACTTAGGCTTATAATGGAAAGTTCTGAGTAGTTGGCATTCAGAAACGCTTAGCAGAATTTCACAGCATGAAGGAATATATGGGTGCCGGCTCTTTTACCCTAGTGTGTTTTAACTTAGGTGCGCTTTTCTGTTGCATTGCCCAGTTTCTTTTGTACTGCAATGGTTGTCTTCCTTCTTCATAGCATCCCAGGTTCATTTCTTCTTTTCTTCCTGTGTCATCTTCCAGTATTCAGAAAAAAGCAGTCATTAGTTTGCATTTGGGTGGTGCATTCAAGTCAGTTAGAGGACGTCAATGAAAACAGATGGTCAGTGTTTTCATTTAACTCTCCCGTGTGAGAAGAAAATTTTAAAGTGACTCACTTAGTTCTTTCATGCAAGCATGAAGTTAACAATCACTTTATACTAACTGGCTTTTTGTGGTCTTAATATGTTTGCTGACAATCACAAATTAGTCTGATTAGGCAAAAGACAATAGCAACTAAATCGAATCAGTGCAAACCTATTTTTAAAAGATAAAAGATTATATGGAGTCTTTATATGGAGGATTTAAGAGGTATCACCTTGTGTCATCTCCCCCCCAAAAAGGAGGGAGGGATATCATGCAGTGACAATATGTGACGGGCTGGCCATGGAGAAGAGACCTCCAGATCTTGCCAACAGTATATGTGGAAAGTTTTTTCAAGTGTGCATTCCATTCATCTTCCACTTCCTTGTTCTCCACTACTTTCCCCAAATTTAAAAGTGGCACAACAAGCTAGGAATCTCTTCTTTGCAAGCACTAGTTGAAGAAAAGGGAGTTATGTGTAAGCAAACGCATGAACCTGCCGTCTGGCAGCCTGTGACTCAAGAAGGGAAGGTGTTTTATGCCAGAGTGGTGGGATGAGCTCCCCCCCCCGCAACCGCTGCCACATAGAACAGGGGCTATACCTTCAACATGCTCATGGAATGTGGACTTGGAACTCCTAGGGACTTCAGCCCCCAAATTAGGCTATCTATTTTTGAACGAGGCAATGTTCTTTTCTCTGTAAGACAGAACAAGATCTAGAAAAGGAAGCACTTAAAAAAAATAAACCAAAAGATTGAAATGGTCCTGCATTAGGGGAAAACAAATGAAACAGTCACTTTAGTGGCTGAGGTATGTTCAGAACAGGGTAACCATATTGATAAGTAAGAAAATAAAGTATGAATTAACAGCTTTCTTTTGGATCAACCAGATTCAATTAAAGCTGCAATCCACTAAACCTGACTGCCACGCAAACTCCGTTGTAATGACACAAGGTTTGTGCAGGAGCGCTGTCAGGGGGTTGTGCACAGAATCTGTGGTTACTTTAAATAACTTTGAAAAGAATCAAGTATTTTTTTAAGAATTCTAAAAAGGTTTCCTTATTTTTAATGTAGTTATCCTGGGTTTGGTGGGGATGGGATAGGGTTACCAGAACAAATGGCTGCTAAATATGCAATGTTAAAAAGGAAAAGGGGGGAAAAAAAGAAATAAAGAAAAGGAAAATAGGATGCCACCTAGTGAACCAGCACAGACAGGAGGACCTGGTTATCTGGGGGTGGGGGAAAGTCTAAAAGTAGATGTAGGATCCTGTGACTACATGTTAACTTTTCTGATGAAAAGGACCACAGCACAGAGGGGGAAAAAGGGTCAGTATTATGTACAGAGACCTTTAGCTTCTTCCTTTCTTTCATGTGCTTTGCCATTGCTGTTTCCTTTCTGTGAGTATCACTTTTCTGTTCTCCTTCAGAAAATGATGTGCCCATTGGAGTGGATGTATTCAAAAATAAGCAAGCAAGCCTTATTTTCTTCCTTTTTTTCTCTTTTTCTTTTTCTTTTTTACATTCTGTCTTTTATCTTCTATGTATAAATAGGGGTTATCCTCCTGTGGCACACTTCTGTTCAATATGAAAGAAGCACGTATTTGTTTGTTTTTAATTGTTTCTGTATAAATTCTAGTTTGGCGCAAAGAAAAGTCTCATTGCTGTTGACAATGAGGCTGCAAGGTAGCTACCGTGTGGCTGATGGAAATGCTGGGCACCTTCCTGTTTCTATTTGGAACTCTGCTGCTTTATTTATAAATTCTGATCATTTTGTTCAGGTTTGTTCAGCAGATAAGGTTAAGCTATCACAGTGAGATTATTGTTTAAAGTCAAGCATCTTCCTCTTCCCCATCATCATCATCATCATCATCATCATCAAAAGCTAACAAAATAGATTGTATCCATCACGTCGGGTGTTCAACCATTTTGTGTTTTTAATTTTTTTAAATTTCCTTTTTGATAGCCTGCAAACTCTACCATTTAATAAACTGTAAAGAATGAACTATTCTTTGTCCCAATAGGTTGCCTCAGTTTGAGATAGATCTTGGCCAAGTTACTTTTGGGGTTACCAGCCATATTGGTTGGCAGATTCTACGAACTGTAATCCAAAAAGACTACATTTCCCAAGATCTGCTTTGACAGATCCACTTTGATGTACAAATGAGTCATTTAAAAGGCTGAAATCACTTCTATAACTGTTTGGGACTGCACTGCTGCATGCTACCACTAAAGGTGAACATATCCCCCCCCAAAAAAAGATGGGGTCCAATTCTAAATTTAGTTTTATTAACTATTTTATTCACTTCAGACTTATTAGTATTCCTGTTCACCTGGGGCATCGGGGTGTGGGGATTGCTCACAGAGTCTTTATTTAATGTTTTCAAGATCGAGTGCCTAATATCTTGGCATTGTATTTAGCTGATTATGTGAACAGTGTCATTAGCAAAGCTGGATTTTTTTACGCTACACAATTATAGCACTATATTCTGCCTTAACTGCCATGACCTATGGAATCCTGGGATTTGCAATTTAGGGAGGCTTATTTAGAATTCTCCATTAGGGACCCCTAGTGTTTCACCAAACAACACATCTTAGGATTCCATAGGATATTGCCATGGTTGTTAAAGTGGAATATAGTGGTATAATTTGGTCATGCAGTATGGCCCCATAAGACAAGCTGGCTAGGTTTTAAACATTCCAGAATTCAAAAAGCAGTTTTTCAGTACAGCACAGTGTGGCCTGCCATTAAAAGACAAAATAAAAGGGCTCATCTAGGCAATGGCTATAAGGAAGCTTGCCTGTGCACCTAATAGTGCTTGCTGGTTTTCAGCCCTCATGTAGAATGTATACTTTAAAATGTTGGCCTTGGTCTACCTAATTGTAAAGGGTTTTGTGGACTCTGTGAAAGTTCTTATTCAACCATCTTTATTATAGGGACGTAATTTGCCACTAATACTCTTCTCAAAGGAAGAAATGTGTAATTTGAGCAATTCTCTACCTGCTGCAAGAAAGTCTCTGAAAGCTACACAGTTTTCAAAGCTGATTTGCAGTTCATGACTTCTTCTGTGCAAAAATTGCCTTTGAGCGTGTTTGTGTATGTATGTGTGCAAAAAACCGGATTGTCTAGGCAGGAAACACCTTTAACTGTGCACAGAATTTTCTGTACATAAAATCTATTTCTTGCCCAGAAAATGCTGCTGTCTGCACAAAACAACCACGTGCAAATTTTGCACAAAAATAAATCTCAAACTGTGAAGATTATCATGAGTTCAGGATTCTTCTCATCACAGTTTTTCAACACTCAAAAAAAAAATGACCATATTTTTGAATATTTTCAAGTATTTTTTCCACCTCTACTTCTTAACCCCAGTAATATTGTATCTTGAAACAAAAAATTCCGACAATGAAACTCTTCACTGATTATAATCAAACATTTTCTTTAGCATTTTTCATTAATTAGTGGAAAAGTGTATATGGGAACCAGTGGGGGCTGGAGTCTTGCACGTCAGTGGAACAGTGGATCCAGTTTGGAATATAATCTGAATTTAAGGACATTTCCACACTAGACTGTTATAAATGCTATCATTCCACTTTCAACATCCTATGGAATCCTAGGGTTTGCAGTTTAGGGAGCGGCCTCAAAGCCTCCTCCCTAAACTGAAAACCCCAGGATTCCACAGGATGTTGAAAGTGGAATAATAGCACTATAACAGTCCAATGCCAAAATGGCCTTAAAAGTTGCTGTCTGAAGTTTTGAACCCTATCTGCACACAGCATCTTGGATAGGTTTCAGCATCTTGGATACTCCCATTAAAGTTCAGACCACAACCCAGGAGGATTTACTGCCCCACTAATATGGAAGCCTTTGTCACCACTGACAGAGACTCTCTATTTGTAAGAGTTAGATTCAGGGTGAAAGGGAATATTTGACCTCTGTGTAACATGCAGTTTGCAAGAAAGCAAGGTCCTTATGGGCTCTGTGTTTCTCTGCTGTTCTGCTGCACATATTTCTTTATCTGCACTCACCAGGAGGGCTGTTACACTAATGTACCTCAGCTCTTCCAAGGTTTAACTCATCCTGTCCTCTTTGTGGGTCAGGAAACTAAAGCAACGCAGAAGAATCATGCAGTAACAAAGCAATGGTTCATAGGCTTTCCTTTTAATCACAGTCCACACATCCATCCCCTGGTAATCCCCTGGATGTTGAAAAGACCTACCAGTATGGAAACAACTAGTGCTAAATGTTGACATACTCCAGCCCCCACTGGTTCCCAATACACTTTTCCCACTAATTAATGAAAAATGCTAAGAAAATGTTTGATTATAATCAGTGAAGAGTTTCATTGTCGGAATTTTTTGTTTCAAGATACAATATTACTGGGGTTAAGAAGTAGAGGTGGAAAAAATGTTGACATACAACTAGTGCTAAATGTTCAACATCCCCTGGATGTTGAAAAGACCTACCAGTATGGAAACAACTAGTGCTAAATGTTGACATACAGGTATTTGTCTTCACCCTACTACTCAAAACAGTTCAAAAATGCAGGCCATTATGTTGATTCATATAAATAAACTAGCTTTAGCACTTTTCATCTCTACAAGGCCACATCTATTGGGTCTTAATTGTCCCTTCTAGGGACAATTGCATGCAAATTCTGTTGTCATCATTTTAACTCAATAGTGAGAGAATAGCTGCTAAATTCCCGGAAGAAATGTTAAGCTAAGGGGATAGCTGATAAGGTTCATATGATGTTGTATACTCTTCCAGCTACTCCATATCTTCAGAAATACTTTGACTTAAGCTGATATACTCCAAATTTATTTAAGACAAGCATCCAATCATGATTATGAATATGAGGTGTTAGGAAAGAGAGGTGGGACTAACATACTGAATGATGTTTTTAAAAATTAGTCAGATTATCTTATAAGTTTGCATATGGGAAGGCTTTAGTAATATCTGAGGATTTTGGATTCTTTCTCATGTCACTCCTCAAGGTGTTCCCAGTGTGAGGTTCATATCTGTCTGCATGACTCTGGATTAGGTAAGAGTTGGGGGGCAGGTAAGAGTTGGTAGGCAGCTTTCTTCTGTTGACTTTGCTGACCAATAGTGATTTTTAACAGCTCCAGGTTGGTGAAACTGAGTGAATGGTTCATGGATCCTTTTATAGGAATTAGGTTTTTTTTACTGTTTCTATCCTATATGGGAACAAGCTTATTTGAGGGACTAGCAGTAGTGGATAAATATCTGGGGCCTTTTACATTTCATAATTACAGTGCTATGATTTCACTTGAGGTGGTTCCATCATATGGAATCCTGTGATTTTCAGTTTAAGGAGGGATATTTAGAATTCCCCGCAGAAAGGTCTAGTATCTCACCATTCCACAAACCCCAGGATTCCATAGGAAGTTGCTAGGCAGTTAAAATGGAATTATAGTGCTATAATTTGGTAGTGTGATACAGTCCAAGCAGAGGTTCTTCTGAGGACTTCCATTGGCAAATCCTATCCTGGCAGAGTTCCTTTCTGCTGGTGAAAGGGTGCCCCCTTCCCCATTTAGTGGACCTGAAAGTCCATATTGTTATGTTAGATTGCTTTCCTGCAATAAGCCAAAGTTCCAGCAAAACTAGGACATGTTTGGAAATAATTTCATCATATTGTGTTACATTCTGTTACAGCTGTGTTCGCATCTGTGGAAAAAAAAATTCCAGTGATTAGGCGGGTGAGGGATTCTGCCTTGAGCTTCATATTGCATTATTCATTTTATATTAACAATATGAAGGAAGGATATTTATCTATGTGTGACTACCAAACTCATCAAAGTTGAGAATGCCTGCATTGTGATAAAGTTTATTTTTAATATGTCACAGTATTTTGATCTAAATTATGTTGTCTATAGTATTGAAGAAATGATGTGAAATGCATAGAAAAAGTTGCCTTGGTTGATAACTTCAAGCCTGAGGGTGGCTTTATCAGTCATTCTCCTTTCTTCATGTTATTGCTGAGGCCTAAATGACTGAAACAGGTTTATGTACCATCTCTTGGATTATTACCTATTTAATAAAAGTGATATGGAAGGTGTAATAACAGGCTTAACATCATATGGTCAATCCACATGGTGAGGAAGATAAGGAATTTGAAGACAGTTGTGTTTAACTCATACATGGTCAAAATTTTGTTTCAAGGCTTTATTTAACATGAAATTGGTTGTGATGTAGGAAGAGGTAAAGATTTTTCAAATCTGCAGAAACCAAGGATAGTCTAGCAGTGTGGTGGAGTGGGAAAGAAAAGCACGATGCATGTTTCAGAGAACCGCTTTTTTATGCTATGTTGTTCCTCTACAGTGGTGGGTGAATTGTTTCATTTCAAATAAAGCGTACCATAATCATGCATGGAAGCACCCATGTGCATACATGGCAAGAAAGAGGATCAGGAATTGAGCACATATTTTTATTGCTTGTGGAGTAAGGATGTAAATCTTCCACTATTTTGTCCTTGCATGCAAAGGTGAATAATTACTGTAGTTTTCTCCATGCTGTGGAAGAAAACAAATATCTCTCTGCAGTATTCTACCTGTATTCAAATGTTCCAAAGTATTCCAAGGGAGTTATTATGTGGACAAATACATTTTCTTGTAAAAAAAGAAGGAAAGATAGATGGATGGATGGATGGATGGACAGACGGACAGACATTTTCTGCACAGAAAACATGTTTCTTGTGAAAATAAAAAGGTATTTCTTCACAGAATTTCTCTGGAATACTTTGGGGCATTCAAATAATAGGAGAAAATTGTGCAAAATTCTTCACAATGGAGTTTCCTATCTGTCAGATAATCTGTTTTTCAACCAGAAAATGAATAATTGAGAATTTTCATTCTGCCCTATTGTTTTAAGAATCCTCAAACACCAGAAAAGTTATTTCTCTTTCAGAAAAATCATCTCTCATTCTTGCATCATCTAAAGTGGATTCCAGTCTCAAATTCCTCTTCATACCTCAGATTACAGAAAAGAAACAGTATTTTCACTTTTATGGGCCTGTTCTTTGTTTAGAAAATAAATGGAAATGTATGACAAATGCTGTAAAGTGAATGTCAGGTTTGCTTATATGTGGATTAAAATTCTTGTATTTACATAAATGAGTTTATATTTTGACAGCTGTTACATTTGAGGTTCTTCCACCCTGGTAACTATTTTTTAGGAGCTGTGAACAATCTGCTGTTAATTCTCATTTATGACTAGGTCTTGATCCTGAAAAAAAATTGATTTAAGAGACAGATGCTTTCGAAAGGGAAGGGGAGGGGACCCTTTCAGACTGTAATAGATTTTTAATGTGAAATTTATTACTTTGGAAGATATCTTGTACATCTGACAGATGTTAATCAATCAGTAGTATAATGCGGAAGTGCCAAACGGGCCAGTTCTATAAACCTTGCTTGCATTACTAAGCATAGGTTGACTCTAGTCACACTGTGTCTTTGCCAGTGAGGAAACAGAAATCTTGACACTTCCCTATGGGGCCACAGAGAAAACTTTTTCTCTTGTTTCCAGTAGCTACTCCTCTATTGTGATTGGGATATATAGAATGTTCACTGAATGTCAGGGTTCAGGAAAGCTCATCTGGGAGGTGGAAGTCTATAAGATCTCCTGAACTGACATCGTACATGGCTTTAATACTTTGAATTGTCACTGGAAACAAACAGGTAACAGGTACAGCCCTTGCAGGACAGATGTAATTCTTCCTTGTAAGAGAACACCCACCAATGTTCTCACCACTATATTCTGAGACAGGTGCCATTTCTGAAGACTTCTTAAAGTTAGCCCATACAAGGCACATTGCCATAATCCAGACTAGATGTAAACTAAAGCACCTGTCCACGAATGGATGTACTTGGTGCATCAGCCTATATTGGCCCCAAGCCATTCCTTGGCTGCAGCTGTTACCGAAGCATCCAGTGAAAAGCCAGAGTCCAGAATCTCAGGCTTCAAGGGGAAGAAAGCAGTTTTGCAACTGAAATGAAAAGTCAAGTGGAATTATCTAGTATCCTAAGTAATAACAAAATGGAGCTCCTTCTATATGGGGTTGGTCTGTGTGATTGCTTCATCTAGTAAGGTGCACCCTAAGTTCATGTTGAGTGGAGGTATGCCATACTGATAGCATTGTTCTGCTCATCACAACCAGGAAGGCATTTTGGGCTACATTCACTCTCAGCATGGTAGTTTTGGCCTGGCCTGAAGTGCTTCCTAATGTGGACCCCCTGTGATTTCAGCTTTAGACAATGCACTCAAGTGGCTACTGTGGCAAAGGCACAGCATGAGTCTAATCAACCTATGCCATACTCCATGGAAAAGGGTGTTGTATAACAGATGGTCTTAAGGGATAAACAAAATGCTAATTATTTGTTTTCTTTGCTTTATGCTCAGCAGAACGAAATTGCTCTAAAGAGTCATTCTAGAACAGCTCCTCCTCTCAAGTGATTGAAAGATTAATCATTTCATGTAAATACCACCCAAGGAAAAAAAATGTTTATGTAATAAAATCCAGTTTCCAAGCTTTTGTATATCAAATGTTAAATTGTTTTCCCATTTTTGGCTGAAAAGCCTTTTATGCGATTAAAATAATATCATGTTAAAAATAAACCAGGGCTCTGAAATTAGGTAACTTTCCACCAAGTGACTGTGGAGGAGTAACCAAGTTTACACCTCCCAGTTTACAAACTATATGTCCCCCCTCAAAAAAAAAAAATCTCTGAAAGGAATTAAAACAATGGTTCTGACTTGTAAGGTCATCTTTGCGTTCATGTTTCAAAATGTCACGAAAAGTTCTGTATTGCTGGAGACTTTTTTCCCCCTTGTATTTCTTCTTTTCTTTTTCTTTTTTTCATTTGTACCACAGTCCTAATAGCTGCCATTTCCCCACTCCTGGGGCTTTCTGTAGATCAGTGGATGTTAGGTTTAAACCCTCTTTTCTTTGATGAAGCTTTCAATAAAAAAATAAATAAAAGCATAGCTTTGTGTGCTCTTTATTATAACAGAGGTGGACTGTGAAGGATGGTACAGTGTGGAGAGTGAGAATGACCACCACGTGTGTTTATATGCATATATGCACGGTTGGATTATAATGGTTCAATTGGTTCATATGATCCCAGCTCTTGTGTTGGGATGGAGGAGGGGGTTTGGAGTTGCAGGACAATAAATGGGTGCTTACCAGCCTAGAAGAACTCATGATTGTCAAAGCGTTTCTTCTTTTCCACCTGACAATCAAGCAGTCTCCTGACTTCTTAAAGGGACAATGGGAGCAGTCCAACCTCCTGGATACTTAAAAGGGCCATGGAAACAGGTGAGAACATCTTCTTAAAGAAGCAAAGGTTAACAAGGGTGGTCTGAGGATCTTTACAGTTCTTTGGCAATGTTTACCCCACCCTGGTTCCTGCCTCACCTTCTCACTTCGTTTTTACTCTGCGAAGAAGAGAAGTGGCTGCTATTTTGTTTGTGTGTGCACTCTGGAGAAAAAATCTAAAGAGAAAGATCTCTTCCACAAAGATTGTGATCTATTAGTTCTGAGTGAGTAGGATTGTTCTCTCCACCAGTATTTTTTGTCTGCATTCTGCATATGCTCTGAAGTTAGTTTTTCTCAGTACTTCAAGGTTTTGGGCTTCTGGATCAAATCTGAGTGAGTTATAGAATCATAGAATCATAGAAATGTAGAGTTGGAAGAGACCACGGGGGCCATCCAGTCCAACCCCCTGCCATGCAGGAACACCCTCAAAGCACTCCCGACAGATGACCATCAAGCCTCTGCTTAAAAACCTCCAAGGAAGGAGACTCCACTACACTCCGAGGCAGCATATTCCACTGCCGGACAACCCTGACTGTCAGGAAGTTCTTCCTGAGGTTCAGGTGGAATCTCCTTTCCTGCAGCTTGAATCCATTGCTCCTTGTCCTGGTCTCTGGAGCAGCAGAAAACAAGCCCTCTCCTTCCTCTACGTGGCATCCCTTCAAATATTTAAACATGGCTATCATGTCCCCTCTTAACCTTCTCTTCTGCAGACTAAACATACCCAGCTCTCTAAGTCTATCCCCATAGGGCATGGTTTCCAGGCCTCTCACCATTTTGGTCACCCTCCTCTGGACTTGTTGCATTTCTATATGTCTCTGAAGATCCTTAGGGTCTCTAAAGTTTAAAATCATTTTTTCTTTGTTGCATGGTCTCAGTGACAACATTCTCAAAACAGATGCCGTCTTGAATTGATCTGGTACCACTAGTGAGAGAGAAGCAAAGAGACTGGAGGGAAATTTGAATGTTATAAGGGCTTTATCTTTAAGCCACTCAATACAGGTGTGCATTTTTCTTCCTTTTTGGGACTCTAGAGATTTTCTTTTGTTCTTAGGATTTACAGAACATGTCACAGAATAAGAGAAATGTCAATCCTTTGTTTTTCCTGCTTTTTCCTGTATTTCTTCCTTCTCTTTCTAAAACTATGCTTCTTCATAAGCTGTATGTTTCTATATTCTTGATTTTTTCCAAGTTCTATGTTATTTTGAGAGGTTTTAGAATTTCAGAAATTGTCTTGATTCTTCAATGTGTATGCTTAATTAAGTACATAAGATCAGCTATGCTGGATCACACCAAGGACCTACCTAGTATGTTATTCTGCCCACACAATTGCTAACTGTTGTCTTGTGATGTAGCCAAAGAACATCAGAGTGTAAAACTTACAAGTGAGGAAGGCCAGACAAACTGAAAGAGTCTGCAGCAGTTTTCTTTTGCCTGAGCTTACGGAAAAGAGCAAGATTGCTTCCCTCTCTCCTACTGGGTTAATTGAATACAAACTACTTTTACACTTTGAACTCAGAACTTTGTTCTCTCTCTAAATCTCTCTCTCTCCCCCCTTCCCTCCTCCTCCCTTTCTCCCTCTCTGCCTTTCTTCTTTCTGCCCTATTTCACAGGATTGTTGCAAGGAGAAAGGGGACATGTATGGCACTTTTGAGTTCATTGTTGGAAAGGTGTTGATATAAATGAAACTAATAAAATAAAAAAAGGCATTTAGTACTAGAAGGAGAGAGTTGTTAACTGAGGACATGCATCCTCAATCCACAAGTGAATCTTTGGTGTTGATGCCCCAGAAACAAACTCTTGTAAAGGGCAAAGATTTCAATGATTTAATCAATGGCTTTGCAGAAGCAAAAGCTAGAAACCCTCAGTTCTAAGGTAAGAAGGTAATAATAATAATTTTGTGCAGGTAGCAAAAGTTCTAGCTGAAATATCAAAACATCAATTTTTTTCACATGTGGGCACCTGGAATATTGATGTGTGAGTGTATACAGGAGAGAGGAGTAAGATTGTTATACTTCATATATTATTCTGTTACCTTGGAATGTATTTATTTTCTATGCCACTGCTCATCCAATAGAATAATACATTATTCTATTATCTAGGAATTCATTTGTTTTCGATGCAGCTTCCCACCCAATAGGCCTTATTTTTGAAATTGCTCCAGGCCCCCAGCCACCTTAATCCAGCCTTATGTATGAGCTAAAACACTTACATCCTGTACTACATCATGGGATCTCAGGACAGTGTGCAGTAAAAGCAGTTTAGCCAGTTTAAAACAATTTAATGCAACAGGAAATAGTTTAGATGGATCAAAATCATATTAAACAATTTGACACATTTAAACAAGACAAGTTAAATCCATTTAAAACAGTCTGAGGCAATTGAAAACCGAGGAAATGTGCAAGCTGAAATCCATTAGGCCCCAAAGGCTTTAGTAAAAAACTATATTTTTACTTGGTGCCAGAATGACACCATTGTTGGTTTCAATCAGGGATGTAAAGGGAGAGTATTTACAGTTAGATCAGCAAAGCAGAGAAGACCATCTCCTGTGTCCTCCTACAATGTCTTTCCCTTGGTGGTGGGACGGGGAGAGAGGACGTCAGTCCTTGGGATGGAACATATGCAGAGAGCTGTTCCTTCTAGTACAGTACTGAATTCTCAATCAATAAAGCCCCAATAAGATTCTGGTCTCAGTAGGTGGATACTAAGATAATCTCAAAGTAAGATTTCTAAAATCCACATCAGGGATGTGATTCAGATTCTATTGGAAAACTATGTGGGTATATGGGACTGCAAGACACCTATCACCCTACAGTGAGCTCATACACTTCATAAGGTTTTAGCAGAGCACAAAACTTCACAAGTGAACTTCTGTGGATGTCTGTGTGCATTGCAGCACTAGTTCTCAACTTCTGGTTCTGCAAAAGTTCTGGGCTTTAACTCCTCAAAGTCCTGGTCGGCCTGACCAACGATCAGGGATTCTATGAGTTGAGGTTCAAAACATTTGGATAGCTAAAGATTGAGAACTGCTGCCTTAGAGAGAGGATGAAGATGACTAGCCCAGCAACAGTGGGAGGAAGCTTTCAAAGTATACTTTTTCAGTAAATCAGTGATCAGGGGCAGGGCAGAGCTGTGTCCAGGAGTGGTCCAGCACCAATCGTGCTGTCAAACAAAACTGTTGAGTTGTGAGTGGATATCTGGTGATGCAACTGAAAAAGTTAATCCACTAGTGGTTATGCTAGCATGAAACCTGAGGAGGATTAATATCAGGACCAAGATAATCTCAGCGTTTGAAGGTGGAAGTGCATGAACAGTTTATCCTATTGATAAAGAGTATTACTATAACCTTGCTTAAGAGATCCCAGGATACACAGATATCATAACATTTCAGGGCATCATTCTAAATAGAACTGCAGGCTTATGCGTTGGGGTAGGGGGAGGAAATACAAGATCAAAAGGAAAAGAGATGTTGCATAACACTATATGTATTTATTTATTTAAATATTGAAATATTTACATCTTGCCCTCTGAAGATCTTGGAACAGTATGCAATAAAGCCAATCTGGCTAATCTGAAATAGTACAAACAATAAAGATAGTATAAACAAGATAAAAAAAGATAAGAGATATTGCATAAAATTGTATTTGTTTAAATATTGAAATATTTATATCTTGCCTTACAAAGACCTCGAGGTAGTATGGAATAAAGCCAATCTGGCTGATCTGAAATAGTATAAACAATGAAAGTGATTTGAAATGGTTAAAAGTGAATTAAACAATTTGACAAGTTTCAAAAGACATATTTAAAACAATTAATGTAGTTTACTATGATTTTACATTTCCATAACATAAAATGTATATAGGTTAGCATATAGAGAGAGGTACACATTAGAGGAACTGTAGCAGAGTGGGGTAGAGACTGTGACATGTATATCTGATCAACTTGTGCTCTGGGTAGTGACTGAAGATGACCAATTTCAAGGCCTTTGCCCTCCCTTCTTTTGGTTCTGTATCTGGGAAGTGGACTTGGCCTAAACAGGGCTTCAATAGAGCAGGAATGGGAATTGTGTGGTCTGGGAGCCGCATGTACCCACCCAGGTTATTTTGTAGGTCCTGGGTCCCCTTTTGCGCCATCCTGTTGCTATACCCCATTTAAAATCAAAGCATCATGATTCCTACTAGACCTAGCACAAGTTCCAAAAGTGATCAGAGGCTGACCTCATGTTCAATAATATAGTTGTATACAGAACTAGAAGGATGGGAATCTTCTGGCTCTGTAAGGCCCGAATCCTATTAGTATTCCTAGCTGAATGGAACCATCAAACTGATTGTTGAATGGTGAGTCAGCCTTCCAGGATTCGTGGTGGTTCTTTGCTACAACTCCTTAAAGGTAAACACAGTGGCAGCCATCCTGATCATCAATTGCAATGTCATACATCTGACTCGTACCTTCACAATTCACTTTTACAGTTGCTGAACAGAAAAAGTGACCCATGGTCTCCCCTGACTTAACTTATGAGCAGCTCACCACCACCACATACACAAAACACACAGCCATTTCCTCATTGTCAGAGACTGAGGCAAATGAGTCCAACTCTTTTTCTGCAGCTGGTTCCTTCCCTGCTTATTCACACACACACCAGCAACATGGGAATGACCATCATGGGTAAGGGATTGCAGTGCTTAAAAGTTGGTTTTGGGGTTCGAATTGGGAGACCTAGATACAAAGATATAGCTATGTCTCGATCACTACATCTTCCCCATGTATTTTTAGGAACAAGAACTGGACTTAATTTTGGTCTGTGTTTTCCCAGGTTTTAAACTGTTTTAAAAGATTAATTCATCTCTTTCTGGGTCCTGGGGTTGGAAAATTATCTAAGAGCTTGCCTACTACTGCAATCGAATACATCTTCAAACAGAAGGCTTCCCTCTGTAAAGCAGGACACATGACCATGACCATGGTCATGAATTAATCAGTAGACTGATCAAATTAAAATAAACATAAGCTGTACAAAATTTTGTAGGGCTAACACCAAGCTTGAAATTTTTTTTTGGTCTACTGGTCTCAGCTAGCGTGGACATGAAAGAGATATCTGGAGATTCTAGGAACTGTAGTCCAGAAAGTAATTTTTCCAAATCTCTGCCCAGAACTCTGTAAATGTGGCATCTTTCTTTCTGCACATCAGTGGTCTGTACAAATGTTCAGTCCAGTTTCAAAAATCTAAACATTATCATTCCTCTACTGGACCTAGGGCAAATCACAAAAGTGATCAGAGATTAACCTTACATCCAATAATATATTTTTATACTTGGGTACAGAATAATTTTTAAGTGGCATGCTTCCTCTTTCTACCTGTTTGATATCTTTTTTTAAAAAAATTGAGCTCTCCAAGTGAAAGTGAATATGATATTTTTGGGCCATAAGACAAGAACTTCACTTCTCAGATACTTTGGGAATATCCAACAGTGCACACACATCCTCCTAATAAGCTCTCATAGCAGTTTGACCTTTTGTCTGATCTGTCAATTCTCCAGGTCCCCTAAGGAGCTACCATTTTCTCTTTCCTTTCAATGTGGTTTCTTTTCCTCAAGTTAAAATTATTCCCAGTTAGGAACAGACATTATATATTATTGTAGCCATTCATTGATTATTTTTTCCTATTGGCACTGGAAACTTAATGCATGGTCATTTGGGTTAACCCCTTGGGTAGCAATTGATCCCAAGTTTGCCTTTCAGAGAAGTCATATCCGAAGTTGTTAGCCAGTGACAGGAAAACTCCATCTGTGGAGTATCTGAAGCAAGTAATGGCCTGCTTTGGAACTAAATTAGACATGTTCATGTCCTGTATCAGTTTAACTCCTTTTCCAGTGAAAGATCTGGATCCTATTTGCTATCCCTAACTAGCCAAGAGCCATTCGCTGTTTGATGAGTTAACATGCAGATAAGTCCCACTGATTCAATGGGTCTGTTCTAATTGTAAAACAACAACAGAATTTTTGCCAATAACTAATTTTATTTTTATAAGTCAATGGCTAAGATCCTAGATGGATTTGGTGAAGCATAATATAACACTGATAGATGGAGATCTACTCCCTTCTCCTCTTAGCTCAGGTAGATGTGATAGTCAGGAGTGGTAATTATCAGCTTTGGTTAATATGCCAATTGCAACCCTTCCTAGATGGGTTGCAATTGGCATATTGGTAGACCTAGATGGTAGTGCACACACTGGTAACCTCAAGGTGGGACTTCTGCAATGTGCTGTACACTGACCTACTTTTGTACCAAGATCAGAAACTCCAACTGGTCCCAAATGTGGCAGCCAGATTGAATACAGGTACATTGAGGAGTGAGCATTTCACATCAATATTAAAATCACTTCACTGACTGCCAGTTAGTTTCCAGGCAAAGTGTTGTTTATTACCTTTAAAGCCCTATATGGTTTGAGGGCGAGCTACCTGCGGGATCACCTCCTCCCATACAATCCGCCCCATACACTCATGTCTTCTGGGGCCGCTTACTTAACCCAGCCATGACTTGACAGGCAATGGCCACCGAGAGGACCTTTTTATCTGCCACCTCTAGACTGTGGAATGGCCTGCTAGAAGAGATTCAACAGCAAAACATGTTATCTGAATTTTAAAAAGTACTGAAGACCTATCTTTTCTGGCAGGTCCCCCCAGTCAACTTTTAATTATGAATTTTAAATGGTTTTATGAGGTTGTAGTTGTATTTTAATCTATGATGTGTTTTTAGTTGCATATTAATCTGTGATGTACCATGGGGAGAGGTGGGTAAGAAATAAAAAGTCGCCCTCATCATTGTCATCATTGTCATCATCATTATCATTATATCATTATTTGCAGAACCTATCTATATCCTGCTGAGGCCTATTGACAAGGCCATTTAGTGCCCAAAGAAGCACAGGGACTGCCAGGCAACATTCAGACTATATTCTTACAACTGAACACATGGTGGAGAAAACATTTTCCAGAATCTCCAGGGGTCCTCTGGAGGTCCTGGAGTATGATGTATGACAGGGTTATATTTCATGGATCTGCTGGATGATATAGCTTCTTAGTGCTCTTGTGAAAGTAGGTATAATGGACATTTTCTGCTTGCAATGCTCACGACTAGTTCTATAGAGTAGAAGACTGGCAGATTTGTAGGGTCTAAATATGTGGATGAGTAGTGGCATCATGAGGAGGACTGTAGATTTGCTACACACTAAAGTACAATGCGAGGCAAGACAAGCCTGTACCAAAAGAGAAATGGTCCACTTGGACCACAGTGGAGCTAGACTGGGTGCTCTCTACATAGAAGAATAAATAAGCAGACTGAATCCAATGGCTAGTCCCAACTGGAGAAGAATTCTTGAGTCAATGGAACTTACGTGAGTGTTGACTTACCAAATTCCTTTTGATTCCAAACATCTAGTCTAGTTGGGACTAGCAATTGGATTTAGGCTGGACACAAATCTGACATCAGAAATGCAATTAAAACAAAGAAAAAGAAATAAAAAGAGGAGAGCATTTCAACCTCAAAAGATTCTGTTTATGAAGGTGGCCATGACTGGAAAAAGGAACTTCAAAGACAGATCGCAATTTGAAAAAGCAGAACTATAACTCAGGAAGAAATCCAGCTCTGTATCTTGCGGTTTGAAGAGGAAGAAGGGTAATTCTTATCTAACTCCATGGCTTTTATCCTACACCATCTTGACAGACCATGCTATATATATTAAAGCTCTGCTAAGTGTTTTTCTGCCTCTTTTCCTGCCACACATAGAGCTTATCTGATCAGTTGCTGGGCCATGACCAGTATGGGGGTACTACATAAAGAAGAGCTCCAGAGAATGATGATGTTTTTGTTTTGCTGCTTGGGAAACCCCGCCATCCTAGCCACTAATTGGCCATGGGCCACACCCCAGCACATTATAGGTAGGGTCTCCCCATGAAAGGGTCATTTTACAAGAAGGTACTAGAAATCTCCTTCCACAAAGACCTTAAAGTGACATATTCCTTAAAGAGTTTACACCTGGGTATGTCATAACAGGGTTCTAGTGACACTGTTAATCGGCTCAGGAAAGCAAGGATGCTGGTGTTATTATCTAGAAACTCTGTTGTAACTGGCCACTCTTTATTATTGTCAGTACTGTCTACATCTCATTACTCTCTGACTTTACTGTATATAATCTCATCTGCCACTAGTGATGTAAATCCTTGACAATTTTATCTTTGAGTAGGAGGGCAAATAATTAAATTAGCTTTTTCCCACTGCAGGAGAAAATGAATTTTGCACTGCAGTATTTTGCCTTCTTCAAACATCGTGAGGTGTTACACACCAGTTATTCTGCAGCAAAAAACATGTGTTTTCTGTGCAGGAAACCCATTTTCTATGAAGAAATCAGGCTTTTGCTCAAAAACACATGTATTTCTCCCCAAAGAATGATTTCTGCACTACACTTTAGGATGCTGGATAACAGTATGTGTGAAAGGGATCCAGGAGTCTTAGAGGATCACAAGCTGAACATGAGTCAGCAGTGTGATCATAGAATCATAGAATCATAGAAATGTAGAGTTGGAAGAGACCACACGGGTCATCCAGTCCAACCCCCTGCCATGCAGGAACACCCTCAAAGCACTCTCGACAGATGGCCATCCAGCCTCTGCTTAAAAACCTCCAAGGAAGGAGACTCCACTACACTCCGAGGCAGCATATTCCACTGCCGGACAGCCCTGACTGTCAGGAAGTTCTTCCTGAGGTTCAGGTGGAATCTCCTTTCCTGCAGCTTGAATCCATTGCTCCTTGTCCTGGTCTCTGGAGCAGCAGAAAACAAGCCCTCTCCCTCCTCTACGTGGCATCCCTTCAAATATTTAAACATGGCTATCATGTCCCCTCTTAACCTTCTCCTCTGCAGACTAAACATACCCAGCTCTCTAAGTCTATCCTCATAGGGCATGGCTTCCAGGCCCCTCACCATTTTGGTCGCCCTCCTCTGGACTTGCTCCAGCTTGTCAATATCCTTCTTGAATTGGGGTGCCCAGAACTGCACACAGTATTCAAGATGGGGTCTAACCAAAGCAGAGTAGAGTGGTACCAGTACCTCTCTCGATCTAGACACCATACTCCTATTGATGCAGCCAAGAATTGCATTGGCTTTCTTGGCTGCCGCATCACACTGCTGACTCATGTTCAACTTGTAATCTATGAAGACTCCTAGATCCCTTTCACACGTACTGCTATCCAGCCACGTGTCCCCCATCCTATATTTCTGTATTCCATTTTTTCTACCTAAGTGTAGGACCTTACACTTCTCTCTGTTGAATTTTGTTTTGTTCACTTTGGCCCAGCTCTCCAATCTATCCAGGTCATTTTGAATTTTGATCCTGTCCTCAGGCATATTAGCAACCCCTCCCAATTTGGTATCATCTGCAAATTTGATGAGCATGCCCTCTATTCCTTCATCCAAGTCATTGATAAAAATATTGAACAGCACTGGGCCCAGGACAGAACCCTGTGGCACCCCGCTAGCCACTTCTCTCCAGGATGAAAAGCAGCCATTCGTGATCACCCTTTGGGTTCGGTCGGTCAACCAATTACAAATCCAACTAACAATAGCCCTGTCCAGCCCACATTTTACTAGCTTCATTGCAAGAATGTCATGGGGAACTTTGTCAAAGGCCTTACTGAAATCGAGATATACTACATCCACAGCATTCCTTTCATCTATCAAGCTAGTAGCTCTATCATAAAAAGAGATAAGATTTGTCTGGCATGACTTATTTTTGTGAAATCCATGTTGACTTCTCATGATTACTGCATTGCTTTCTAAATGATTAGAAACTGACTGCTTAATGATCTGCTCCAGGATCTTTCCGGGTACTGATGTCAGGCTGACTGGGCGATAATTATTTGGGTCCTCTTTTTTTCCCTTCTTGAAGATGGGGATAACATTTGCTCTCTTCCAGTCTGCTGGAACTTCTCTTGTCCTCCAAGATTTCTCAAAAATTATAGCAAGCGGTTCTGAAATGACCTCTGCCAGCTCTTTTAATATTCTAGGATGCAATTCATCTGGCCCTGGAGACTTGAATTCATCCAGTGTGGCCAGGTATTCCTGTACCACCTCTCTACCTATTATGTGCCTCATTTCCTCTGCTTCCTCCCCTGCTCCCCAACCACCAGGTTGAGTGCTTGTATCCTTCTGGGAAAAAACTGAGGCAAAGAAGGTGTTAAGTAGTTCTGCCTTTTCTCTTCCCCCTGTCAGTAATTCGCCATCTTCTCTGCACAGCGACCCTATCGTCTCCTTCTTTTTTTCTTTTGCTGTGGACATATTTAAAAAAGCCCTTTTTATTGTTTTTAATGTCTCTGGCCAGCCTAAGTTCGTTCTGTGCTTTAGCCTTTCTGACCTCCTCCCTACATCTCCTAGCTACTTGCTTAAATTCTTCTTTGGTGGTTTCCCCCTTCTTCCATTTCCTATACATGTTTCTCTTAACACTTAGCTCAGCTGAGAGTTCTTTAGTCAACCATTCTGGTTTCTTCAGATGCCTTCCATTTTTCCTCCTTATTGGCACAGTTCTAGACTGTGCCTTCAGTATCTCCTTTTTAAGGAACTCCCATGGCTCCTGAACTCCTTTCCCTTTAACTATTCCTGACCACGGAATTCCAGCCAGCAGCTCCCTAAGTTTACAGAAGTCCGCTTTTTTAAAATCTAAAATGAGTGTCTGGCTACCCTTATCTTCTCCTTGCCACTGAATGCCAAATTCCAATAGGGCACGGTCACTCCCCACTAAAGATCCAACCACTTCTACCTCATTAACAAGGTCATCCCTGTTGGTCAGGATCAGATCTAGAATATTTGATCCCCTTGTGGCCTCTTCCACCTTCTGGACCATGAAGTTATCTGCGAGACAAGCAAGAAACTTGCTGGACCTTGCTGTCTTGGCAGAGTTTGACTGCCAGCATATATCCAGGTAATTGAAATCTCCTATTATTACTGTATCTCTCCTTTTTGAATGTGCAGTCATTTGGTTGAAGAAGACATCATCCAAGTCCTCAGCCTGGGTTGGAGGTCTGTAGTAAACCCCCACCAGAATATCCCTATTGTTTCTCGCTGCCTTAATTCTTACCCAAATGCTCTCGACCTGGCTTTCTGTGTTTAAGTCCTGGATCTCTTCACAGGTGAAAACATCCGTGACATACAAGGCTACTCCTCCTCCTTTCTTGTTTGGTCTATTTTTACAAAATAGGCTATACCCCTCTATTCCTATATTCCAATCATGAGACTCATCCCACCAGGTCTCAGTGATGCCTATCAAATCGTATTTATTTTGTTGTACTAGGAGTTCAAGTTCGTCCTGCTTGTTTCCCATACTCCTTGCATTAGTGTGGAGACACTTAAGTCCCTGGGCGCTTCCTGCAAGTCCTGTACTATTGTTTCTAGTCCTCCCACCATTGGCCGCTTGTACTACTTGTCCAGTATCATTTGGGCCTTTCCTCCCTGCGCTCTCCGAGTCCTTGCCCTGAATAATATTGTCTCCCTCCCCAGCGAAACTTAGTTTAAAGACCTCTTAATCCTCCTTGCGAGACTGTTTACAAAATCATTCCTGCCCAGTTTTGTGAGGTGCAGCCCATCCCTCGCCAGATGCAGCGGCCAAGGAAGCCAACACGGTTCTTGGTTGCATCAATAGGAGTATGGTGTCTAGATCAAGGGAGGTAATGGTGCTACTCTATTCTGCCTTGGTTAGGCCTCATTTGAAATACTGTGTCCAGTTCTAGGTACCTCAGTTCAAGAAGGATATTGATAAGCTGGAGTGTGTCCAGAGGAGGGAGACCAAGATGGTGAAGAGTCTGGAAGCCATGCCCTATGAGGAGCAGCTTAGGGAGCTCGGTATGGTTAGTCTGCAGAAGAGAAAGTTAAGAAGGGACACGATAGCCAAATATTTGAAGGGATGTCATGCTAAAGAGGGAGCAGGCTTGTTTTCTGCTGCTCCAGAGATTAGGACAAGGAGCCATGGATTCAAACTGCAGGAAAGGAGATTCCACTTGAACCTCAGGAAGAACTTCTTGACAGTCAGAGCTGTCCGCTTGAGTGTGGTGGAGTCTCCTTCTTTGGAGGTTTTTAAGCATAGGCTGGATGGCTATCTATTGGGAATGCTTTGATGTGTGTTCCTGCATAGCAGGGGGTTGGACTGGATGGCCCCTGTGGTCCCTTCCAACTCTATGATTCTATGCTGAATACCAGGAGAAGATTGCATTAAATTCTTACTGGTCTATTATTCTTCTTAACAAAAGTTCCCAACTGTCAGAGAAAATTTTTTTCCACCTGGGAACAAATAACTGGGAATATTCATCCCTACTGACCAACTCTTATAAATATTCCTGCCAACTGAGGAGAATGCTTCATGCATCTGATAAAGTGGACTCTAGACCATTAAAACAAAAACCATAATAAATGTCTCATTTTTTAAAAGTGCTATAGCACCATGATAACTAAATAGAACCTCTAAGTTCAGGGATAGTGTGTCATTAAATACAAGTTAGTTTTTATTTGTACAAAATAAGATTTAATTTTCTTTCTGTAGTGTCTTAGAAACGTCTCACTATTGTGGGGAACTTGGATGCTGGACAAGATGGGCCTCATGTTCTTTTTCAGAGTACATTTTTTGGACTATAATTCCAAGAATTATCAAGCCATCATGCCTACTGGCTGTGCTAAATAAGAGATGTGAGTCCAGAAAATGAATTTGTCCAAGCTCTGATTCTTAGATTCTCCAGTAATTTATGGTTTAAAAGGAAAACTTAAAGTGATCTTTTCAGTTAATTTCACTCTTGTGTCTAGGAGGCTATATTTTAGAACACTTGGAATGCAATGGTAACATGTATAAGTTTCAAAATAATTCCTCTTCCATCATCATCAACTGATAGATAACTGCATTGTTTTTTTTTTAAAGACAATTTTTTTATTGAACAGAAAACAAACAGCAGCAGTACAATGCAATGCATAAAACTACAAATACATAACAATACAAATGAAAAAAATACATAACAAAACTACAAGCATCATAACAAAACTACAACAAACAACAGATTACAAATAACTAAAAAAGGGTCCCAGCCTTGTTGCAAACAGCCCATCTTAATCAAGTAGTTACACCTAACTATTAAACCTTACCAAATATCAAAGATTAATACAATTCTTGGAATCTAAAAATGTAAATTAATATAATTAACACATTGGTGTTGATCTCAGCCCACAGTTTATTTAGGGGAGGGGCAGAACCCTAATTCCTTATTCTTTCATTCTTATTTTTACTGCCCAAAAGCTTTGAGACTCATTACCATATCATATCATTACCATATCTTATTTTCCTTTTTTACATTTATTTCTTATACTATTATTGTCATATGTTTGTTAATATTTCAATATTTTTATTCTTATCTTGTTATATAGTGTATAATATCAACCTTTTTATTTTAAAGTTATTACTCTGATCCTATTCCATTTCTTATCGTCTCCAATTAACTTCCTATTTTGTCTTGGTTGGCTGTCTAAAGTTCCCTCGTCTGTTACTTCCTCTATTAACCATATCATTGTGTACTTGCTGAAATATTGATATCTTTTTGATTTTTTAAATCTATTTTGCTAATCTCCTGTCTTTACTTCTCTTTACGTTCTTCTTCCTCTCCTTGACATAGTCTTGTCCAGTTACTATCTATAATTTTTTTTACTGTTTCCATTTCTCTTATTTTCTTATTATTCTTTTCGCTTCTTATTAATCTTGTTAAAGCATCATAAGTTACCAATTCTCGAAGTTTACTCAACCATTCCTCCAATTCAGGTATTTTTTCTCTTTTCCAATGTTTTACAAATATTATTCTTGCTGCTGTCACCATGTATAACATTGTATCTTTGTATTTGCTGTAAACTTTATCTATTTGATGAGTCATATTTAATAGGAAAATCTCTGGTGACATTGGAATGGTTATTTGTAGGATCTCCATCTACTTTTATGAATTTGTTCCCAATATTCCCTTGTTTGTGGACATCTCCACCACATGTGATAAACCGTTCCAATTTCTTCTTTACACTTCCAGCAGAATTTTGCCTTCGTCTTACACGTTTTACTTAGCTTATTTGGGTCCAAATACCACCTATAAAAATTTTTGAAGTAGTTTTCCTTCAGGTTCGGCGCCAATGTAAATTTTTGAATCTCTCTCCAACTTTTTCCCCAGTTTTCCAGCATTATTTCATGGCCTATGTCACGTGTCCACACGATCATTGTGTCTTTTACTATTTCTTTTTCCAGTTCTCTTTCTAGCATGTATTTATAAAAATGAAATGTATGATGTTCTTTTTTCTCAAATATTATTTTTTCAAATTCATTTAATTGAATGTTATTCTCAAAACCTTCTATTTTTAGGTCCATTGTAAACCTTATTTTCATTTCTATATATATAAGAACCACTGGCAATTCCAACCTTCATTTGCTAATTCTTCTCTTGTTTTTATTCGTAGGTCTTCCTTTCCATCCCTAATTATTATGTCTTTATATGTAATCCAATTTTCTCTTGTATCTTTCCATTTTCTAAATAAGGCTTCCTGTGGAGAAACCCATAATGGAATTCTGGAATATATTTTCTTTTTCCATTTCTTCCAGATTTCTAATAGTGATCTTCTGATATAATGGTTGGAGAAGTTTCCGTCTATTATTGCTTTATTGTACCAAAGGTACGCCTGCCAACCAAATCTAAGATCTGCTCCTTCTATATTCAGTATTCTTTCATTTTCCAACGTAATCCAATCTCTTAACCAAGTCATTCCACTTGCATGATAGCATAATTTTAAGTCGGGTACTCCACAGCCTCCTCTTTCCTTTTTTTCTATCAAGATTTTCAATTTAATTCTGGTTTTTTTTCCACCCCAAATATATTTTGAGAGGTCTTTCTGCCAGTTTTTAAAACATCTTTCATTAATTATTACTGGTAGATTCTGGAATAAGTATGTCATCTTCGGTAGGACCATCATTTTTATTGCAGACATTCTGCCTAATAAAGACAAATTCAAATTTGACCATTTATGTAAATCTTGTTTGATTTCCCTCTATTTTGACCCATAGTTATTTTCAAACAATTCATTTTTCTTTTTAGTCACTATTATTCCCAAATATTAATTTTTTTCTCTTCTTTAAAGCTTGTCACCCAAGTCAATTCTTCAATTTCTTCCTTTTTCATATTCTTTGTTAAAATCTTTGTTTTCTCTTTATTAATTTTAAAACCAGTCAATTCACTACAAATTCACCAAATTCACTACAAATTTCCATCAGTTTCTTCATGCTTTGATTGGGATCTTCTAAAAAAAATCACTAGATCATCTGCATAAGCTTTTAGTTTGTCCTCTTGTCCTCTTATCTCTGCTCCCTTGATTTCCCTATCCAATCTTATTGCTCTTAACAAAATTTCTAAAGTCATTATAAAAAGCAGAGGTGACAGCAGACAACCCTGTCGAGTGCCCTTTTTCATTTCTATAGGTAATGTCTTCTCCCCATTTATTATAATTTGTGCTTTACAATTTTGGTATATTTGTCTTATCCAATTAGTAAATTTGTTTCCACTATTCATGTTCTCCATTAATGTTATCATAAACTCCTGTTCCAGATTATCAAAGGCTTTTTCTGCGTCCATGAATATCATAGCACATTTTCTCTCATTGTGTTTCTCATGATATTCAGTCATATTTATCACTGTTCTTGTGTTGTCTCTGATATATCTTCTTGGTAAAAACCCATTTTGGATAACTGCATTGTCTTTTGTCCCAGTTCCTTTGCCTTGAGTAAATACAAATCATTTTAGCACTAAACAGTGTGGCCACAAGTACATAGAAACGTAATGTCACTCATAGACGTAACAAACAGTTTGTCTTGGTAGTATTTTAAAGAGTGATGGCTGCACTGAAGAACTTTGTGACTTCCAATAATATTTTCACTGGATCTGACAACAATGTTGTTTAGATAGATTTATAAAAGTCAGTTTTCATATCCTCCTTTATTCCCTAGACAAAAACCCAGGACAAGTGGCCAAACAGCATCAGAGTATAGTCAAGAAGGCAAAAGGGAGAAGAGGCTGCAGCAGTTTGCTTTTGCCTGAATCTAGAGGAAAGGGCAAGATCCTAATCCCTCCTTCTCTCTCCACTGCTGAGTCAATTGAGTGCAAACTACTTTTACCCTTTGAACTCAGTTTGCAGCAATTAAAATAAACTGAGGACAAAGGGAGAAAGTGAGAGGAGGAGACACTTTAACTGCGACATTTTAAAAGCTGCTGGGGAAAAACGGGATGACAGAAGATTAATTGAGACTGGGTCTGCCAAACCAGAGGGTATGAGTTTTTCATAGTGCATTTGAATAGTTACAGTAGAGTAGAAACTGGATTTAAGGTGGAGGAGGGAGAGATCAAACATGGCCTTGGATATGAAGAAATGATGGATATGTGCTTCTCCCTGTCCCATTTGAAATTATCCCTTAAAATCCACTGGTTTTGCAAAATGACTTCTAAATGTCCTCAATTCACTTTAAACTGTGCTAACTTTGAACTCATTCAATTTCTATCCCTATTTTTTTTCTTGTGATATTATTACTAGCACAAACTTTGAGAGTTTCTCACTTCCTCCCTTTCTTAGATTTGCAGATGGTTAGGAGTGGAACTACAGAGTGTCTTCTAGGCAATGTTATATTCCTGATAATATCCTCAGGATCAATTATACAATTTAGAAGACTTCGCAGCTCAAATTGGCTCCTAGGAAATTTTAGGCCACACGGTTTAGGCCGGCAATGGTGTCTGGCATGTGATACACCACAATGCACAGGAACTACATTAGCTAAACCCCCTTGAAAACTGAGTTTCCAGATCAGTAATATCCCAGATCCTGAGATTTCAGGGCCAAAACCTGAGGCTTAACAATGGCCTAAGATGTCACAGGAGGTGGGTCCTAGTGATGTTACAAGTTATTGAATTGATGATACCTTAAACATCAACCACAGCTGCAAAAAGTACACATTCAATTGAAAAAAAGCCACACAAAGTTTAACAAATGAGGAAAATATACATACACACACACCTTTCAAGGCAGCACTCTTGCCCTGAGATATCTCTTCCTTGCTCTGAGGACCAGAGAAGAAGGTACCATGCCCTGAGATCCAGCAACACTACTAAATAGTATCATGAGATTTAGAGCTACAACGTGCTATGCATATTCATAGTACCACTGATGCTTTAACTTTAGGCCCATCAGTTTCTAAATCCTACCTCCCGATGCCTCTTTGTTTTCAGCAGTTGTAGAAAAGGGAGCTCCATGGAGGGTTTGCATAGATCAAAATGAATCCACCAGAAGATGTCTAGATTCAATCCTAAACTAGTCTGCAGGATCAATCAATCAAATTATTACCACACTTCTCCCCTTATCTGTGGACTCCAAAGCCTCTGATTTTAACATCAATTCTTTTTGTCTTGGGCTCAAGTTCATATAACAACATAACAAAAAGGTAAGAAACTGAATGTAGCTATACAGAAGAAAAAGAAAAGAAAGACTCCCTTTCTGGTAGAGGTTTTCTACCATCTGACCAAGAAGGCATGGATTCTAATGCTGTTTTCCTATAGCTTGTTTTCCTATCATTTAACACACAGTATGCAGTTATTCTCCCTCCCTCTTACTTGTCACATACCATCCATCATGTAGTTCTATTGTACTGAAGGGAAGGATTGTCATCTGTGACTGTGACCTCTCTGCTTAAGGCTCGATTGAAATATTCCTGCACATCATCATAAATGAAAATGTAGGAGTTTTCACTGTGGTTTCCAGCTCAGTATATACGTGCAGTATATACCTGCAGTATACATGTGCAGAGTTCCACACTGTTTAATATGCTCATTTTTGGAGCATGTTGTCACTTGGGTTTCTTATAAACATAAAAGTGCAAATTCAGGTTTTATAAAAAAATTCTCTATCATATTATATGATAGAAATAATAGATAGAAACCAGTAATTTGGTCAGGTTAAGATTGTCAAAGTTGCAAAATGAATCTCCTTCCAGGAATAGATATTATCACTATCACCACATATACGAAGTCATTTAGTGACTCAGGTGGGATCTGAACCAGATACTCCCCAGTTCACAACTTACATTCTTGTGACAAAAACAGAAAAGATACAAGAGATTAGCGGTCATATATCCTACCTTAAAATAGGAATGGACAATCCAGTTCTAGCCTTAAATTCAACTTGGCTTGAACTTTGTCATGCATGTCAGTCTTAAATATAGTTTGCCCTGAAATGTGAGAGGTTTTGATCTTGTTTGTGTGAAAACTTGTAGAGACTTTTGTGTGCGTTTCTCATGTGTGTGTGCGTGTGTGTGTATATATATATATATATAAATAAAATATTTGTATGTGATTTTGTCCGATTCTCTCTCCCACTCTAATTCTGCTATTGAATGCATTGTTGGACATAACTTTCACTTATACACACAGTTTTATGTACATTTTCCCTTAATATACAGATTTTAGTATGCTTTTTTTAAAAAAAAAACTGTTGAAAAAATTGGAGAAAGCTGAATTTTGCAAGACAACCATTATCTTGGTTTGCATGTTGACTCAAAGGTGGAGAAGCACCTACTACTATTATTGTAATTGTTATTATTATTCCCCTACTTTTCTCCAAAATTGGAACTCAGGGCTACTCAGAAATTAAAAATATAATTAAACAAATTTGGTTAAAACATTTAATAGAACAGCATTAAAATAGAATTAAATCATTAGTGACACTAGAAACAACCTAAAACATGCAATTTAAAGGTCTGAAAGCCATTTCAAAGTACAATTTGAAAAATACAGCATATTCTTAAAAGCCTTTTCTTTAAAAAATCTTCAGTTTCAAAAGCCTGTCAGAATAATAATAATAATAAAGTCTTTGCCTGATTGCTCCATCTTGATTTGAAAAAAAAATCCTTCAGACCTAAAAGATTTCCTCCTCTAAAATATGGGAAGAGGCTAACTTTCTACCATGGCAGGTCCCATATTTAAATTCCACATATGCAAGCTGATTTAATCCATGGTTGCCAGCCACTGTATTTTTATAGATGATAGATAGATAGATAGATAGATAGATAGATAGATAGATTAGATGTTGTGAATTAGCTATATATACTCTTCCTCCCACATGACTAACAGCAGCTTTAGGGGGCTGATTTAGATTGAGGAAATAGCATGGAAGGGCTTAAACTTTCTCTGTCAATGTCAAAACTGGGGCAGTCCACACAAACTGCTTGTTCCTGCTGCTGTTGTTATATCCACTGACCAGTCTCTCGTATTACATTTATTTTGCTCCTCAGTCACTGCTCTGAAATATTTTAATAATGATCATGGAAATATAACAATCATTCCTTTAGGCTGATAATGAGGACCCAAATTTTGCATTCTCATAACTGTAATACAAATTAAGTGAAATCAACAAAATGACTCTCAGTGATTATAGCAGGAATTTCAAGCCACAAGAAATTGTATGTGGCATCAGTTCAGTAGCAAATGGCAACAATGCCCTGTAGTTGTTCGATAAATGTTGGGCCATCTTCAGCTTGAAGCCTCAAACTGCCCTTATATGGCATTGGCACACCTTAGAATGTACAGAGCCATTTTTCTTGTATCTAAATAAATTAAGCAGTTAGGCAATCTGTTCAAAAAACTGCTTTGTCCACTCCTATTCTAAGTCCTAGAACCTCCTTGGTAAAAACATATCTTCATAAGTCATCTCTTTGATCTGTTCAGTTGAGTTCTAAATAGACTCTGAAAATCAGCATGATTCTTCTTATTTTCTTAGTTTGACGTGTTTTGTTCCATTAATAAAAACACTTGCCTAAAACTAATGGCTAGTACCAAGCAGACTAGACACAAAGAGTTAATTTGTAAATAGCATTCAATATTATATAAATCCCATTGATTTGTTGGATCTACTCTCTATGGGATTTACCATTGGATTTAGGCCAAAAATATTCTCAAACTCACCTGGACTATGGCATTTTAGAGAATACTGAGAAACTGTACATGTGCTGCTTTGAGCTTGCTGCAAGGAAGGATGAGACACTGGAGCTTGAGAAAGTTACTTTTTTCGGAGTACAACTCCTTAAATCTCCTAGCCAGCAGTAAAAAAGATACTATCAGAGTGTAATGAGCTAGTGCTATAAACATGTGCCTATAGAACTAGGCTAACTATTCGTGTGTGTGTGTGTGTGTGTGTGTATGTTTCTTCAATAATGGCCTTCCTTTTCCGACTGGTGAATGACAGCAGCCCGAACCCCTCCTGGGCCATGACAGTTGTTGAGCAGTGGGAAGAGCGTGAGCATGGCTATGCTCAAATGTAGGATCATGTCCTAAGAGAGTTGCATTTGAGATGAGTTAGTTAAGTTTAACTTAAGATATGAAATCTCACTGCCTGTCTCTTCAGGCTCATTCCAACAATTTGTCTAAGTTAGTTCTCCATTTACAGTACAGTTTTGCAACTAATGGAGGGTCAACAGTCCCACAACCATACTGTACATTATAGATAAGTAGTAGTGCAGTCAGTTGGGTTTCTGCCACTTGGCGACTGGTTTTTGGAGTTCTTGTTAGCATCAGGGTCAAATGTCAACAGCTGTCCAATGCAGAGAAAGAGTCAATTTGTATAAATGACGTTGTTTGATACTTTTTGCATTAGCTTGGCAGTTTGGGGCTGGGAAAAAATATATAAAGCTGAGAGTGGACAAGGAAAATAAATTTTCCTGTATTGTTAATTTGTTTGCGTAGTTCTCATAGGAATGGGAGGAAGGGAGACTGATTATGCTTGCACACTTTGATTTTCTTTCTTTGCTTTTGTACTATATAACCCTTGGGAATCCATCTTTCATTGGCCTCACCGTGGAAGAAGTTCACACCAGTTCAGGGGCTACATTTAGCCATCACTGGGGAATTTGAGCACCAGCCAGGGGTTGTCTCAGTAGAATTTGTTATTTAGTCAGTTTTATCATTGGCTGTGAGGCGATGCAGGATCCCATCTGCAAAACAATTGGAATTCTTCTGTTCTGTAGAACATCTGCTGCATCATTGACCACCAATTATGCTATGTCATTGTTCAGCACTGAACAAACTCTTGGAAGACCAGGAACTACACCCAATTACGGAGCAGAACAAGTAGTGGAACTGTGGGAGATCTACTCAGGGGAGATGTACATTTTAGCACATGGAAGTGTATTTAATATGATGGCAGAGCAAAAGCCTCATAAATGGCAGTAGCTAAACTGAGTATTCATATGCATTCTAGTGGTACAATAGTGGTACAAAAGAATTATAATGGAAGAATTTTTATAATAGTAATTGAATTAAATGTTTAAAAGTACTCAGAAGCGTATAGTGTGGTATGGGGAATGGACATATTGTATGATGCTTTAGGTACTATCCTATAGCATACTTTTGCCACCTCGGGTGCCGCACTGGGAGACCAATAGGAGAAAAAGAAAAGAAAATTCTGCAGTGCACTTCTGATTACAACAGATGTGTATCTGTGGGTAGGTGGCTATCATATTGGCAGCAAAATATTGTGATCTAAGTAATGGTGAAAGAGGATGTTGTAACAGAAAAACTGTTTTAAGAAGAAGTGTCTAACACAATTTTCCTACTTCAGGTCTCCTTCTGAATATGTAAACCTCATTCTCCAAGAGTCTAAAATACAAGGACTATTTCTGCTGCCCACTGTTATAGTGCTATTATTCCACTTTCAACATCCTATGGAATCCTGCAGTTTGCAGTTGAGGGAGGCGCATTTAGAATTCTCAGCCAGAGAGCTCTTTGGACTCAGTAAACTACAAACCCCAGAATTCCACAGGATGATGAAAGTGGAATAATAGCACTATAACAGTGGATGGCAGAAAGGCCCAAAGTTTTAAAGTATAAAGCACAGAAACAGAAAATGCAAGGAGGAACATTGCTGCAACTTTTCTGTTTTGCATTTGTTATTATGTGATAAGTCAACTTTGACTTATGGAGACCCTGTGAACAAGGGACTTTCAAGAGACCCTGTTCATAACAGTTCTGCCAAGGTCTTGCAAGCTCAGAACTATGGCTTCCTTGATTGAACTATTATATTCTTCCTTTCTTACTGACAACATCTTTGCTCCTTCCCACTAAGTCACATCATCTCATTAAATGTCTTAAGTACAATAGCCTCAGTTTAGTCATTTTGGCTCCTGGTGAGAGTTTAAGCCTGATGTGCTCTTGGATTCATTTCCCCTATGTTACAGAAGTTACACTTATCACCAGCAGGATTCCAGGGATTTCAAGCCTGACACTAACAGCTGCACTACTTCTAGTTCTTGCCTTTTAACCAGAAATAAATACCAGTTTGAATTATTGCAGAAGGGTTCTGCCACAGAACAGACTCCAAATAGGCAATACAGATGGGGCATGCATGGAGAAGGAATCCTCTGGAAGAAATAAAGCTCTCCCTTCTACTTATGCTGATCCTCATATAGGCACATCGTAGCATTGCCAGTCATCCAGCTAGCTAAAGGTTCCAGTACAGCTCTTTTATTCATTGCCATTGGCCAGCTTCCCTCAAGTTCAGTATGAGGGCAGAAAGCATTCCAGGTTAGAACTTGAAAACAAATGGGCCAGTGGGTGTCAGTAAGGTATGAAAAAGCTGGTCAAAGAATGACCAGGCCATAAGGCAACTAGTGGAAAGGAGCTGCATATCTACAGAGATTCCCTTTATAATAATAATTATAACACGAACCAGTCTGTACCTTTACAGTGTAACTTTAATACCCATATCTGACATATGATGTCCATACTTAACACGTTCCCTTGATGAGTCCCATCAGGCAATGACCTTTTTATACAGGCTTTCAAGAATTGACTGACCATCTTTGGGCATTTAATGGGCAAATGGAAGTATCATTAATTATTAATTATTAAAAATACTTTTTATTAATGGTATTTTAAAATTACCTCAATTTAGTTGTGTTTAATACAATAAGCTTTTTAATTGTTCTTTACTGGCTTGTGTAGGAAGACTTTATATATACTTTATACTCTGTCACTATTAGTCAGGATCTTATCCATTGTGTTTTATATGTATTTGGTTTTTCTTTTCTTTCTTAAAAGGCCTTGTTGCAAGCTGCTGTGAATCCCAGTTTTGGAAAATTGGTGGAATATTATTCACGTTAATAAATAAAATAATAAGCAGACTTTTTATATTAACCCCCCCCACACACACAACATCCTGTGCAACCTCTTCTCTTTGAAAACCAGAACTGGCCATAATAGCTGACAGAACTTTGTCTCTGTGGGAGAGAGTATCTATTCAATATTTAATGGACTGTAGAGAGTGACAGAATGTGACACCTTGTCATTTATTATTAGTGTTTACCACTCCTCAGCCAGGTTTCAAACTGGGTGGGTGTCAGTGTTCAGTCTGAACTAAATTCTAGCAGATTTCAGATGCATTTATGAAGAACTGTGCAAGTTGCCTCATTAAATTGCAATTATGTGCCATGTGCTGTTTTCCCATCACTGTTAAGCAGTTTGACCTTTCTCTTATACCAGTGAATGGCAGCAGTCTCAGTGCCTATAATGTTTATGCATAGAGCAGAAGTGTGTTTTAATTTCATGGGGGGGGGGAATGCTCTTAAGTATATTTGAATATATTTGCTTATCTTGTACTATATAGCTACTTTGGCATTCTTTTTAAGTTAACATGTTGTCCCAATTCCAAACATTAACAACTAGTTTTCAGACACATTAATAAATTCTGTTTTATTTCTCATTTGTTTCGAAGTTATATGTATTGAGGAAGTATTGACTTCCTTCCAGCAGGTGGCACTATTAATCTGTGGACATACATATATTAATCTGAATCCAGGCTTTTGGGTCCTGTAATTCAGGTTGAGTCAGCCAAGGCACTACTGATATTCCATTTTCACATTTTCCAACTTCTTTGAGTGAAGCACAGATTGAAAATTACTCAGCATTGGCCATCCTAGATCCTGGTTGCATCTTCTGATCTCAAGCATGAATTGATGTGCCTAATTCAAGATAAATGAGATAAGTGACTTTAAGAGGCAACATATTTCTATTGTCCTAATATACAAACACCATCCATGCTTCACCTTCAGTTTCTGAAGTACAGTATTATTTCAGGTGATTAGCTTTTAGAATTGGTCATTAAACAGTTGCTGTTCAACATTCCTGTATACAGCCTACCTGTCCAGCCTTTAAATGTAAGCAAGGGACTGACTGTTGCTGGGGGGATTTAATAAAATGGTAGGCACCAATAAATGTTATTAAACAGGCCATTAAACAGGCTACTATTCTGTCACAGTTCATTGAGGGAGAATATGTAACTGTTATCATCCCTGTATTCACATCCTCAGTTTCTCCTTCTTCTATTCCTGCTGAAATAACTGCAATAGCAAATTGAGTGAGAACAGGCCAGTGGCTGTTCGAGAAATCTTTATAAATGAGAACTGAGTTAATAGGAATTCCACATGCATTTTTAACTGTGGCTGGATGACCTGCAACGAGCATCTGCAGGGACATCCAGTGGTTCTAGGGAGGTCTCTGCAGATAATTCCTTGCATCATGTCTAGGTACAGAAAAATAGCTGGATGCATCTCCACTGATCTCCCTGCTCTCCCGTGACATGGAAAGGACCAGGTGGGTAAAGGGCCTGCATCACTTAAAAAGTGGGTTTGGAATGGGAACATGTGGGTCATTGCTGGGTTGGCAAAGAATTCCAACCTCCATAATAATCAAAAAGTGGGTGATGATATCATAGGTTGGACTTACAGTATTCTAACTCACTAACAGCATGCCAGACCTAATTTCAGTTATCAATTTTTCCCCTAACAAGTTATTTCTGTTCGTCAAGATGTCCTTTCTCAGTGATAATAAGAAAACTTTTGATTTCTTTACATCCCTACTTTGTCCTAATATACTTACTCTAATGGTTGTTGCCGCCACTTTCTCTGGCAGATGAAAAAAATAACCTTAGACCAAAAAGAGACTTTTTGGAACTACTGGTAATGGTGGAGCCCATTCTGCAAGAAACAGCAAGACTATGGAATGGTGACTCAACACATAGATAAATGTAGTAGATTTAATAGGCTTACTCTAGGTATGACTAAAATATGTTTTAGGCCTTTTTCGTCTGCTGCATGAAACTGGGTGAAACCATCTGTCCATTTTCTCTGTTGATAAATGAGACAGGGAATTTTGAGAGGCCTTTGCACCTAGCAATAATCTTGCAATAAAAAATTGGGCAGAGATATCTTGTATTATTTACTCTTCTAAGAATCAATGCCATTCCCTTAAAAGTGTTTTGATATATTTCCAATCTTATAATTTGGGCTTTACACCCCTGCAAATGAGTCTGCTTTGCAGATTTGATTGCACCAAATTTGTTCTTTTGGGGGCCTTAATTTGATGAGCTGTAAGTGCACTTGCAGCCCACTGTGAGCATTCAATAATCTAATGGAGCTGTGAAGTACATACGCCTCATTGGATGGAGTCTGATTATTGCAGAAATAGTGCATTAAGAAATCAGACTCATATGCCTTTATTGGATCATCCTTATTGCTCATAATTCACTTGAAAAAATATAGTTCGCCCCTTGTCTCCCTGGTAACTTCACATGAAGCCACTCTGCCATGATGGTAGTGCAATTAAGTCAGTAGGCTATGCTTTTTCATAACTCTTACATCCCCATTTAGGTTTTGTTTTTTGCTTATGGGAAACTTCTCAAAGTTTATTACAACTTCTGATACCATTTCACCAGCAAATAATGTTATCAACCTGTTGCCCTTTTACCATGTCTTAAACAAGGAATATAAAAAGCCACTATTACAAATGCTAGTTGCTCTAAGCTGTTGACCAGGGCAAGGGGACAGAAATCCCGTTGAATGATTTAATGTCTAGTGTTGGCAGAATAAAGATTTTTGTCCCAATTTTATATGAGTGATCTACCCACAGAAACAGGGAGTAGTTTGGGATCAGAGATATCAAATGGCTCTGGAGACCTTAGCCCACAGTGGATTCTATAGTGATTAATCTGGGTTTAGTGGAGCATTTTGCAGAAACCACCCAATGTGCCAAACCTGTTTTGGGAATAGGTTTCAGAATCTTGGACAACTTCTATAAAATGGAACAGTTTTATAAACCCAGCATGGATTCACCATCCTAAAGTAATAAGAATCACCAATTATCTCTGCATAAAAAATGAGCATGCCAACAAGTATTTGGGCTGGTGAACATGTGGCACTTCGGATAATAACGAATTACTATTCCCATCATGGCACCCCATGTGCAAGCTGGCTATGCTGATAGGAAATGGAATGCAGTAACCTCTGGATGACCACAGACTAAACCCTGAAGTAAGTAATCTTTGCTATCGAAGCTGACTTCACTAAGCTGTCTAGATGGCACATGGAATACATGAAACAATCATGCAGAGGAACCAATCAGGACCGTGCATTCGTCCTTGCAGGTTTCCCAATGACTTCTGCGTCTCCTTCCACAAAGATCAGCCCCTCCCACATTACTATTTAAATATTTAGGGACAACTTTTGAAATGCTTTCATACATTTGTTGTATGAATACATATGAGGATATGTAGACAGAGATCACTCCTATGCACACCCTTGGCTGATGTTAGTTACAAAGACTGCTGCCACACAGGTCCCTGGAAACTTTCTGGTGGTGAGTCCTGAAAGACCTAGACCCTGGTTGATTTTTTATTTATTTCTTTATTAAAATATGAAATAAATCACCAGGTTAAAACTGCAAAAAAAAGCCAAAACAGCTAAAAACATGTACATAGATGCATTAAAAAGCCTTTAATAAAAAGCCTTTAATAAAAAACTACATTTAACCTTGTTGCCTAAAAGAAACCAATGCAGGTATCAACTGGTCCTCAAAGGAGAAGACATTCCATGAACAGGGTGCCACAAAAGGGAAAGTCCTCTCTCATGTCCCTGCACAGTATGTCATTCTGGCTAGTGGAACATGGAGGAGGGCCCTTCTAGAAGATCTGTTTTCACATAGACCACAGAGAGAGAGAGAAACAGGACAGAGACGCACAGAGAGAGTGATACATATACATAGAGAAGCATTCCTTCAAGGAGGGCAGTAGCTGACGCAATATTTAGCTTTTGATAAAATGTATTTCTGCTATTTGGACTTTGTCTTGCAGTATTTGTTCTTTATTAGATCTTAGTGTGAATTATTAGTGCGTTATTTCATCTTAGCATATATTCATTACTATAGGATGTTTGTCCTATTATGTAGACATTCCCTCCTTTACCAATTTGAAATTCAAATATGTCAAATGTATTTTTGTTTAAAACATTAGAATTTTTGTACACATTTTTTTTTGCATTTTCCCAAGGGACTAAAGTGTGTTCATGTGAATTTTCCAAGTACCTGCATTTTTAGCTGTGCACACTTTTCAAACATGTGTATGATTTTGCATGCTTTTTGCCCCACTGAAACACTTCATCAGCTTCAGCAATATATGGATTTCTGTGCCAAGATATGCTCCATCTCAGTGCCAGCCTTGAGAGATGAGAAATGGGTGTTTTCACAGGGAAATGCAAAGCAAACATAGTTTCTCTCTCTCTCTCCTCACATCTCAATTAGTTCTTTTATGAGCATGATTTTCCTCAACTTTTGAATCCTTCTCAGTTCATGTGCTGTGCTGGAATGTTTTTTCCCTGTTACCACCCCACCCCCCTGCAAAAAAAAAAAAAAGAGAGAGAGAGAGAGAAGGTGTCAACATGCATTGCCTATGTGCATATAGATGATTTGTGTGGAAGTAGAGAAAGCTACTGTGGCCTCTGATATTCTCATAAAATGGGATTACCATAATAAGGGCTACCACATACCGGATTTAAGGAACATCCTCTTTGGAAAAATGCTCTCCTTCACAGAGGTGTCCTTTATTGAGCAAATTCTCTTAACCTCCTTGTATTAAGAGGTTAAACTGCAGCAAGAAAGCTCTGGGCCAGTGTTTTGTGTCATTGACCTCCCCTCCAGGCTGTGTTCCATAATTTTCCCTGCTGTGCTGAATTGATGCTTCAGATAATACCTCATCTAAGGGTATGAAATAAGCAGCCACTGACAATGAGGAGCCATGCAGTCTCCTAAAGTGCTCATTCAGCACAGCAGAGGACAAAGCAATCGGCAACAGGAGTGTGATTTGGGAAGCATAACGTCTCTAAAGGGATGTGGCAGCTGAGAGGGCTTTGGGGTTGAATGAGAACTTGAAACAAGGAGTACAGGAAAAGATGAGCATGGAAAAAGGAAATAGTACAAGCAGAGGTGATATAAATGAGGAGAAGGAAGGAGTTATTTCAAATTACCATAGGATGTGCCCATTCTAATGTTCAGAATCTGGGTGGGGTTCCCCTGTCGCATGTAAGTCTTAACCTTTTTTTAAAAAAATAACTAAGTTTGAATATATTTCTCATATGAATGCCAACATTCAAATCTGTGAAACAGGCTTGTAATTTGAATGCTACCTCTACATGGATGTGATATCCTATTAACAGCTTATGGGAACTATAACTTATAAAATAACAAGTTACTTATGATTAATTATTTTTGCAATGACAAAAACAGAGTTATGCCACAAATGCAATTTAATGCAGCATACCTTTGCTTCTTTTGCAGTTTAATTGTAACTTTTTAGTTGCTGTTCTGATTATAAGGATGTAACTTCACTACATGATGGAAGAAGAATGTCACAGGTGTTGGCCTACATTGTGCCCCATGTTCAGTTGTGTGTGAGCAGACAGCAATGAAGCAAAACGAAAGAAAGCATAATTTTCTTCTACAGACTAATTGCTTGTAGCATTCAGGTTATATAAAGGAAAAGGAACAGTAGGTAACTTCTGTTGCTACTTTTGAGAAATGGGAACTTGTGGCTACAATGGTAATGAACTCTTCTGAAACCCTAACTGCATTACTTTTTAAAAGTAACTTTCCAAGATCTGATCTCATCCCTCATGAAAAACACTAGTGCTAGACCAGTGTTTCCATTTGCATTTGTTTCAGTGACCAAAAGTGGAAATGTCCACCACTGAAGACTGGAGAAAAGTAGGAGAAATATCTCAGAATTGTACTTAAGAAACGTGGTGGTTGCTAATGGGGTTTTCTTCTTTTTAATTTACATTTTCAAACAGATCTGGGAAGTCTTCCATCCTCCAGATCTTGTTGAACTGCAACTCCCAACAGCTCAAGTCAGCTTTGTCAATAGTGAAGAATGCCAAGAGTTCAAATCCAACAACATCTGGAAAGCACACAATCTTTACCCTCCTTACAAACAAACTTTCCAAGTCTTGGGCTGCATAACTTTTTCCTGTGTTGTATTCCCATGGAAATGATGCTGCACAATGAAGCTTCTTTTATACAGCTTTGCTGTGTCATCTCTACAACAATATAAGCCAACAGTCCACCCCTTCACCTGTGGCAGGGAGGAATTGTTCCACACTGACAGGAGTATTCAGTCTATCATTTTTTTGTTCAAGTTTCATGTGAAAATGGCTTCCTGGTCCTGAATTCACTTATGCAAGGGACTTCTGCCATGATTACATTAAAAGTGAGTAGCCAAAATCCTGCTTCAGATCATATCATAACACTTGGACACGTGATCCAGTGGTCCATCTAGTCCAGTTGGATGCCTCTTGGAAGCCCACAAAAAAGACATCAGCCCCCAGCTGGTATCCAGTGGCATGCTGCCTCTAATCCTGAGGTTCAACCACTGTTCCAATATTATATTAACTTGTTCTTTTGTTAGCCACTTCGAACTTCTTGTATGGAAAAGTGGGGTGTAATTCTTGACCAGAAGCCATTGATAGTCTCATCCTCTGAATTTGTTGAATACTCCTTTAATTCTAAATTTGTATAGTTTAATTAAGAAAAGCAATCTGATACAGTCAAATCCCCAACTAACTTGCCAATATATTTATGATTTTAAAAAAAAAGACAGAGGAAGATGCTTTTATAATAAAATTTTGCTTCCTCCCTTTGTTTCCTCATGGCTTCTTACGTGCAATTCACTTCTTTATGAATTATTTTCATAAATAGGAATCTGTAGGGAATCAAGGCATCACAATGGGAAAAGAAACCTGTAATGTGAGTTGATTGAAGATTTTATTAAACCCATGTCCATTGAGTCAGCTCTTTCCAATATATAAGCTATTGAGAACATGAAAGCATACAGGCAGCCTTGCTGTTTGAGATCAACCCTATCTGGTCCATCAACCTGTTTCCCGTACAGGCTAATTTCTTGGTATATGGATCCAATACTCATTATATACTACAAATGGGATTCAGAGCCTCTTTCCCCTGAGCTAGTAAGGTGCACATATATATTCATCAAGACTGGTAGTCATTGATAGTCTTATCCTCCCAAAACTCCATGAATGTCTTATCCTCTTTCAAAGGCATATATGTTGGTGGCTATCATTATATCTTGAAGCAGTAAATTTAATTAATTAACTGTGCTGAAGTTTGAAAACATTAGTACACAGTTTCCATAATTATAACTCCTAGGATGCCTTAGCCAGCATAATCAGTTCAGAGGGTTGTTGTTCAAAAAAGTAAAGCTTTCAACTCTGATCTAGGCACAGTGTGAAAGTAAGACCTCTTTTGCCACGATGGAGAATTTTTGCTCTAGATGTTCTAGGTAACTCACGCAGTCCTTTACCATTGCCCTTGATGGGTGGAGTGGATGAAGTTGTAGGTGAAATCATCTAAAGAGTCAAAGGTTCCCCTTCTTGGACTGGCCTCAGTTGTCCACCAGTCAACTTCAATAAACTTTGGAATCATAGGGTTTTGAAATTAGGAAAAAAAATCTACTGCAGTTCTCCAAATCACCATGATACCTTCCACCACCATACTTAGCTTTGTCTTAGGCTATTTCTGCACAATGTTGCAATCTCACAATAGCAGCTGGTTGTTGCCAGTCCAAGAGTCATGCTTTGGCATGACGTCATCACTATCCAGCTACCCATTCTCAAGTATTCCCAAACTGCTGTATACTATTTCCAGAAAAAATCTATGAAGAGCCTCCTTTAGTACTTCAATCCCACCAGCTGGCTCAGTGTGGTACTGTAATAGCGCTTGAAGGCACTTCCTGTTGTTGCAGATCCAACAGTGGGTGGGGCATGGGCGTGCCCAACTTGTCCTTACCTCTGTGCTCCTATGGCATGGTAACTTCAAAATCTATCACCTCTCCATGTTTATCTTATCTTGTTTATCTCCTTTAATTTTTTTTTTACTTTTTAAAAAATATTTTTAAGCATTATAGTGTGAAAATACAATAGTGTACTGGTGTGTCCTGCCCTTACAACATTGCTGTGCTAGTACAACTTACAAACAAAATAAAACAAAAGGACCAATTGGGGCAGTAGGGTGGAGTGAAGGTGGGGAAAGGGTGTGGCCAAGGACGCTGTAGTGTGGAAGGAACACCAGTGGCAATATCACTACTCATCCGCTTAAGGTGGAAGGGTATGGAAAAGAGTGTTCCTAACTTTACAGCATCATGCGAATGGCAGTGCTGGGAATGTAATGGCACAATGCTATAATGGCCAACAGTGTGGAAATAGTCTTAGATGAAAAGAGCTGTACATTCAACCTCACTGTTTCTGTCCACAGCCATTTATACACTCTTTTCTAGTTTCTCTCCTTAGTAATTAACATAGACCACATCTTTTTCTGATCCACAGATCACAACTCCAACAAGTTCCCGAGTTCAATAGAAAACAAAGAGCCATGATCATTTCAGCAGCCAATGAGTGATCCATGTCTGAGCTTTAATTTTGGTTTCAATACATTGTGTGTTCAAACAATAGTTTGTTTCAGGACGTGCTGCAACCACCTAGAAGAAGAAGGGGAAATAAGGCTTTGATGTCTCTTCCTTTTTCATCAGCCTTGGTTATGTTATCCTCCTTGAAGCTGGAAGGATTTTTTTGCAGCTAGCCGAAAAAGCAAAAGCTTAAATAATATTTCTTCTGCCTTTGAACTGTTGGAAAAGAAGCCTGTGTTTCCAGCATACAAGGAAGTACTTCAAGGACAGACCCTTTAGTGTGATTGTTAAAAAGCACTTTGAAAAAGATGTGCCTTGCCAAAAAAAAAAAAAAAAGTTTATCCATAAACCAAGAAGCGAAGGGTGTTGTAAAGTCTACATTCAACACCTCAATGATAATTGTGTGGTGAAAAACAAATTTAAATAGATCCTTGGTCTTCATCTTACGATCTAATTTTGAAGTCCCAGTGGCATTGTTTAGAAACAGACACAGGAGCTGGTATTGAGGGCTGGTGCTGGAGGTTGCCATGACTTGGCATCTATGAGGGCAGGTTGGGAACCCAATCAGTTTCCTTCTGTTTTTCATCACTTCAACCTGCTTGTTCATTGATCTCTGTCTTGGATGCAGCCAAGGAAATAATAATGAGATGGAGAAGAAACAGGTGCTGCTGCCTTCCTATACACTAGTTCTCTACCTGGCAAGAAAGCAGATGGCAGCAATGATGGGTCAGAGGAGTAACAGCTACTGAAAATACAAAGGGATCTGTAGTACCTTTGAGACGTCTGAGAGAAAGAGGTTTGTAGCATAAGCTTTTGTAGACTCAGGCCCTTTTCGCACGTGGGAAAGGAACCGCGCAAAAACGGGACTCACCAGATTTCTTCAGCATCCGGGCGAGTCCTACGGGACAAGGAGCAGTGCGAGCTCGTCGCTCCTCACTACTTCGGTGTCCAAAATTGCGACGTCCAGTCGGTGGAGGCTCTCCACCAACTGGAGAAGCTCGCCAGCCTAAAGCCCGCCCCAGGCAGATCTGCAGGCATGCGCTAGTGTGCGTCTGCAAATCTGCACTGGAGCACGACAACGTAGCGACACGGAGTCGCGTGCTCTGTGCTTTTTAAAAACATCTTAAAAGAGGTTTTTAAAAAGCAAGCTGCACAACCAGTTCTGGTCGCTCTGAACCGGACTGAGGTGCGGAACTACAAAAAGTAGTCCGCCCCAGTCCACTCCATGGTGCAGAAGACCTCTGTCGGAGGTTGCTCTGTGCCGTTTTAATAGCCTGGTGTGGAAAGGGCCTCAGTCTACATCTTCAGATGCATCAGTTGGAGATAATGGCAATAAAGAGAGGCCATCCACTGAGAGCTTCTTCTCCAAGGGCTCTGCAAAACCAGAGCCTGCAATGATGACCCCAGTCTTCACATTACCTGAACAAGAAGTGTTGGACTCTCCTTGAGATGAATGCTCAGGGGCTTTGCCGCAAGGATCATTTCCAAATTCTATATATTAGTCTGGTCTTGGCTCCTAGAACAAACTTTCTGAGCACACAGCAGATGCATATAGTTCCTTTGTCACTGTGTTTTCTCCTACTAATTTCAGTGATGGCAGCATAACAAACTAATGATAAGACAGTGACTGAGATTCTGCATCAGTTTGCTCCAGCAAGTGTACCCTTTCAAAAGCTACCTGGTCCCATGGCCTTAGAGAGAACATAGTGATCTGTGTGACCATGACCTGAAACCAATGTATTGTAAGCCACATTATTCTACATCAACCTGCCCATCAAATAAGATCTTCTTGGATCCATTCCTAAATCACAAAGGAAAGAGCCACATCTGTAGTAGCACCCAAGTTATGGAACTCTCTCCCTAGTCATCTGATTCTGCATTTAGTATATTTAAATGCAATATGCCTCTCATTCTCATTTCCTATGTCTATAGTTTCAGATCTTTTAGAACAATCTTTAGTTACTGATTTTCTATTTTTGGCATAGAAAGTCACCTTCTATATCAAGTTAGATTACAAGTCCATTTAGCTCAGAACTGACTGGCAGCAATTCTCCAGTATTTCCAGAGGCAGCCTTTTCTCATCTGCAGCTAGAGAAGTGAGAGACTGACTATAGACCCTTTTGCATAGAAAGAATGGGGTCTACCACTGAGTTTCACCCCTTCTCTTCTTTTTATCTAATGGATCTTTTATTACATTGCTGATTGTCGTTGAGTGCTATGTCCTGCTGTTTTTGTTGTCAGCTACTTCAGAGAGAGATCATTTCATTACAACTGCCTTATCTTTTTGTCTTTTCCTATTGCATTTGCAAACCTAACCTACTTGTATGGCATCTACCTCCTACATCTTCTGAGCAGTTGTGCTTAAAGGGGTGCTCCCACACGTGTTGCAAGACAAGCAAATGTACCTTTTGATCACATAGTCTATTGGCCTTTGCTTGAACAACTCAAAAGCCTGCCTTTGATTTGATCAGTGAATCAACAGGTCACTGGAGAGACAAAACAGTTTGAAATCCTCTCCACATAGAAGGCTTGTTGTTCTTTTGGGGTTTTTTTTTTTTTTTGCTTCAAGTAGTTTGAATTTCAAAGAAAAAGAGGAGAAAACGCAGCTTCATGAAATGTGTAAATGGCGTTTAGCCTGGTAGAGGGCAATGATGAACATGGAAATACATATGCAGCCTGATTTATCTAAGGTTCCTCTGCTCATTTAGCAAGCCAATCCCCTTGCGGTTTGTTTCCATCTTAACTTCAAGCTGTGTGTAACAAAGACTTTGAAGCTTTTGTTTTATTAAAATCCAGCTTTTAAAGCACAAGATGAAGAAAAATCAATTGCCAAAATAAACAAATGTACAGATATTAAGGCCTCCTCTCCCTCCACAAAAAAATGGAATATGAGCTACTCTGAGCCAAATGTGGAAAAAAGTGTTCTTTGATTTTACTTGATGCAATAATATTAGGGAGGTTTTAATGAATAGAAACTGTACTTTGACAGGTGATAATGAGGGAAAAGACAATACCACAAAGAGCTTGGTTTTTGCAAGATCCTGGATGAAGAAAAAGGGGAGTGAGGGAAGAGCTATTTTGCTAAATCAAAACAAATCTTGCATTGCTGGGTTTTATTTACACATACACATCACTTTGGTGTGTGACTTGTGGGAATACTTTATGTAGCTAAAGTAATATGTAGCTCACTTTTCTCATAGTAGTTTGACCAGGCAGGAAATGAAATCACATTTGAGGAGCATGTATAAAAATAATCTGAACCATATAAATGGCACTCTGAGGTATTATAAAAGCCCAACAAAGAACTTAAAAGAAAAGAAAACAAAAATTGGATGCATCAGTACACTGATAATATGTACCCATTATCAATGATACATGGTCACGCTTTAGTTTATTTTTTAACAAGCTGCATTCCTATTTAGAACTGGAATAGAAGTGAAGCAAAGCTAACCAGTTGTCAGATAACTTTATTGCCTTTCAATGCATCTGCTGTCCCTCCATAATCAAGGCTGAACAAAGCTTTCAGTGCAAACGCATGTTTGTTGAAATATTGGAAATTAGAGGACAAGGCCAGTTCTGGGCAGGAAGCTGAGGTGATTTAACCACTCCCAAGCTCACAAATGTTCCATATTTATGTTTTCCCTGGTCATTTTTCCCCTCAGACTGGACTTCTGGTTTTGAAGCCAGTATTTTTTAAAAAAACAAAATGCTCATAGCTGCTGCACTGACAGATAAGAACCAGTGGGCATGAGAAAGATCTAAGTGCTACCGACCTCTGTGACACAGCATTAGGAAGAAATATGGGCTTGGGAAACAGTTCTTTCTCATAACATTTAACTCTTCTCATGCAGCTGCCAAGGTGTCAGGGCCTGGCCCATCTTCTCCAATCTGCAGGGCAACAGGGAGGAATTTCAACGCAAGAGCACCACCTTGAAAATTCTGTAGGGGGAGAGTTGACATTTAAGGTACTATTCTTAATGGCATTACCAGTGTCCAACCACCTGTTGCCCTTTTTGGTCCTGAAATCCTCAGGGCCTGGGATAGTCCTGGCTTGGTAACTTGTTGTGGTGGTGTGCCTTCAAGTTGTTTCCAACTTATGGCAACCCTAAAATGAATCTATCACATGTTTTTGGCAAGATTTGTTCAGAAGGGGTTTGCTTTGGCCTTCCTCTGAGGCTGAGGGAGTGTGACTTGCCCAAGGTCAGCCATAGTGTTTCCATGGCTGAGTGGGGATTGAACCATGTCTTCCAGAGTCATAGTCTAATGCTCAAACCACTATACCATGCTAATTCTTGCAGCTCTAGATAGAATGGTTAAAAGAAGAATGGAGGAGGACAAAGAGGGAAAGAAAAGCAAGTTGTGAGGCATTTGCTGAGACTGCAAAAGGAAGCTGTGACAGGGTCTATTTCTCCTCAGATTGGTTTTGCAGTTCCAGCCTAGTAAGGCGCCCTGGCACTTATACTGAACCCTAATTCCACCGTTTAAACATTATCTTTGTCTAATGAGAGTTTTTTTTATACAGCAACGACAAATTCAGAACAAAAAAAGGCGGGAGAAATATCAAGTGTTATTGACCAAACGCCAAGAGAAAGAGAAAGAACTTAAGAAAAGTCCATTGCAACAATCACTACAGCAAGAGATTAAGAAAATACAGAAGGAGATGGTGATAATAACAATTTAAGATATAGAGAAAAAGATGAAACAGACTCAATTTGAACATGCTAATAAAATAGGGAAATGGTTAGCATGCAAACTTAAGAAGAAGAAAGAGAGGAACAGAACTGTTGAGCTGAAATGTGGAAAGAAGTTGATTACTCAACAAGAAAAAATAAAACAGAAATTTGAAGAATACTTTGGAAAACCATTCTTTGAAATAAAATCCCCTCATCAATATGAGAAAAGTCTGTTTAAATTTCTTCAAAAAGTAAAGATCCCAAAAATATCACTGGAAGCACAAAAACAGTTGAATAAATCAATAACAATTACTGAATTTGAAAAGGCTATAAAGGATTTGAAAGTGGACAAGGCACCAGGACCAGATGGGTTCACTGCATTATATTATAAGAGATTTATAAAAGAATTAACTCAACCAATTCAAGCAACTTTGAAGGAAATACAGAAAAATGGTAAACCGAAATCCTAGGGAGAATCTAATATTGTAGTGATACCCAAAGAGGGTAAAGATAAAAAAGAAGTTAAGAATTGCAGACCAATCTCCTTGTTGAATGTAGATTATAAAATTTTTGTGGCCATGTTGGCAAAACGGTTGAGATAGATATTACAGAATAAAATTCAAGAAGGTCAAACAGGCTTTCTCCCAGGTAGATATATGAGAAGCAATATAAGGACAATCCTAGATGTAATTGAATATTATGATAAAAACCCAGGGAAGAAAGCAGTACTCATTTTCTTGGATGCAGAAAAGGCATTCAATATTGTTTCCTGGGCTTTTATGCATCGGGTATTGAGAGAATGTGATATGGGAGAAGATTTTTGTAAATGGATTGAGATGATATATCAAGAACAATCTGCAAGATTAATAATAAATAGAGATATTTCGACAAGCTTCGTAATTAATAAAGGGGTATGGCAAGGGTGCCCATTATCACCATTATTATTTATAGCTGTTTTGGAATTATTGCTGAACATAATAAATGAGGATTCACAGATAAGAGGCTGGAAAATAAGGGAAAAGGAACTGAAATTAAAAGCTTTTGCAGATGACATAATTATATTCTTAGAGGATCCACAAGAATCAATTCAGGCCCTGATGGAAATTTTGCAAAGATACGGTCAAGTGGCAGGATATAAGATAAATAAGGAAAAAACAATGAAGATGACATTGAATATGACTAAAAAAGAGCAAACCGATTTGGAGAGTAGATCTGGATGTCAATTAACTAAGAAAACAAGATACTTAGGAATTATATTAATGAAAAGGAACCAAGAATTATTCGACAACAATTATTTGAAGATATGGAAAGAGATTAAAAATGATATGGAAAAATGGAAAAATCTAAATCTATCTCTCCTGGGAAGATTAAATGCTTTCAAAATGTCTTTACTACCAAAATTTATTTTCCTTTTTCAGAATTTACCAATAATAGGAAGAGAGAAAATATTTAAAGAATGGGAAAAGGATCTTCAAAAGTTTATTTGGCAAGGGAAAAAGCCAAGGATACGATTCAAAATGCTTCAGGATGCAAAAGAAAGAGGATTATTTGATTTTCCATCACTAAAAACTTATTATTACGCATGCTGTCTAGATTGGATTAAAGACTGGATTCAGTTAGAGAGAACAACCATGAAAGATTTAGAAGAAATAAATAACAGATTTGGATGGCATGGATATTTATGTTACAATAGATTAGCGGTGAATAAAGAGTTTAATAATCATTGCATCCAGAAGACACTGTTAAAGGTTTGGCTACAGATAAAGTGGAAATATTATACAAAACTTCCAACATGGACTTCACCACTAGAAGTGTATAAAATTGCTCCAACAAAACAAGGGAATTTATTAACACATCAAGACATATTGAAATGAGAAGGGGACAAACCAAGAATGCATACAGTAGAAGAACTAAAGGCTCATGGGCATGAGCTAAATTGATTCCCATGGTGACAACTAAAAGAAAGGTTTAAAATGAATCAAAAACTGTATGGATCTGAGAGAAAAGAGAATGAATTGGGCATATTGATGAAGGGAAATCAAAAGAAAAGAATTTCAAAATTCTATAAACTGTTGTTGAAAAGAGAAATGGAATCAGAAGTAGTTAAAGATACAGTGGTTAAATGGGTTCAGAATGTGGGATGCCCGATCAAATTAGAAGTTTGGGAGAAAGTATGGAAAACTGATATAAAATTTACCCCAAACTTAAATTTAAGAGAAAACTTTTACAAAATGTTACATAGATGGTATATGACCCCAGAAAGATTGCAAAAAATAACTAAAAACGGGAATGCGAAATGTTGGAAGTGTGATGAAAAGGCTGGGTCCTTTTTTTCATATGTGGTAGACTTGTGGAAGGGCAAGAAAGTTCTGGAAGGGGATACATGATGAAATTCAAAGAATTTGTAAAATGAACTTTGAAATGATACTGGAATTTTATTTGTTAAATATGTTAGGACAACAAAAGGAGCTTAGAAGTCATCAAAAGATATTGTTATGTTTGATAACAGCTGCAAGGTTAATATATGCGCAACATTGGAAAGAAAATAAAGATATTGATTTAGGAGAGTGAAAATTAAAAGTTCTGGATATGGTAGAGACAGAAAAGTTAGCATTTTCATTGAAAAATAAACCTATCCAGAACTTTGAAAGGGAATGGAGAGGAGTTTTGGAATGGATATAAAAGTATACGAAATCCAAGAAAGAGATAATGTAATTGTTTTTCTCTTCTGCAAATGGAAATGTAATTGTTATTCTTTCTTTTTCTTTTGGTAAATGGAAACAAAGAAGACTCAACTGGAGTAAAATAATAAGGAAGGTGGGGGGAGGGTGTGATATATGTGATAACGGGGTATATCCACTCTTTTTTTTCATGCAATGAATTTTTTAATAAAAATATTTTTAAAAAAAATAAACATTACCTTTGTGTAAAAGGGCTAGGTTCTTAAATGTTCCCTCAGAACCAAATAGTTTGTTTATGGTCGCATGTTCTTCTTTATTATCTTTATTTTATTATCTTTATTATTATCTTTATTATCAGTGACTTTAGACAACTCAGGCTGACCAAGCAGTTATGAAACAAACTGTATCCTTTATTGTAGTCATATTAAGAAAAAAAAAGTCTTCTTAAGTTCATACAAAGTATAGTGTTTATATTAACCAGTTCAAACTTCTGACAATCTATGCCAATAACTCCTAGCCTTAGATTCTCCGTGTCTTTTCCTCAGCTGCTTAAAGGCACATTCTTTAGCCAAGATTTAAATGAAGGATCTTTTTCAAACATATGCTTGAATCTTATTGTTTACTTCCAATTAGAGCTGACCCATTGAATTAACTGTTGACTAGTGAGTTAACATGTAGATAAATCCCATTAAGTCAGTGGGCCTTCTGTACTTAGAACAAACAAAAGGATGCAGGCCACAGACTATGTCTCTATTACACAGTTACAGCTATTTGATACATCATAATTATAATGATGACTACAACCCTGGAGCCAGGGTTCAATATCACACTTGTCCATGGAAAACCATTGGGTGACCTTGGGTGCATCACACATGTACTCAGCTCCATAAAACCCCATTATAGGTTTACCTTAGAGTTGCCATAAGTTGAAAACAACTTGAAGGCACACAGCACCAACAGCAAACAACTATAATGAGTCCATCCCATGGAATCCTGGGATCTGAGATTTGCTGAGGTATTTAGAATGCTTTTCTGGAAAATTCTGGAAACATATCACCAGAGCATTCTAACAGAGAATTCTCAGCACCTCATCAAACTGTAAATGCTAGGATTCTGTAGAATGGAGCCATGGCTTGATAGTGTAATTCTACAGAGCTGTTACAGAAGAACATGTCTCTGGCTTATCCTAGAAGTACCTCCACTGTTTGCTGTGGCAGTGGCATGGGAAAGTAGGCAGCAGGGGTAGGGGAGAGAAGTTTGAATAGAATCTTCCACTGCAGGCCATTATAACTCTATGTTCCTCTAGGCCTAAAAGTCTAAGTGACACACCAGTTGTCTTAAAATTGTGGCTTCCCTCCCACTTGTCACCCAGCATTAGAAATAAATACCAGTTGATTAGAAACAATAGACAATTAGGATTTGTTGGTGCCATTAACTGCCGTCAGGTCAACTTTGACTTATGGAAACCCTATAAATGAGAGACCCCAATTCACCCTGTCTTCAATGTCCATGCTCAGGTCTTGCAGACTCGGGACTGTGCCTTCCTTGAGTCTATCCATCTGTATTGTGGTCATCCTACCCATCTGTATTGTGGTCTCATTATAGGATTTTCTTAGTAAAGACATTCAAATGGGGTTTATCATGTCTCTTTCTATATAGTACTAACAAGTTTTAGCTATGGTGCTATTGCCATTGTCTCCAAGAGATTCTCTCCCCATGCCATCCTCCTCCCCCTCCACTGCTGCAGTTGGCCAGGAATTGTTTGGCACATTTAGTCTTGTTCCTCGGCAAAAACCTGTCTGATATGGGAGACCCTACAGGCAGCACTACTGACATCAACATAGCCTCTTGTTTCACAGGCGCACACATTCCCACCACCACAGAAAGATAGTGCCATTGTGTGTGGGGGTGGAAATAGGATAGCAAGGGCTTAATAGGTAATGCCTTGTTTCTCTCATGTGCTTCTGCCAGTTGAGGCACTGCAGAGTGTTAGAGGAATTTGAGAGCTACGTGCTGTAGTAAATGCCCATTTCTGTTCTTTGCAACCCTTCTCCCATAGGAGACAAAGTGAAAGCTTAAGATGAATCTGTGATTTTCTGAGAGTAAACAGACATCTGGAGATGTTTATGTATTTGTAGCTCTGGTCAGCAGCATATAAATTGAAGTCTTCTATCAGTGCAATCCATTTCTCAGCCATCCTGGTATTTCAATCTGAGTCCCAATTGATTTCTATTTCCAGTACCCTTGGTCAGATAAATGGAATTTGTGTTCAAGATAACTAGCAAAGGGATTAACTAAAGAGGAGTTCTGAGATTCCTACTATGGGTCCTGATGGGAGAAAAAAAGACATTTAACCTAGGAATAATATCAGTTATTGGAAAGTATTTGGTTTAGTATTATCCTTCATTGGAAAGTCTTGTATTAAGCCTGTAATAAAGCTAGGGAAAAGGAAAGATAACTCAGTTCAGGCATACTTTATCCATGTTGGGAAAATATCCTGTAGAATTTATGATATTTAATTCTTTAGAAAGTAGGTTTAAAAAACATGACTGTTCTTATTTTATCCGGCTGCACAGCCGTGACTCAGGAGGTTAGTTTTAAAACATATACAATCAGTATAATCTTGTTCCGATCAACGTTTTATGATTTGTATTTAATAAGCAGAAAGCTAGGACAGCGCTTAGTGTTTTAAACCTCTGACCTCCATTCTCACACAGGCTGACATAAGTATCTGATAGTCTTGTCTGTGTAATTCATTTGTCTTATTAGCATAAGCTACTGTGTTTTCACAGAACTCTTAAGGCTGCAACCCTATTAACAAAGCACTGAAGCCACAGTTTATGACCAAATTGTGCACTTTGGGTTAAAAGCATCAAACTTGCCCAGCACATACAGATATAATGCCTAACAAATTCCTAACATGTTTTCCTCCCTCACATCTAGCTTTAAAATAAACGAGTTTTAATGTTTGTACTTTTACCCTTACAGACCAGTATCGGCTACATCAAGAGAATGTTCGTGGTGATGATTATAAGCTTCCGCATATAATTAGACAGTATTAAATTCAATATATAGGGACCAAAACAACTTGGTCGTATTCACTATGTAATATGACAGCCTCAATATCTCTAAATGAATATATGTGTTAGTAGCTCATTAGAAAATAACATAGGGTCTTTCTGCACGACACTGTCATAGTGCTGTTATTCCGGTTTCTACGTCCTATGGAATCCTGGGGTTTGCAGTTTAGGAAGGGACATTTAGAATCCTTACCCAGAGAGCTCTTTGGCTTCAGTGAACTATAAACCCTAGAATTCCACAGGATGTTGAAGGTAGAATAATAGCACTATAATAATGTAGTGCAGAAAAACCCATAATAGTGTCCCTGAAAAATGATTTTATATCTGTCTCTGACTTAATGACACCCAATACTCAAAAAGAAATTCATGAATGTCTTGGTTCTGTATGCAAATTTATATGATATGGGGCAAAAATATTATCATGGCCATGGCCATGTACCTATTTCATGGATAAGTTATAACTAGAAACTTAGGTATTTGTTCTGTTTATGTCAGCCTTTCCCAAGCTGAGTCCCTCCAGGTGATTTTGGTCAGTAATGGTGGGACCATACTCTCCAACATTTCACATATGCAAACTATGACACATTGCAGCCACATCAGAGTGTGGTCAAGATGGAAAAAGCTACCAATGAGGAAGAATGCACAAGCTGGGGAAGACTGCAGAAGTTTGAGTTTGTACGAGCCTACGCGGAAGGGCAAGTTTTCATCCTCTCTTCTCCTTTCCTCACACTGAGGCCCTTTCCACAGGATGGCACTCTCATGCATTGTCCCATCAAAATCCTAGCAGTACCTCTGCTGGGATGGGAGCATGTCCCCAGTGCTTCTCTCTGTACCTGACTGGCTCCCTACAGAAGGGCATGCAAGGGATACGCATCTTCCTTCCACACTGCAGCCAGCCTTCTTTCCATGTTGCAGTGTGGAAGGTAGTGTGTGATTGTGCTTCTGGCCTTTCTGTGTGGCCAGCTGTGACAGAAGGCTCACATGATCAGGGATCATTGATGGAGTTTTTCAATGATATAACCCATGATTGTGCTGACTGGTGATGCAAGAAGGGCAGGACCATGACAACATTATGTGGAAGTGTCATCACAGTCCTGCTTCTCTTGCATCCTCATACCAAGAGGATGCTGTCCTGTGGAAAGGGCCTGAGTTAACTGCATGCAAGCTACTTTTCCACTTTGAGCTCAGTTTTGCAGCAACTGAAGTATGCTGAGGGCAAAAGAGAATAGTGGGAAGAGGGGGGAGAAACCAGAACATTTTTAAAAAGCTGCTAAAAAGGGATTAATCAGGACTGTTTGTGCCAAGTCGGGATGGTTAGAGGGTATGCAGGACAAGCAGTCTCATCCTTGCTTGTGAACTAAAAGATTGTGTAACATATTAATCAGTCTTCTGCTGCCCATTCTGACACAAAAGAGACGGAATTGCTTACTTACATCCATACTTAACAACAATTACAACAACATCATCATCAACAACAACAACAGTTTGGTGTGTCTCACTACTTACCTCTACCAAATTTCACACTTGCAATCAAAAGTTTACAATTTGACACTAAACTGCTTGGCTATATGGATAAATAGTAAGTGTGTTTGAACTCAGTGGGCCATCCTTTAGAATTGTAGGGTTGCACTATAAATCTAGGCCATTTCTGTACAACGAGGCTCTTGTGAGTCATCCTGTCACAGTCCCGGCAGAGAAGGGAGCCCAGCAGGAATACTCCCTTCTGCATGGGACTGCCTCCCAGCAGAAGGGTGTGCGATAGACCCGCCTCTTCCTTCCACAGTGTAGCCAGGCATTTCCCAGGCTGCGCTGGGGAAGGAAGTGTCACCATTGTGCTTCCTGCCCTTCTTCAGGATAGGTAGGTACTGGAGTGTCACACGATCATGGGTGCTAAACAGATTTTATCCATTTAGGGCCTACCCTGTGAGCACAACACATGGGGATGGGATGGCAGCGGACTAGCAACAACATTGTGCTGACCGCTGCCATCCCTCTCTCCATATCAGGGCAGTCACATTGTGTGGAAATAGCCCTACTAATACAAATTCTGCCAGCCGTGTAGTTTGGTCTTTAGAAATGACAGAAAAGGAGAAGAGACGAGGAGAGGAGAGTGTGAGCTGGGCTGCTATATTGTGATTAAGATGGGGCCCACTTGAAAAGTCACTTCACATGGATAGCATAGCATATGCAACCACTGCCACACTAAAGGTGTAAAGCATATTCAATGAGTGAAAAGAAAAAGTATCTGGCTACCTGAAGACACTATGGCCCTTTCTGCATGGCATTTGCCATGCAAAAGGGCGCCTGGAGCATCGTGCGATTGTGAGGAGCTATCCGCATGACGCACTCACAATTGTGTGACACTCCAGGGGCCGGCAAGCGCCGATCACGCACCTGTTTATTTTTGGCTGGAAGCCAAAAATGGTGCATGATCACGCATTACTCCTGGGCCCTGCACACATTTACCTGGTGTACGAAGGCCCTGGAGCTGTGCCAGTTGCACTTCTTGCCCCAGCACAGCCTGGGAAACTCCCAGGCTGCACTGTGGAAAGAAGAGGCAGGGCTCTCACACAAGCAGGCAGCTCATGCGGAGCTGAAGCAGTAGGGACACAAGAGCCTCTCACCAGAGGCTGCTTGCGCGATCCCTGCACCCCAGCACCGGAAAAAGGTAAGGTGCGGAAAGGGCCTGTGCCAAGAAAATGATAAAGTACTGTGAGATTTTTTCATGCTTTGAGTGATAAATTACTTTTAAAAAGTCACTTTTGTACAAAAACAAGATTTTTGCCAGAAAATAAGAGTATTTTTGTATAAAAATGTTGCTTTTTGCTCAAATTTTTTCACCAAACAACTTTTCTTTTTTTTTCTTTTTTTGTCCAGAAAGGTCCTAAAGTTGAAAAAAGAAAAAGTACTGAAAGAGGCACAAAATCTCACCTAGCTGTGGCATGGGAACATCTTTGAAATTATTCAGAGATGCTACAACAAAAGAAATAAAGGTTCCCATCCCCATTCCACACAGTTGTGCTATAGTCATCTGGATTTAATACCTATGGTGAAGCAGCTAAACCTGATGGTGGTGCATAGCACATCAGATAACCAGCCAACACATTCAGAATGTTCTAGTCTTTTCCCTCTATCTTCAGTGCCCTAAGTGGACACAAGGACCATATTGGAATCAGTCATGGGCTAGCTGAAATTGTAGTCTTCTTGATTTGTTGTTTTGAAGTTTCAAAATCACTATATTAATATGATTCTTCTCTTTAATCACACGATATTAACACTGAAATACTCATGAAAACTTAAGTAACAATTTTAAAAGCAGTTAATTCTTGCAATAAAATGACACATTAAAATAGATTTCAGGAATTTTCTTTCCACTTTTGGTTTATTCTTTTACCCTCATTTTTAATTTAACATGCAAGTGATTTTATTGTGGTTAAGCCACTAGATGAGGAAAGCACGCCTGCCTTCAAACAAATGGAAAACGTTTCTAAAGAAATGCCACACTCATCTAAAAGATTCTACAGTACTTTGTGACCTTTGTCTTTGTGATCTTTGGTAATATAATGCGGAGAACACAGGACCAACAGAGAATACTTTTTAAAAAAATGAAAAGTGCTCAGGTCCATTTTTTTAAATAATTTTCAAATTTCAACAGATAAAACAAACAATAATTTCTGCAATGTTTACATGTAATGTTTTTCCTTCTCCCTTTCCTTTCTGGATTACAATTATTGATATTCCCTCTATTTGTTATATCACGTATCGCAATAAAATGTTAATAATCTATGTTTGTTAGTTCCTGCTATTTATTTCTACTTTACTTGTTACATGATATTTCATTAACTGTTAACTGTATAATAATTGTTATCATGAAAAATGTATTACCCTCTGTCTACCCCCAACCCAAATCTGTAACAATCTTCCACTCTTTGTTAATATCCTCATCTGATTTCCCTTTCAATCTTTGTGTAAGTATGTCTGCATTTCTGTTTTCCATAAAAGCTGTCCACCACTCTTCCGTTGTGCGTGTAGTTTCATTTTTCCAAAGTTGTGCATATCCAATATGGGCCATCATCACCATGTACAATATAATTCTCCAATATCTCTTAGGTGGCATTCCATCTAGTGTTTGTGCCATGTTTAGCAAGTAAAATTCAGGTGTCATCCCAAATTGAGTCTTCAAAATTGAATTTATTTTCTTATGTATTTCTTTCCAATATTTTTGTGCTCTAGGACATGACCACCACATATGAAATAGTGTACCAGAGTTCTCTTGACATTTCCAACATTGGTCTGTACCTGTCTTATAAATTCTCTTTAATTTTTCTGGTGTCATGTACCATCTGTGAAATAGTTTATAGTAGTTTTCTTTTAAATTTTGGGCAGCAGTGAATTTCTGTGTACGTTGCCAGCTCTGTTCCCACCATTCTAACTGTATTGAGTGTCCAACATTTTGTGCCCATTGTATCATTGCAGCTTTAACTGCCTCTTCCTCACATTCTTGTTGTAAAATTTCTTCATACAAATATGCTAATAAACATGGTGGATTTTCTCTTAACATTCTCAATAAGTGAGTTTGTTCTTTTTGTTGTATTCCATAGGTTTGTACATCCATCTGAAATCTTTCTTTTAGCTGTCTATAGGGAAACCAGCTTAATTTTATTCCTTCAGTATCCAATTTCTCTCTTGATTTCATCTTCACACCGGCATCTTCTGTTATGTCTAATAAGTCTTCATATTGTAGCTATTTATCTGTGTCTTTCCATCTCCCAAAAAAGGCTTCTTGCGGGGAGACCAAATTAGGTAACTGCCTTATATTCTTCTTCTTGTAGTCAGTCCATATTCTAAGTAGCGATTTCCTTATAAAATGATGCATAAAATCTTTGTCTACTGCTGCTTTTCCATAAAACACATAGGCATGCCATCCCATTCTTAGGTCTGCTCCCTCTAACGCCAGCATTCTCGAGTTTTGAAGATTTAACCAGTCTTTTATCCATGTGAATGCTGCAAAAGTGCTCAGGTCCTATTGACCTCAAGGGGACACACATGAATAAGTCCTTCAGTGAATGGCTGCAAATTGCTTTTCAGTTGAGATTATTTCCATAATACTAGGAGCATGGCAGAACCATTCTCAAGAGGGTACTGAAATGCAGAAGAAATGCTTGTTCTCCATGAAGATGCTCTCCAAACATTGACTTTTCCGCCATTGTATGTGGTGACTAGCTCATTGGCACAAGAACTAAGAAGGATGAATACAACTTCATAGATGGTCCTAAATGTAACAGTTAGAAAAGTACTGCTTTAATTTTCAATAAATAACAGTATTATTTTTTTTCTTTTTTAAATCTAATTTAATTGTATTCTAATTATTAGTACAGTAATCCCAGGCCCTTTTTGCACTGAGGCTTTTTGCGTGAGCCGGGGTGGGCGGCTTGCACGAAAAGCCTCTTCCGAGAGCCTGCCGGTTCCCCGCTCGTTCCTTCCGCAGGCGAAGGAACAAGCGGGGAAGCGGCAGCGTCCCGGAGGCGGAGGCGGCTCGCGCATCCATCCTCCCCCACTTGCGCGAGAAGCAGGAGCCTCTCGCACCGACCCCCGTGCACGCGGGAAGCGAGCGACAGTCACGCCCGTCCCCCCGCGCGCCAGGAACGAGCGACAGTCGCGCCCGTCCCCCCCGCGCACGCCAGGAACGAGCGACAGTCGCGCCCTTCCCCCCGCGCGCGCCAGGAGTGAGCGACAGTCGTGCCCACCCACCCCCCGCGCGCGTGCGCGCGAAACGGGAGGCTGTCGCGAGCAGCCCCCCACCCGCGCGAAGCAGGATGCCATCGCATCCGTCACGCAAGCGCCCCGCCCCACCCCTTCCTTCCGCGGGAGCGGAGGGAAGGAAGCCCTACCCGGCCGCCTCTCCGACGCACCGCACAACAGGTAAGTGCGGGTGGGCGCCGGGAGCGTTGCGCGAGCGCGGGGTGATTTTCGCTTGGAAGCGAAAATCAAAAACCCCGTGCTCGCGCCGCTGCAGCCCCGTGAGAGCGCCGGAAGTGGGAGTGCGTCGTGTGGAGCGGCGCTCCCACTCCCGCACGGCTCACGGGGCTATTTCACTCGGGAAAGCCCGTGCGAAAAGGGCCCCAGTTTTGATGAGTTCTTCACACTGTTTTCTTAAACAGAGGATTATTTTCCCCTGTGGAAAAAAAAATCATAACATGGAAGTGAAGAGTTATGCCATGCCCTTATCATATTGTATGCCAATGAGCAAGTGTGTTGACAAATGTGTTGCCAATTAGGTCCAAAGTATGAGATTGCATATGCTACAAGTCTTATGTAGGTTCACTGGGATGTCTTGGCTTGTAGTCAGCAAAGCAAAAAACAGTAGGAATACGATAAAGAAGGAACTGGCAGGAATATAGGCCTTGTTCCCTTTTGCACTATGCAATTAAAGCACTTTGACACACATTAACTCCCCTAGTTCCATCCTAAGCAGAAGGAGCAGGCAGAAATATTGGCATTGGTTCCTTTCACATTGCACAGTTAAAACACTTTGATATCACTTTAACTTCCATGCTTAACATCCTATGGAATCCTGGAGTTTGTAGTTTCATGATGCATTTAGAATTTTCTACCAGAGAACTCTAGTGCCTCACAAACTACAAATCTCAGGATTAAAGTGATATGAAAGTGCTATAACTGTACAGTGTAAACCCACATTATTTACCATAGCCAAAAGTAAAATGGGTCTTGCTCCTCATGTCTATAAGTACCACAAATAACCTCTGTTTTTACCACTTGTGTCTGCCTGAATTTTGCATTATGAAGCTCTTGCAATAGCTTTTGTCTAGGGGGAAATCTGGTTCTACTAACATGCCTTCAGTAAAGATCAATGCTTTCATCTAGCCTAGATTGGATATTCAAAGTTCTTTGGAATGAGCACTGAATTTGTTATGCACAGCAATTATAAACAGTGGAAGAAGTGACATAATTTCAGGGATATATGGATTGCCCCCTGAATAAGTTGTCCAGTTTAATGGAATGACTCATGTAAATGCATATTTGCATAATCAAAGGCTGTAGAATTGCTCAAAAGAGAAAGCATGACAGATGTGTCGGCATGATGAACAGTGAAGGAATGCTATATAATACAGCTTTCCTTCACTGTTCATTATATAAACACATCTGTCATCTTTTCTCTTTATTCTGCAGTTGATGCTTCCCCCCCCCAGCTTGATCACCTGGGCTTATGAAGGCAGACTTCTTATGTGAACAACAAATGGGGTGGGGAGAGGCTTGTTGGATAAGCAGAGTGGTTGGATACCCAGTCAGATTCTATACAGATAGTAATTAGAACCGTAGTAAATTTTCACTTCTTTCCAAACATTTGTGTTTCAGTGAGTATGGGGGAGAATTCCAGGTTTCCATTCTCTTTTCCTCTGCCTTTGTAGACTCGGGAATTTGAGGGTCTTTGCCCCAATAATTATGTACCCCAGTATTTTGTTCTATTTTCCTCCAATCTGACTATGACCATTGCTGCACTACACTGTTCTAGTGCTATTAGTCTCCATTCAACATCCTGTGGAATTCTGCAATTTGTAGTTTATGGAGGCCAAAGAGCTCTCTGACTGAGAATTCTAATTGCCCCTCCCTACACTGCAAGCCCCAGGATTTCATAGGAGGTTGAAAGTGGAATAATAGCACTATAGCAGTCTAGTGCGGAAATGGCCTGTATTGTACCCAAAGAAGATCAGATCAGATTAGATAACAACAGGATATTTTAGTCACTGATGCTTACACAGTTGTTCTTGACACCAACTATGGGTTCAAGCCCTTCCAGTAAGATGTTTTGCCACAGCATCGCCAACACTCTAAGCTTCGATATTGTCCTCAAAATGTAGATATTTGGTAGAATTCTATTGGTAACATAGATATAAATCATTTAAGATTATATGGACATCATTGTTGTTGTGTGCCTTCAAGTCACTTCTGATTTATAGTGACCCTAAGGTGAACCTGTCATGGGGTTTTCTGGGGCTGAGAGCATGTGATGCAACCAAGGTTACCAAGTGGGTTTCCATCGCTGAGTGAGGAATGAATCCCCAGTTTCCAGGGTCACAATCCACAGTCAAACCACTATACCACACTGCCTCTCAATATGGACATACATTTCTCCCTCCCTCCCTCCCCTTCTCTCTCTTTCTTTCTCTCTCTTTCTTTTTGTATTTTTTATAAGGAAGGATTTGCTACATCCAATCCCTATGGACAACTTTCAAGCCCCAGGAGCTCTGCCTTGGCTTTTCTTTTTCTTTTTTTCAGCTAGGGAAAAGGAAGTCAAACTAGCAGTACCTCCTCCAGCCTCAGTTCTGCAGCAAGTAGCTGTGATGGCTCTTCCAGATCTCCAGCAAGTCATTGGAAAGCTGGGAAGGTGAGCCCAGAAGCAGAACTGCAGCCAAGTACTGCCTAGTTGCCTCCTACTTCTCCACTCCCCGCTACCCAAACCTAGGTACTGTGGCACAGCCCCTGAGGCTACCTTCCAGAAGTGGGAGTAGCACAGAGTTGTATCTGGGTAGCATTATGTTCTGCACACCCTGATGTAGGATTGTGGCAGTTATCTCTTGAGCAAGAAGTACAACTGAAAGCCAGGTTTTAGAAAATGTCTCTTTAGGGCAGTAGTGGGGTGGGGAAAATGTGGTTTAGGAACTGCAAGCAAATCTTGACCCCACTTTTGCCATCCCTAAAGTCACTCTGCAAGTCTCCCAATGCTCCTACCCCAAAATCCAAACATTGTTCTCCACCTGTGAATTCCATTTCAAACCCATACAAATGCATGCAAACACACAGTCCCTCTCCAACCTCCCCGAAACCTCTCAGAACACCCCCAATAGCTACTTTTCCTCTGTTTCTCCTTCAAAACAGCAATAGGAAATCACCTCTAGTTGTCATTTTGAAGGAGAAACGAAGCGGGGGGGGGCAAGGTTATTTTGTTGTGTTCAGTGTCGGTATGTGTGTAGCCTGCAGGCTATGTGTGTGTATGGCCATTTCAGCACTAGACTGTTATAGCCAGGTGGTCCCTCCCAAAACTGCAAACGCCAGGATTCCATACGATGTTGAAAGTGGAATAATAGTGCTTTAACAGTCTAGTGCAGAAATGGCCTATGTGTATGTGTGTATGTGTGTATCCTGCAGGAAAAATTGTCACCTGGCCCCCACACAGTTGCCCACCTCTCTCTTGGGCCATGGGTGCTAATCATGTGGCATTCAGCTGTTACAAATCCCAGCATTCCTGACCACTGGCTATACTAGCTAGGTTTGCTGGGACCTGAAGTCCAACAATGTTTGAGGACCATAAGATTCCCAGCCCTGCTTTAGAGAGTGACAGAAAGTAGGGATGGGGTTCTGTTTTCTCTTTTACCTTTTGCTTTTCACATCAAACCCTAAAGTATTGCAATGGCAGAGTCAAATTACAGAGAAATTGCAGACAATTTTCTAGACCCAAACTACTCATTAAATTAAGCACACTTAAAGTACAAGCTGACACAGGAGGATCGAGAAGTAAAGCCTGATGAGTTTAAAGAGACGTACTCCAGGCAACTGTATATAAGATTGCAACCTAATTTTGTTGCAACAATAAGAAGCAAGAGTTGGCTCATTTCCACACCACACTGTTATGGTGCTATTATTCCACTTTCAATATCCTGTGGAATTTTGGGGCCAAAGAGCTCTCTGGCTGAGAATTCTAAATGCCCCTCCCTAAATGACAAATCCCAGGATTCCCTGGGATGTTGAAAGTGGAATAATCGCACTATAACAGTGTAGGGCAGAAATGGTGCTCAGTGGATCCCTAAATAGGAAGCATTAGTTTTTCCAGAAAACTTCCATTGGGCAGAACAAATTTCATCAAATGTATGAAATAAGTCACCAAACTGTAATACTTAATAGTGTATAAAGTCCTCCCTTCACAGTTGCAGGTTTGCCCTTGGGAACATTGGTCCTTGCAGGCAAAACACGTGCTTTAATTCTTGTCTTGACCAAAAGCTGAGGCCAAAGATCAAGCTGTACAGCTGACAGTAATAAGTGTGTTTCACTTCTTTGCTGACCAGAAATTATTACAGAACCCAATCATAGGAGTGCCAGATTTAACCAGAAAGATAAAGTGTGGTGCCCGCTAGGGATATAATTCCTCAGTGATTTTTTTTCTTGAATGAAGCGGTGAGTTTACTTCTTGTTACAACAAATTCTTCAAAAAAGATGTGCAGTTTTCGAAGATTGTAGTTCAAAACTCATTCTGTGAAAAACTTGTATGTGTTTCAGCACAGGAAACAGGGGCTTCTGCACAGGAAATGATATCCCTGCACAGAAAATGCTGTCTTCTGCACAGAAATAGTTGTTTTCTCTGCGCTGCGTGAGTTTTTAGTAGAATAAGTTCAAAACTAAAAGATTCTCATCCATCTAGGATTCTTCTCATCAGGGTTTCTTGACACTCAAGGAACACATTTTTGACCACTTTGGAATATTTGGGAATATTCTTTCCATTCCCAATGCCTGGTAAAAGTGCTTGTGTTGTTTGCCTCTACATATGCCACAGTTGTTGTATATGCTCTACTTATATATTCACAAACAAACAAAAAATTAGACAATATCATTAATTGGCAGGGTTCACTTCCCTCCCAAACCAAGCAAAATACAACTTGTTCTGCTCCTGCAATTTTTCACCACTTGGAGAAGTGATGAAATATGTAACACTTCATTTATTGGGAAATGTCAAATTTGTACATGTGTAACTGAGAGCCAGTCTGGTTCAGTGGTTTGAGTGCTGGACAACTCTGGAGTACAGGGTTTGGATCTCCACTCAGCCATGGAAACCCATTGGGTGATCTTGAGCAAGTTATACTCTCTTAGAGGAAGTTTCCATCTAAACATAAGGAAGAATTTCCTGATGGTAAGAGCAGTTCAACAGTGGAATGCGCCACCTCAGAGTGTGGTGGAGTCTCTTTCTTTGGAGATTTTTAAACAAGCTGGATGGACATCTGTTGGGAATGTTTTAAGGGTGTGTTCCTACATGGCAGAAGGTTGGACTTAATGGCCCCTGTGGTCTCTTCCAACTCTATGATTCTATGAAGACAATGGCACACACACACCCGTAAAAATTTTGCCAAGAAAACCCTGTGATAGATCTGCTTTAGGATCACTGTAAGTCAGAAACAACTTGAAATCACACAGCAACAACCGTATATGCAACCAAGGGACATGAGAGAACTCCTGGAAAGAAGCACCATAGTCCCAACAACTAAACAGTACTTTGTAAAGTCAAAGGCTTTCACGGATAGAATTCATAGGTTCTTGTGGGTTTTCTGGGCTTTGAGGCTGTGTTCTGTTAGTATTTTCTCCTCACGTTTCATCTGCATCTCTGGCTGGCATCTTCAGAGCATGCCACCAGATCCTCTGAAGATGCCAGCCACAGATGCAGGTGAAATGTCAGGAGAAAATACTAATAGAACACGCCTTCAAAGCCCAGAAAACCCACAACAACCTACAAACAGTACTTTTTCTACTCCTCTCAATACTAGCAAGTTGCAGGGACAGGCCTTTACTGGATCAATTTTCTTAGGAGCAAACTATCTACAGAACTAGGAAATGTTACTGTTCTTTGAATTGCAATTGCAGTTGCCATGCTAGCTGAAGAATTTGAGGAGCTATAGTCTATGAAACATGCACCCCAATTTGGTGCTCTGTTTGTCATAGGCATGCAAGAATAATCTGGAAACAGGTTCCAAAGCACAATTGGGTATACCTACAGCAAATACTTGTGGTGCCCTCTTTCAGAACTGTTGCAGCAAGCTCTAAGCACCTTCTCCTTCTGGCTTCTTTATGATCTGTAAAGTGGCTTTCAGCTAGCCTTTGAGGATGATCCATTTAGGTATGCTTGCTTTTGATTCTGAGGCCCACCATTAAGAAAACTTGAAAACTCTTGGATGTAGGCAAAGTCATGACTGCTGCGGGAGGGGGAACAGCTCAAGAGTTGTGGTTTTCCACTGAAGGCTGTTGATCCACAATTTGTATTTGCTGTGGATAGAATTCCAAACCAAACCCTGCACTGCATTAAGCATGAAAAGCAACCCACTTCTCGAACAAATATAGCTGCGTAGTCCTATATGATCCCATGCTAACCTTGGACAATCAGGCAGTGTTTCAGGCTTGCTAGCAGTCAGCAGTCAGAATTTAGATTATGAAAGATGCTCACTGTCTCTCCTTCTCTCTCTCTCCCCTGCTCCATGCACCAGCTCAGTTCCAAGTCCTTTCATGATCCCTTCTCTGGTTTTTTCCCCTAACAGGGCAGCATTATGGACACGTGCATAGAAATATGTTTCAACAGTGGCACTAGTGTGATCAGCTAAATCCAGTGCAGTCCCAGAGGGATGATCTGGTAATGGGAATCTGCACACCACAATCAGTTTTAATTAAATAACTGAAGCATACTTCTCATTTAGCCTGGGCAGTGGCAAAACATCCAGGCTCTTCAAAAGAACCTTACACATGCCAGGCACATTAAGTTGCTCTTGAAAGCATTTCCCCTCCTGTCCTAGCCAATTGAGAAAGAGGAAAGACAATATTGGCCACAAAAGAGTTTCAGATTCCATCAGTAATTATGGAAATGCCAGTGCAGAGCGATGAAAGGCTAGCTTTTGGCTTTGCACCATGAAGCTTTACTTGGGTTTTTAATGTCTCTCTCTCCAGTTAGCAGCTAATAGCTGGACAAAGAGCCTAATCCAAAGCTAAGGCAAATCAGTGCAGAATCTATGACCATTTTTGTTTTTGACGTTTCAACCATATTGCAAATCCCACATGAACAATAATTGTAAAAGTAGGATCATATATGATTAAGTTATATCAAACTGACGGGTGTAGCTGGTGGAATGAGGGTGTTGTTCCCCATAAGAATTTTGCTCCCCAGTGAAATGTTCCTTTAGTCCCCAATTTCTAGAACTGCAGTAACTTAAAAATCCACTTGAACATCAGAAATACAGTTTAGGCACCCAAGCGAATGGGGCTGGCAAAATTACCAAGGGAATCAGAACACAAGTATAAGAATTCTATGTCTGAATTACTTTCATTGTCTCTCTCTGTGCAATGCTCAAAATTTGCCTGCTGAAAGAAAAATCAATTGAGGGGTGGAATGCTTATTTGGAGGGGCAATGCCCTTATACCCTACCCATGGAACTACACCCTGTCATATAGGATTTTTTTTAAAAAAATGATAAGTGTACCAGTTTAATCTCACATGAACAATTTTCCATTTCGGGAAGAAAGAATAGTCTAGAAAAAGAAACCATCCTCTGATCTTCTGCTGCTTATCGTAGCCTTCACATCTCTCTTCCACTAACCTATATTTTATAAGATACAGGCCAGGTGTGAAAGACAGATCTTTTCCTGTCTATATTTGGGTTCTGTGTGCTTATTTGTGACTGAAAAAGCAGAGAATTCAGCTGTATGATAACATACTCATAAGCACTGTGCCTGAAAGGACTAACAATAATTGCATAAAGTTTAAATACTATTGAATAATATATCAAATAAATGCCACATGTGGAGCTACTTAGTATTACTTGCTAGAGAACAGTGCAGTTCGTACTATAAGTACTCTGTGTTTTCTTTTGATATCTTTCTCTGTAATAACAGGGGATACCTGTTGTCCAAAGTGGGATACCACTTTGTCCTTTTTTGTTTAATTGAGTCTCACTGCGTGTTACAGATATAGTTCAGTTAATGAAGTAAATGTATTCCTGGACATTAATTGCCTCTTTTACAAAAAAATTGGCAACAGAGGCAGAAATATCGTGGAATAGGGAAAAGAACCTGTATCACACAAAATAAGTGCTTTATTCAAAATTAAATCTTGGGTATGTTTATCAGAATGCATCCAAGAATTAAAATTTCCCTTTTCTGTAATGTGATCTCACAGCAAAACATTCCAGTTTTGGAGCAGAAGTGAAAGCAATCATTCTGAAATGTTCCTTCCGCAGAAGTAATATGGTGGATTTTGTCTGAAATTAATTTGGTAGCTGCTATAAAAAATACTGGAACTCTCTAAAATAAAATAAAAAATGCATTATTTTTGAGACCTCTTGTGTTCATCATTGATACAAGTTTAGTTCATGTTTCCATTTCTATTTGTTACATAGCATTGTTGACATTTTATATATGTATGTATGTATATATATATATATGTATATATATATGTATGTATATATATAGAAAATACTTAAAAGGAAATATACATGTTTGCCATTCCTTGTGAAATCACCAGATGGCAGTGTGGAATTCATTTAATATATTACTCTCTGAACTTGTTTGTATAGCTCTTCCACAGTCTATCATCATATTGTTAGGGTCAGGCTGGTCATTCCATGAATAGCATTGTACTACCACTTTCCCTCTTTCATTATAGGTCATTTGGTGTCCAACATACTGCTTACTGAAGGCTTATGGCTGTCATTCCAGCCTGTTTATATGTTGTAACCTTCATTACATAGCAACTTTTTGCAGCTGTTCCAAACTTCTTAGATACCAGCAGTTCTAGCATAGGGGATTCCCACTTTATTCTTCTCTATAGCTTCACTATTACATAACTACTTTTAGGAGAAGAGATGAAAGCTAATGATCATGATCATATCTGAGTTTAATCTGGGTGAGTGCTTTGCACTGAAACTGAATAACACCATTTAGTTATATAGAAATTGATATTTAAGTTTTGATCCTTGAGTATGGAGATATTGTGGTATTTTTATATATTTATGTCTTAAATGTACTATTACCCAGTCACTAATAGCGATTAGAGTAAGACACAAGAAAACACAAATACAATCGAAACTTACGAGTTGTCTGTGATATAAGTGGGTAGGGGCTAGCGTTATCATTTTGGATGAAATTTCCTCCACTCAGACCAAAAGCAATCTCAGCATTCAGTTAAAGGCAACAGAATCTAAAATATGTACCACAAGAAGATCTAAAATATATTAGAAATAAAATTATTGACAATACAAAGCAGGAACAGAAATATGGGGAGGAATTTTGCTATATGAATAAAATGGCTGGAAGCCTATTGGGGAGTTAGAAATGTGTAACTTAGAGTTGCGCATTCAGAACTGTTTGGTATTCACATATGCCTTAGTTTAGAGGACATGTAAAGTCCCGCAATAGGTGGCAGATGCAGCTGATTGGCATTTTCACCCACCGTCAAACAAGCAATCTCTGGTGCAAGGAGGACTTGAGATAGGGACCCTGCTTCTGCTTGTCACACCAGGAAGCACCCATGGGAGAGGGTGGGTACATCAGCCAGCTGCTTCCTGGGCAACAAGTTAATGGACCCCCACTGATTGCGGTAGCTGCTTCATAGCAGTGGGGATTGGGCCAGAATTCACTATGCAGCTCTGTAAGTAAGGTGGTGATGCAGTCAGAACTCTTCAACAAGATTCCAGTCAATTACCGTATATTGTTTCTCACTATATCCGTCGTAACTCCTTCCATACAATGCAGCTTCTTGCTTATTGTTCCCGTCATGCTGATGACCACATGACAATGGCCACATCATGGATGTCACCACTCGAAGTCATTTTTCATAGCTTTCCTTTTGGGATTTTGCTGTGCTTCAGCATTGTACTCCCCTTGTAGATGGTGACAATAAAACTGTTGATCCTTGTGGTTTTGACTTGATGATTCTGGTCTTACCAAAGACTGAATTGTCATTTTATTAAAAAGTTCAAAGCATTTATTTGATTTGATTTATGTATGCAATGCCATTTGGACATTGACATGGAATGTATTCTATGCAGTTAGAAGCAAACCTTGGGAGTAACTAGTTGTAGATAACTAGTTACTTGTAATTAATCTCTTTCTCCCCATAAAGAAGTCACAAATATATTATGAGTGTAGCTTTATGAAAGATAACATCATTCCTTTTGTGGTATAACTGTAATTTCTTAGTTCCTTCTATTGTTAAAGGCATGTGATCTCACTATAAGGGAAAATATATATCACATTATTCCAGTTTTGGTTCATGCTGTGTCATGTACTCTATTGTCAGTTTTATGGTGACAATATTTAAGCTAGAAGGAGAGTGTGTACCATAGGACAGCAGCTTCAAGTGTTTCTAAAATAGTAAATAGAACAATAGCTTTTTTAGTTACTTTTGAGAAACAGGAAAGTAAAGAACTAATTATCAAAAAATGTAGTTATTTCAGACATCTCCTCTTCACCTGTCCATCACTTTATTTCACAAGAGTGGGACTCAAGGAGGCTTTCAAAATAAAAAGAAATACAAGTTAATACAACATGGAGTTAAAAGTTAAGATTAAAATAGCATTAACATATGTATAGCATTAAAAACCACTGAAAACATTACTTTACAATGAAAGAATACATTCATCTTTAGTATCTTGGAGCTATAATGGTAATTAATTACTTTTAAAAATAACATTCCAAATATTGATAAGGGACATTTAGCCATCAGTGTCATAAATAAAGCAATTCTATGATACTTTTGAGGCTAATGAGAGAAAGAAATTTTCAACATAAGCTTTCAGGGACTCAAGTCTACTTCTTCAGATACATTTGATGAAATGGACTGGAATTCCCAAAAGTTTAAGCTAGAAATTTCTTTCTGTTAAGTCTCAAAGGTGCTAAAGAATGTTATTATTCTTATTGTTTTTGTTATTTTAATCTATATACAGCCCACCTTTCTCCCAATAATGGGACTAAAACAAGACAGATTAAAACAAACTTCAATAAAAAATATAAATATAAAACTCATTTAAAAGAAAATTAAACAACTTATAAGGTTGAAAACATTAAAATTCGTTCAAAAAACCCCACGTCACATTCAGTTTCTAAATGCCTAATGGTACAAGAATGTTTTAACTTGCTGGCAGAAGGAGAGCAAGGATGGAACTATCTTGGCCTTCTTGGGACAGGAGTTCCAAAGTCTGGGAGCAGCCACTGAGAAGACCCTCTCCTTGTTCCTCCCAAATGAGCTTGAGAAGGTGTTGATACAGAAAGAAGGGCCTCTTCAGAAGACCTCAGAGCAAGAATGGACTCAGAAACAGAGATACAGCCTTTCAAATAGCCCAGACCCAAGCCTTATTATCTTTATATTTTTTAATGCTGATAATACTAACACAGCATGGCTTTCAATACCATCACCACCCCACCATTAGTCCTCATAACCATAACTCTTCCTCTCAAGCAAGTAAGGCCAACAGGATTCTCCTCTTCCATCTCTGGCAGAAGACTTATTTCTTAAGAAGATCCTGAGAACACTCATCACAGAACTTAATATTAATTTAGATTCCTTCCTTTAGGCCTTGATTACTGTGGTACTGATTCCTTCTCCCTGGTAAATTGTTCCAGATTTTGGAGATGGAAATGCATTGTTAAAAATGCACTATTAGGAATTACTAAAGTTGCAGCTGTTTAGTATTCTGCCTCATTCCTCTGGTCTCTGGTAGTTTAATTCCATGGTAGTGTTAGGTATGACAAGAAAATGCATTTTGAATTTTGTGCGTACATCTGTAAATATACCAATGTGCTACTTTTTCACTTTTACAGTTCAGGCAAGAAACTTTCTTCAGTATTTTTGAGTCAAAGAGTAAACAGCTCAGAGGAATTTCAGAAATATGGAAAGGGGAAATTTGTTATTTTGAGGCTGTGACCTTAATAATGGCCTGATGCAAGGGAACTGATAGGTGATAATTTATGTTGCTTCACATACTTTGAAATATAGTAAGTAAAACCTGCTGTGTTTGCTGCACCTCACTCATTTGGGGGGGGGTATCTGCATCTGTGCCCCCAAATATTGCCATGATAGCTATAGTTTTAGGGTAAACAGTCTGGAAATGTTACTTTTTTGGACTGGCTGAGAAAGTGTGGGAGTTGTGGTTCCCACAATACTAATGCTTCCAAGCACTGGTGGGAGGAGGATGGGGGTCAGTTTGGCTGTGGTGAAAAATTCAGAACTTTGACAAGTTTTTTTTAATAACAAATCCCAGGAAGATTCAGAGAGATATTATTTTAAAAAAAAGGAAAGGAAAGGAAAAAAGTGACACTCATTTTAACTACAAACTCAAATTTGTTTGAAGTTTGTCTAGGTAATAGACATAACTAACTTACAGAGAAAGTGGACCAAAGAAATGGAACTATATGCAATGGAATTCTAGAAATTCAGTACTCATGGAGTTAACCAGGTTTTTTTGCTTAGCACCAGTGGCAGAGCTTGGAGTGCATGGGGGGAGGGGGGCTACAGCATCAGGGGCATGGCCACAATGTGTGGGAGCGGTGGCACACAAGTGCATGGCTATGAGCCAGGATGCCCCAAAAACATTGCTTCTGGATGCAGACTGCCTCCATCATCCCCCCGTCCCTAAGCGACTGCTCACCATTGCTCCCTGAAACCTCCTTTGACTCACAACTATGGATTCTTCCTTTCAATCTCCTATTTTCAGGTACTAAGAGGTATGAAAGCAGCCATGTGAGAAGGTAGTAAGGAGAAATATTGTATTAGGACTAGGGCTGTGCCATACACATTCTGGAGATTCTCTGATATTGGGATGTAGACTGCCTTTCAGATTCTTGAGAAACAGCATCCCTGTGTTAGAATCATGTGGGATTTTTAGTAAATCTACTGAAAATAAGAGAAGTGATACAAGGAAACTGACTGGCAGGCTGGTGGTGCATGAGGAGGCGGTGTTGGTCAGAAATAGCTTGGCAAAGAACTAGATGCTACAAAGCAATATGATCTGAACTATGAAATTTCATTTAGGTCTCCTTCTATGTCTCTGGGTACATACGATTGGTTAGCTATACTTCTTGTATAGCAGATAAATGGATTCTGTAGATGAATGTTGTGTTGACCCTATCAGACCTGAATGTACTTCAGATCAGCTATATATTTATCTGAATGATGATAATTGATAATTGATGAAAATTGCTAAAGCGTAATTTTTTGACAAGTGGATTTCAAGATAAGTTAGCTGCGTTTAATTTTTCCTAGAAATTCATGGAATGTTGGTCATGGCGAGCTTGACTGCAAACAACTTAGTCCCAAATCAAATTATTAGTCTCGACTAGAGAAAAGTGTCAACTAAAGAAGAGCTGTGAGTCCTTTGGGTCCCACCCCAAGAGAAAGGCAGCATGTGAATCAAATGAAATAAAATAAAATAAAATAAGAACTATTGAATCAACAGGAACTTGATGAGTCCCATTGACTCAATAAGTCTGCTCTAGATGGGAGTGACAGTGAGATTTAGTTGGCCTTCAGTCCATTGGATGGAATACATAATATCTGCATATATTCATTGTATTAAAAGGTCTGTATAGTTTGTTCATAGTATGGAACATTGTGTCAACAGTGCATTTGAAAGGATTATTAAAATATTAAAATAGGCTTAGAAAGCCCTGCAATGTTGGTCAAGACCAATAGGGAACCATTTCCCTACACTTGGTCCTCCAGGTGTTTTGGATTTGAACTCCCAGAAACTCTACCCATTAGTTATTTTGGCTTGGGCTTCTGGGAGCTGAAGTCCAAAAAGTATCTGGATGTCCAAAGGTTGAGAAGCACTGATCCAGAAGATAACAAGCAAGGAGCATGTATATGTGCACACAGCAAGTAGATTTCGAGAACTTCACTCCTGGATGGAAAGTATGGGAGAAATATAGAAGAAATTCTGCTGGAAGATAGTATTTGACAAATGTCTTGGTAATTAAGTCAGCCTGCTCTAGTGACTTCAGTTTAGAAATGTAGCAGGGTCAAGTTGGCTTGTATTTGGCCAAAGTCTGTTTTGATATGGGTTGAAAGAGCACTTGCATTTTCCGAACAATGTTTTGTCTGATAGAAATGCATAGTTTGCTCTAAAGGATAAGAGTTTTGTGCTTCTACTGAAATATGTGAAGTAAAAACAAAAATAATCACACTACCAAATGAACTTCAGTGGCTGGGTTCCTTTAACGGCTTATATTCTTTGGCAAGCCTTCCTTGCAATTATTCCATCTGAAGATAATTGTGTGATATCATCCATAAAGCCAAAGCACAAATCATCCCAGCTACTGAGCAGCTCAGAGTGCTGCTGTTTAAAGGCATGCCTTTGAAAAAGTGGTGTCCCATTTGCAACCATATGTCAACTAGGGCAGGCAGAGGAAAAGAAGAGACAGGAAAGGAAGCATCCATGCTCACTAACCCAATTAGAAATACTTCTAGTAATTTAGTGATTGGTAATCATTATGTCCAAATGAATAGAGACATTAAGTACAGAACAAAAAAAAAAGAGGAAATGGTACTTTGCTGCAAATATTTTTGTAGCTTTCATGGAGACATACTCCTTGAACAGCCCTATTATGGCCCTGTGCACCCCCCAAGATTGATATGATTTAATTGGAGAAATATTATTTAATTGGCATATACATTAATTGGCATTCATATAAAATGGAACCTGAGGTGATTGGAAGGTCAAGCTGAGCAGAGAAAAATTACTGGCTGAAAATGTGTGATTGCAAGGCAGGTCAGCCAATCCCCTCTAGGCATAGCTGAAGTCATTGTCAGGCAGATTACCAAGCAACTCAGCACCCCATCTGGTGATCAAGCTCCATTAAGACAATGGACTTTAATTCTAATAAATGCACGGGTTTGCATTGGTAGGGACTCGTTAAACATTCACTTGGCTAGGCAAGAGCTGTTTTTCCATAGTGGGGACAACATGGTAATGGCTCATACTAGTGGATATTTTCTCAGCTTTCTCAGCTGTTGCACCAAAATATTGGAATGCATTCCCCATGGAAGTCTGACTGGTACCAACATGGGTTTCCTTCCAGTGCCAAGTCAGAAACATTTTAATTTTACTCTTTTAATTAAGTCTTTTTAATTTAATCTTTAAAGACTTTGAGCACAATTTTACTTTGAAATATACATGTACGTGGTTTTAGATTGTTGTAGCTTTTAAATGATGTTTTAACTGAAGTCTTGTTTAATGGCCAGAACCCTGTTGGGAAGTTACGAATGCATAACCTACAGGTAGTTACCCATTCAATAACTGTTTGGTATTCATATCATGTGAGCAATCTGTGGCATGAAGGGGAACACCAAAACGGGGGGGGGACTTCTATCTGTCACAATGTGGATTGTTTATGGGACAAGGTGGAAACATCAGCCAGCTGCTTCCCAAGCAATAGGGGAATGGTTCCCCATTGACTGCAGCAGCTGCTTCTTAGTAAGTAGGAATGGGAGGATTGGGCTGGGATTCACTGCACATAGCTATGTAATTGTGGTGTTTACCCATTCATGACTCTTCAACAGGGTTCCAGATGATATGTCTTTGTCTTGATTAAATTATTTATAGTTCTAATCAGGAAGTGTGTTCAATTGTTAAGATAACACACCACCCTAAGAACCTATGATAAAGGGCAGGAGAGGGAGAGGGAAAGGGAGATTGAGAGAGAGAAAGAGAGAGAGAGAGAGATCTCCTGCCCTTTATCATGGGTTTGTGTGTGTGCGTGTGTATTGTCCATAACCATAGAATCAATACCCCATTCAGAACCCCCCACTACCACTGTCTGGTCATTTAAAGATTACTCCAGCTGACTGGAAGACATAAATTAAAAATGACACCTCAGAGTCATACTATAGTAAGGTAATTGAGATGTAAAGAATTTTTGGAATTTTTCTCATCTGTGATGAGAATGTATTGTATCTGTTTTTGTATCTCACACAACAAAAATGTTTTGGGGAAAACTCTTCATGTTTTTTAAGTGAAATATTTGCAACCTCCCTCTGAAATGCAAAAAAATAAATAAATAAAAAATCAAAACCTTTGCAGTCTTGTCTAGCAGAGATAAAACATTTGAAACTTTTCATTGCAAGCTAAGATTTATCACCTTTGTAAGCAACGTTTCCTGACTGTTTCTAAACAGTTGTGAGAATAATCACTTGATTCAGTATGCTGATGACCAAACTGCTGACTGGGGCTGGTTACAGAGAACACTTAATTCCCTTGTGGCAACAACTTCACTACAGTAGAGTCCTGGTTATCCGACCTAAACCAGTGGGCGCAGGGTCGGATAACTGAAATCTCGGATGACATGGAGTCCCGTGGCGGCTGCCATTTTGGGGGCGTGTTGAGGGGGTGTTGGGGCGGGCCTGGGGGCGTGTTGGGGTGTGTCTGGGACGCGGAAATGCCTGCAGCCATGCCCCCAGGCAGCCGCGACGTCGGTTAATCCAGAGCGTCGGATAACCGCAGGTCGGATAACTGGGACTCTACTGTATTTACCAATCTTTGTCTATGCAGAATTCAAAGTATAGGTTATGATCTATAAAGCCCTATGTGAGTTGAGTCCTGACTCTTTGAGACACTATGAGCCTTTCTGCACTACACTATTATAGTGCTATTATTCCACTTTCAACATCCTGTGGAATTCTGGGGTTTGTAGTTTACTGAGGCCAAAGTGCTCTCTGGCTGGGAATTATAAATGCCACTCCCTTAACTGCAAACCCCAGGATTCCATAGGGTGTTGAAAGTGAAATAATAGCACTATAACAGAGTAGTGCGGAAAGACCCTATATCTCTATATGAACCTGCCCAGGAGTTAAGATCTGTGGGGGAGGGCTTTTAAAATCATCCCATCACTGCCACAGGCACATTTGGTGAGTTCACAGGAGACAGCTCTCTCAGGGGCTGCTCCCAGGCTAGAGGATTCCTTCCCATCAGATGCTCAGTTTGGCTCCCTCTCTGTTCTTTTTGCTCTGGGAGACAGGGACAAAGAAACTTTTACTTAGATAGGCCTTTACCTGTTAAATGGTTTTGGAAGAAGGGTCTCTTAATGAGGCTTGCTGTACTTTTATCTTGCTTACAATGTCTTAAATGTGTCTTAAACTGCTTTAAATTAATGATTTCATAGGGTTGCTTATTTAATGGTCTTAAAAACTTTTATTATTAGGTTTTTAGCTGTACAGTCATCCCTCCACATTTGCTAGGGTTAGGAGCACAATACCCCCATGAAAGTGGAAAAACTGTGAATAACTCTAGGCCCTCCCAGATCATATTTAACAAGCAAAAAAGTATGATCACCATATTCAACCCATCATAGATTCCTTTGAGGCATCAGGGTTTCTTCACAAGGCAGAAGTGGGGGGCTGGTGGGGCTTACTGCCACCTCTACAAGCCTCGTTTGCAGTTTCTCAGTCTCACGAGGCTTGCGGTCCCTATTAAAAATGGCATTGGAAGGCAGTAGAGATGACAGCAAATAATCTGTGAATAATTAAGTCAACAAAAGTGAAACTCGCAAATGCAGAAGGCTGACTATACTTCATTTTAATCTATATTGTAAGGTTCCTTGAGTCTTGTGCGGAGAGAAAAGTGGGGTATAAATTGAAGGAAGAAATAACATAAGTAAGTAAATAAATTCAAAAACTAGTGCAGAAACAACAGGGAGACTTCAGCAATGTGTGGTGGGGAGGCTTGGGTCTTGCAGAAGTTTTTGGCTACCACTCTCATAATCTGTTAGCATTAGCCATGCTGGGTAAGTCTGAGGAGAGCTACGTACCTTCCAACTGTCTCCATTTGTCAGGGAGAGTATCAATCAATCCTCTGTTGTCTCCCTTTTTCAGCTGCTTTAAGGTGTCCAAGTTTCTTTTTCCTCCTCCTCCTACCCACCTTGCCTTCAGTTTTCTTCTGAGTTTATCTTACTCAGTTTACTTCGAAACAATAAACAGAGGGAGAGGAGAAGGTAAACTCTTTCTCTTCCTGGTCATCTCAGGCAAAAGCAAACTGCTGCAGCCTTTCCTATCTTGTGTGTTTTTTCTCATTAGTAATTTCTGCCACCTTGACCACACTCAGATGTGGCTTAGCCACACACCCCTTGCTTTTCATTTGTAAAATGTTGGAGGGTATGGAGCTATTGGCCAAACCATTTGTGGGGCCTTAATTTCCCCACCGCAGGCACAGTGTGTGTGTGCATGTGCATCACAGTTATATGAATACTCAGATTTTAAGCTTGGCATGAGCTGTAATTAGGTAGACCCAGAGAAAAGGTATTGCAGACTACCAGGTCACAATTGAGACTCATTCATTGGCATTTAATTGTATGCCTCATGTCACAATTTTAGGGTTAAATCTACTGCAGTTCCTGCAGAAAGGAATGCTCCTCTTTGCATTTGTTTGACTTCTATCATTTTATATGCCTCCCAATGAAACACTGTTAGAGAATAAGCCAAAAGGTTGAAGGCTAAAATAAAATAAACATAAAAAGAGGAGGGGTGTTTTTTCTTTTTTTTCTTTCTTTCTTTCTTTCTTTCTTTCTTTCTTTCTTTCTTTCTTTTTTTGTGTGTGGAAATGATGCATCAGATATTTATGGAAGAGAAGAGATGTGCCTTGTCATATATCTGCTGTGGTCTGATGTCCTGCCGTGTGTGTGTGTTTAAATGGCACATGATTTAGTTATTCATTTAGTCCATTGTCTCACAATCAGTTATGAGTCATAGTTGCTGTTTAAATTTAAGGAAGGAAAGCAAGCTTGCTGATTTGTTACAAATTCAGCTGCACAATAAAATCTATACTTGAATATCAAAGGAAGATGCTAGAGTTATCTGTTTCTCCAATGAGTTCCTCTGGGAATTTGATTATTAGCATACAAGCATAAACGTATTCAGGGAGAGAAGAAAAACTTGGGCATTCATTTTGTAGCAGTGTTACTCAGCTCCTTGACAGATAAACTAGCCAGTGTTTACCTGGTAGGCAATGGTTTGAGAGGGCCCTCAGAAAAGTGGATACACCATGTCTCCTGGCAATATTATCTAATGGTGGTAGTTACGGTAAGGGAGGGTAGCAGCAGTGTTCTCAGGCAATGCTGGGTGCCTGGGAAGTCCCATTTAAATTTCCCAATATGACCTTCATGTGGATTCACTTTGGTGTGATTTATGATTGCAGAAGCTGTGTTTGGAGGGTTGAGGAAGGCTGTGTTGCTAGGATTAGCTTTGTGTGGTTCTGTCTTGAAGTGTGTGAATGAATAGCAGCAAATCCTGTATATAAGCAAAATCAAAAAGATATAGGAAAAATGCTTCAAGGACTGAGACCTGTTCCTGATCCAAATCATTTCATTTGCAGAAATTTCCTTCAGAATAAATTCCAATTGAAAATCCAATCTAGTATCCCATTTAATCAGGCTGTGATATCTGTAGCTTCTATCTAGAGGAGCTTGGTGACGATGTTTCTCTTTTGCATGGTTCAGTGCTTCCTTGTTTTTAATTAATTTACAGATATAACCTTAATAGCACCAAGGCACTCCAGGGTGTAGGATAAAATGGGCTCCTGGTGAGCTTCTTAAGGGGAGAAAGTAATTGGTCTATGGTTTGCTGCCTGGCTATGAGCCTTGTGGAAGCGCTGATGGACTTGCTGTGCCTAGCTGCTTAGCAATTAAAATCCTTCAGCCTGAAAGAGGAGAAAGTGGACAGATACCTTTCTATCTATGGAAAGCACAGGGTGCGGAGCACTGCTAGGTAGTTAACCACTGATGGGCTGTATTTGGTCTTAAAAGAACTGGAAAGACTGTCAGACTTTGACCACAAAGCCCTGTATTCAGATCCCTGCTAGTCCAAGACCCAGTAGAATGACTCATAGTGCCATCTTACCTAAATCAAAGTGCATAGCTCTCAAGGACAGTCATGTTAATTTGGCATTTGTAGCAAAAAAAACCAAACAAAAACAAAAAACAGGCAAGAACACAACAGCCATCATTCAAATAACTAGCAATTTGGTGTCATTTTTAACAGACATCCTACATCTATGCCTGAGGCAGCTCATGCATTTTGCCTAATGGTAAGACTGACTTTCATACACTGGCAAGATTGAAGGTGCTAACATCAGAGAAAGCATATTTTGCAGAGCATTGAAGTAATGTGTTACAAGTGACAATGTTACCTGCAACACATTCCTGCTTGGGGAAAAGAGGGTATAACAAGGATGCTTTGGAGAAATAGTATTAACAACTGGTAACATGATTTGTGTATGCATATAATGAATAATATCTACTCATTCCTTCCAAAACAGTGTTGCAGGCAGTGTTGCAGAGAGGATTTTTGGCAATTTGGGGCCATGTTTCCATTTTCAAGGAACTGCAAAATAAGCATCTGAAACATATGTGAAACATAGTTATTTCAATGCAATAAAATGCATTACTCTTAAAGAAACAAGCCATGGCTAATGCATTACCTTAAAAAAAGAACAAAAAGGAAAGCTAAAGTGTTAGCTTCATAAAATAACACTCCAAGCTCTTGTAGCTTGTCTGCCTTTCTTTGTTTCTAGGTAAGTTTGTCTTCCCTTAATCTGAAAAACCCACCTCTTGCAAAGCTGCACCTTGTTTCTTGCTACTGCCCTCTCTACTTCCATGTGTCATCTCCATCTTTCTGTTCCATTTTCTAAACTGAGCAGAATTTGCACTGATCTTACAGAAACTGGGTGAAGGAAGCCAGCCAAGGGATTGGCAAGAGGCAGATTTAAAGAAACTGCAGGTGTGCAGCGGTTAAAGAAACGAGGGAGGGTGTCTTCTCTCAACCAGGAAAATAGCAAGCATATTTGAGTGTGTGCTCACTGGTTTCTGTCGCAGTACCTTTGTGGTTTGCCCTCATACCTCCTCCAATGCCTGTGTAGTAAGTGACAGCACCTTGAAATGCAACTTTAATCTCCTTTGGCTGTTTCCCTGTGTGTTCAGAGACAACGGAAACAGATGAGCTAAGAAGTAGGGGGCAGAGAAGCCACAATATACAGCTGCACACCTGTCAAATCCCCTCAATCATCCATTTGATCACATTGCTTTCAAGGCCTGTAAAGATCAAAACTGTTCACACGGCAAGCCTCTGAGGAGGCAACCATTGAACTCTGCTCGAGAGAGGCAAAAGGAAATTGATGAGCTGGCCGTCTTCTGGAAATAAGTAGCTGTTTTGGAGTTGGTAACTAAAGTTAATATGGGAAACGGACAGGCATTGTGTAGGGACTGTGCTGAACATGTATATTTGCAGACACAGACAGAAAAACAGTGGGAGGGAAGGAGGGACAGAAAGAAAGACAGAGAGAGAGAGAGGGACTGGCATTACAGTATGTATGATACAATTCCTAATTAGGGCAGAATAGGACTTGGCCAATATTTAATTGATTTGCCTGTGGGAAAGTGCCATCAAGTCCCACCCTCAGTTTTGATAGACCAGGAAAGAGAAAACTTTTTTTAATCAATATTTGGAGAGAGAGGACTTGCTGACATGGGTAGAGCTAGAACCCAACGTGAGCAGCCTATCAATCCATCCCACCTAAGGATGCAATTCTTTCTTAATTTCATTGTTGAAGGAAGTAACAAGTAATTTTAGCAATTTTCTTCCAAAGTCTTTAAAAATGGTACAGTTTCTAAAGACTATTTGCACTTTGGGATTGTACACACACACACACACACACACACAGTGTGAATTTTATGCAGAATAAGTTCTCACCTGCAGAATTTTTGTACTGAAATATTGTTTTCTAGACAGAAAAAGCTACTTCTTCTGAAAAAAATGCTTTAAGATGGAAACTCGTTCTTACTTTGCACAGAAGTCATGACTTTCTGCACAGGAAACAACATATTCTTTTCTGTGCAGAAAATGCTTGATTTTGACAAAATTAGAATTTTCTGCACAATAAGTCCCAAACTGTGAAGATTCTCCTCAGGGTGGGATTTTGATCACTTTTGAATATTTTCAAATGTTATTTCCCTCCCTCTCTCCCTCCAGCACCCATTTCTCTGCTTCTTTCTTCCTTCCTTTCTATGCATTGAGGTGCTGGAGAAGAAGAGATTGCTGTCACCAGAGGTCTTCATTGACTGCTTCCAGATGGCTCTTGAAATTAGTCTGGGGTCACCAGCCACCCTAGGGCCACCAGTTGTTCACCCTTGTAACTGAAATTAAAATAAAAATAGGCCAGAGTAAAGAAGAAGACAGGGCATTCTCGACTAGTATGACCTATTTGATTGACTGCACCGCTAATCACCATTTCTTCCATTCTCATGAGCAGAAGACACAGCGACACTTTCTCCCTTGCCTATAAGACAGTAGGACATTTTTTGCAGTGTTAATTTGTGTTAATTTGTGAGAACAACTTTTGTTAATTTTTTTCTAAAGCTGTTACAGTTGCCGTTTTGTTGAATGGATTTTTACAAATTGGAAACACTAGATTTAGGGTAGGTGTTTTCATCTTTTTCACCAACTGGGTAATGCTTTTGAACTTTATGTGTATGTGCCTGCTCTGTGTTACAAAGGGGAAAGACAGCAGTGGTGCATAGACACTTTCTGTTGAAATTACAGAAGCCTTGGAGAGCTGGAGGTGAGAGTTCTTGTGGAAGCTGGCAGTTTCCTGACAGGTTGTATCAATGTATCAAGGCAGCCCTGAGAATGAGAAGTGTTAGGAAAGATCTTATACCTAGCTTTGTCTGGTTTTTCAGACTTGTTGGGTGTCTTCTTCTCTGTTTATGGTAACCTGATCATAGGGTTTTCTCAGCAAGATTTGTTCAAAGGAGGTTTGCCATGTCTTCCTCTGAAGGTGAAAAAGCGTGACTTGCCCAAAGCCACCCACTGGGTTTCCAAAGACAAGCGGGGATTCAAATCCCAGTCTTCTGGAGTTATAGTCTCAGCATTCAAACCACTAAACCATCCTGTCTCTTTGTTTCCCAGACAGTGGACAATACTACAGCGGTAGACTGACCATACAGGATTGAGAGATCTTATACCATACTATATCATAATAGCAAGCATAGAATAACTGTGGATTCATTCTCTAAATGTGGATCCTTATGTTAACTAATAATCAGCAATATCCACACACAAAAGGGAAGTATCCTTTGTTTCGGGGAAAACCTCAAGTTTGCAGAAGTAAAAACAAAAATTTAAGGGGAAAAAAACTAAAGAAGGGAAACCCCCAAACAGCTCAATACACATACTCACCAGGCATAGAATACTGGAGAGGGACAGCTGCATAACAGAAAATAAAGATTTCTTCATTGCTGCTGGCAATCACAGAGTAACTGCCACCAGCAGAATTAAGTCTAAATGTATTCTTTGTTCCTAAAGTAAACCTTATGTGTAAATCGACCTTAGTTTGGATAGATGAAAGGATCAGATTGCAACAATGGTAATATAGATCTGTTATCAGCTCTTAGTTACAGGATAAATGCAGAGATCCATGCTCATTGTCAGTATCTATGATTCTCTTCGGGCAGAGTAATTGGGTATGAAATGTTTCAGTAGATAACTCAATACCTCTACCTATAAAGCCCTACACAGCTTAGGTCTGGACTATTTGAAAGACTGAATTTCCCTATATAAACCTGCCACAGCCCTAAGATCCACAAGAGAAGGCATTCCCTTGGTCCTGCTACCTTCCCAACCTCATCTAGTGAGGACACAGGAAAGAGTCTTCTCAGTGGCCACTCCCATCTTCCACATAAGGCTAGGCTGGCCCCCTCTCTGCTATCCTTTCATCATCAGACAAAAAAAAAACATTTCTTTTCAAGCAGGCTTTTAATGTGTGAGTAGGCACTTTTTAATTCATTTATTAAGCTTTTTTTTTTAACTTTTGTAGATTTTTATAATTTTATATATTTTTAATGTTTTTAATTGTTTTTAATGTTTTTAATTTTTTTTTGGGGGGGGGAAGCCACCTGGGGTCCCACTTTGGGAGAAAGGCAGCATAAAAATAAAATAAGTACCTGCCTTGTTCTGTTTTTTATCTTCTCTCAGGGTGGCTCCTTGCAGCCCTAAAACTTACAATAGCCCTTTAAATCTCTTGCTAATACAGGCAGCAAGGATGTCACATGGCACCTTTTCAAATCACTCATGAATCTAATAAGCTCTCAGCCCCTAAATCCATGTAGGGTGAGATTTGAATTTCAGTTTGTTTGGTGGTTTTACTCAAAATTTACCTGTATTTGCAGATTTCTTCATATTGGAACTCAGAAGTCTGCATCTGAATTCCTGTGTATTAAGTTATTTTAGCCCTGACTTTCTACTGCCATCTTTTTCCCGCCCTGACAGTCTCCTTGTCTTTAATACTAACATGACAAGCAAGTACAGCACGATCCTCTAATGAGGAACTGAGTTCAGTTTTGAAGAACTGACCAACATTTACAAATATCTTCAACTTTGCTCTGGAAAGAACCTGTTGTTGTCATGTACTTTATAGTCAACTCCAGTTCAAATCCCACTCTCTTTGAGTTCTAATCCAATGCTCAAACCACTACTAGTGAACCCACCAGATTTCCTAACTCTTTCTCTCAAAACGCATGATGACAGGGGAGACTGCAAGATGTTTGTTGTGACATATTGTTCTGCCTTGTGCCATGCTTTCTGAGTTGTAATTAAATTTACGAGTTACTTTATGAATATTCTCTTTCATACATACGTGGTTTGTTTGTTTGTCTTTACAACCAAAGCACATGATACTGCATGTGGACAGTGAAGGAATATATTGGGATATGTTTTCAGCTTGGATGATTAGATGCACATTTCTCATTAACCGTAAGAGCACCAATGCTGAAATTTTCCTTTAATAAATCTACTAGCAGAAAGTCTATCCCCTGATGAGCAACAGATGGGGTTTCCATAATGGCTCATTACCTTCTTTCTTTGTCATGCTGCTAGAATGAAATGTAAAGTTCTTTATGGTTAGGGGGGAAAATGTAGAAGTCAATGTATATAACTTTGCCCTATCTTTTTTTGGTTTAGCTGGTTAGTCTTCTGAGAGAAGCATAGCTGAAAAGATGGCAAACACCCTACTGGGAATAAGAAAAAATTACCTTCTGTGCTACATACATGTGTGTATGTGTGTGCACATGCCTGTGTCTCCTTGAAATCTCTCCAAAGTGAAGATATAGTTCTTGCAAAGGTGCATAATTTTTACAGTTTCAACAGAAAAGGGCTAGGAATTGATTAGCTGCACAAAGCATTAACCATAAACAAGGAATTTAAAAAAATAAATATAATTAGAAAGGGGGGAGAACTATCAAGTTCTCATGAGTCACAATGAATAATTATATATAACTATAGAAAGCTGCAGCTAAAATTATTTCTATATCTGTTCCATCTTATCATCCGTATAAGGTGAGAAGCATTTTCATATATCTGATTTGATGTCAACACACAGTTAGTTAATTGTAGTGGTATCCACACCACTGCATAATTATAGTGGTCTGCTATTGTTTTATCTGTCATGGCTCTGTTCTATGGAACTCTGGGATTTGTAGTTTCCCAAGGTACTTTTCTGTGGGAGCTCTCTGATGCTGCTCCTAAGGAGAGCGCACTAAAGAATTGGAAATCCCTCACCAAACTACAAATCCCAAGATTTTATAGGATGGACTCATGACAGTTAAGGTGGTATAAAACCTATATGTGCAGTGTGAATACACCCTTTAGCAAGTACTATATGCTAGTAACCCATAAACATATTATTAGTTTGCAAACCCTGGGATGCTGATGTATTATTTGTTGAATAACCAACAAACTAAAACCAACACAGTCTATTCTCACATCCACTTTACAAAATCTTCTCCGTATCTACTCACTTGATGACAGTTCTTGCACATAATAGGTAAGTAGATGAGTGGCATTTATAAGCATCAACCAAAATAAAACTAAATTCTGAGCCCAAGTATACCTCCTTAGAAATGCCCATCAATAGGATTTGCTCCCAAGCCTAAGGAGAGTCTGGTCAATCAAACAAAATGTCTGGCATCTTGTTTTCCACAGTGATCAAGCAGATATCTCTGAGAAGCCTATGAGTAGGCTGTGAAGGCAGTGGACCAAGAGTGGTCAATTTGTGGGTTATGAGCTATATGGAAATGTTTGACAGTTCAGCTTTTAAGCTAACAAGGGCACTCTTCCCAAGATACTAAGTAGTACATGCTCTCTGATGCCATTTGGGCCTCTAGTACCTGATATGAAGGAGAGAGAAAGAATTGAAGATTCGTGATCAAAACATAGGACAGAGATGAGGGAGGAGATAGCTAGACAAATATAAAAGGAAAGGGACAGAAGCAGTTTCTTAAGATGTGTGTGGAAAGGAGGAAAGAGCTACTGACTCCTTCTCCATGCTTGTGAAGACTGATGAGCTGTGACCCATATGATCAGAAGAGAGAGCAGAAGCAAACACAAACCTAGGCTTGACATAGCAGGAAAAAGACTACCAAGGCCTTGGTTAGAGTGAGAGGTCAGTTAATGTTTCCTCCTATGCCCATGTTTCAGGGGCTACTCAGGTAATGAAGCCTCTCTCCCTACCTCCATGCTCCTCACTTATTAAGAAAGGAATAATCCAAGCCAGAAACTGTCTGTAAGGGCTTTCTTTTAATGTTCAAAAATAAACCTCTTGATTAATTTAAGTAGGGAATGATTTGGAGAAGAGGAACAACAGCAGCAGCTGCCACGACAACTGTAACCAGCTCCATGGCTCTCACAGGCGCCTCCCCAAACTGCAAACCCCAGGATTCCATAGGATGTTGAAAGCGGAATAATAGCACTATAACAGTCTAGTGCAGAAATGGCCTTAGCCAACCCTTCTGGCTCATAAAGAAGCTCTCAAACATCTTCTGGCTGGCCTTGATTGGCCATCGAAGGTCATGTGACATGGGAAAGTGGAAGCCTCTGATTGTGCATCAAAAATGAAGTTGGGTAGATGGCTGAGAGGAAAGGTGCTGATTGTGAGTGACAGTGACTGTGTTCCCTGCTCCCCACAAAAACTTTAGGGAATTTGAAGGAATGAGTGAACCCATGGGTCCAAAAGAAATTTTCCCTGGTGACCAAACTCATTGTCAGTAGCCTTGATCATAATATCTGTGAAGGTTGAATGTAGATATGAGTAAATCTGTGGCTCAGGGTGGCCTCCCCACCAGTAGTCTTTCCTTTGCTAGAAAGTGGTACACTGGATTTTTATTGCACAGGTAACCAACCAAACAACCACCATTCAGCGCACAATAATAATCTAAAAGTAATTAACAGATAAAATCACAAAACAATGAACGTATAAGATATAATTAATTAGAATAGCAGTGTAAGAAAACCAAAGGTTAATCTGTCAGATGATATAACCAGGTTTAATCAAGAACTACTGAAGTTAAAGAATGGCAATCTTTGTTTCCTTCTTTCCGAATGCTAGAATGAGAGATAGGGATTATTTTCATATTTTAAATCTTGGCAACAATTTCTCTGTTTCATTAAAGTGGCATTGAAGAAACTATATTGTGTCTCTTAGGATAAAATCCTCTACAAGTTTACCTGGAAGTAAGTGAAGGCACAGTGAACTTGATGAGCTTACTGATTAACATATATGCATAGGATTGTGCTGTGAATTATTTAGTAATATTTCCACAAAAAAGAATGACAACTATGCTCTCCTACCTGGTAAATCAAGATGCACAGGATCTCAGGCCAGTCAGGTAATTTTGGCACACAAGGAAAAGGTCCTATGACAGCTTCTCTTTCTTCTTGACTGGAAAAACAAAACCCACAACAGCTATAAATAAATAACTAGTAATTTACTTACCTTGCATGAAATCCAAAATCAAGTCTCACTCTGCCTAATAGTAGGGTTGACCATATAAAGAAGAACATTTTGCTGCAGGATCCAAACTGTTCTCAGGCAGAGGGAAGTCCACAATCACACTGAGAAATATCATTATGGACAGAAGACAAATACACAGACTGGTAATAATTTCTGGAATCATAACAGTACTTTCTCAAGCATGGAACCACTACAGAAATTGCTGCTGGCTATATCTTTGTCTTGCCTAGTCATACACTGATATTTCTATATGTAGGTGTATGCCGTAGGGTGGCTCAGACTCTGTGAAGGCAAAAAATCCTAGATAAACTGGGCCCTGAGAACTCTTCAATGTTTCATCTCTCTCCTTTTTAAAACTTGCCCTCAGGAAGCTCTTATTTTTTAAATCTTAATTGGTTCGTCTCTCCTCTTACTTTCTTTCACAGTTGAGAAAGTAAGAGGAAATGTTTACAGGGGAATGCCTGATAGAAAGGAGAGAAATGGAAAGAAGATGTCCACCTTTCCTCAACAGAAGACAGAACAGTGATCCAGAATACAAAAACATGGAGATGCAGGTGCTGGTCAAATCATGGGAGTATCCAAAGGCTCCTCACAAACTTGGTTCCATTACATTCTAGCAAAATGATGGCTCCCCCTGTGCTCCAGCACTTGGAAAGCTTACCTTTTGGTTTATAGCTCCGAGAATCCCCCTGCCAGTATAGCTATGATTGCCAGGAGATTCTGGGTCTCGTAGCACAAAAAAGTAAGGTCATTTCTGCACTACAGTGTTATAGTGCTATTATTCCACTTTCAATATCCTGTGGAATTTTGGAGTTTGTAGTTTTCTGAGACCAAAGAGCTCTCTAGCTGAGAATTCTAAATGCACCTCCCTAAACTGCAAACCACAGGATTCCATAGGATGTTGAAAGTGGAATGCTAGCACTATCATGGTGTAGTGTGTAAACTGGGCTAAGATTTCTAAGATCTGCTATAGCCTGATAAAAAGAGTAACTAAGGGAGTCTTCCCAAGGAGTTCAGGTTCTGTATGACCAGTTTATAATTTACCCAAAGTAACCCATTTGCATGTGCCCCTGATTCACCTCAGAACCTACTAGAGTTGCTAACACGCCACCTTTTCTCCTTCATCTGCCTGAAAGACAGAAATGCAACTGGCTATGACTCTGAATTTATGCTTCCACACAACTGTTAGAGACATAGAGTTACTACTGCCAAAAAAACAAGGTGATTGTGCTGGAGACATGAGGGTGGGTTGGGTTGGACAGGGTTTCTGTGCCTTGAAGTGTCCCTTGAAATTAAATAGATAGCTATCCTGCTTTCATTAACTTAAAGTAATAACTGAAGCATGTTTCCATTTTTGTCTTGGACCTATTGGGAGCTACTACAAAAAAATCTCCTTTCTCCACTGTTCAATAATGAGAAAATTGGTAAGCTGGCTACTTCCCATGCTAAAAGCTAGCACTGGTATCTGCCAGGGCCAAGAACATCATGAGAGCCATTGCTACCTCAAGTCTCCCCATGGTAGGCAGCCATCTGCAATTTTACAATGTCCACACTGCCCCAGAATATTTAACAGAGCACACTTCAAATTGTGGTAAAGTGCCTGGAGTTGGGCGGGATTTAAGAGGGACCCATTTTGCCAAGGTTCCTTCACATCTGGAGCAGGAATGTTACATAAAATAGATGTGTAAAAGCTTCCTTCTACATGACCTGGAGCAATCATTAATCAAGAAGGGTAGGAAGGAAACACACTGCAGCATTAGACAAGTAATACTGGAAAGGTCTCATAAGAGGTACCAGAGAGCATAGGCAGTAAGTAAAGAGAAGCCAGATATCCAGTCCTGCTGTTACAGGAAAAATGACTGTTCTGCTCAGTACTCTGAATCAAACTGATTCAAACATACTGGCATCTAATCCAAAATGGTGTATATAAGCCTGCTCTGAATCACTCCCATCTCTTGCAAATGCTAACTGGCCCTATTTATTTTTTTGACCAATAGCCTAGATGCTATCTTCCCCTCCCCCCCAGTTTATTTTAAATGCTGCAGTGCAGCAGGACAACATAATCTACTTGTTGCACACATTTCTGTTGAATTTTCTAGTCATTAGAGTTACAGTGCCACTGTTTCCAGGTCTGTGGGAAAATGTGTTTTGTTTAGCATATAATGCATAGGTGATCACCGGATATTCAGTATGTTTCCTCTTGGTCCTGATTACAAAGAAGCATAATAAATGGACAGAGAGAGCTGGCAGAGGGAATTTGCTTTTGCTGGATATGTTCAGATGGTGTTCCTTCCTGTGAATTAGTCACATGCTTTCCGGGGTTTCAAATTCTTCCAAAAGAATGAGCTCTAGCTGAGCATACGCCTGTAAAACAAAGATTAAACTAAAGATAATCTTTACATGGTGCTCTTTGTTCTGAAGTGGTTTCCTGAAAGGGTCTCCAGAGGGATTGATCAAAGATGACAGCTCAGTAAATCTCAGGTATTCCTCGTATTTGAAGTCAAGGACATAACACAATGCCACCCCTCATAATCCAGGTAGTTAGGGAATATGTTCACTGAAGCAGCTTCATTTCATAATGACAATTCCTTTACTGAAAAATTGTACAAGAGGGAATGAAAGCAACGAAATATTTCATTTCCACTTTAGTTTAGGGTTTTGGCATCTATTTGACATTACAATGAACAGTTTCCCTGTTTGAACTTATGTTCAATGCAATGCAAGGGGAAAAATAACCACAGAATTGCATTGCCACCCATGTGTGTGTGATAAACTGTTGTTTTTGTTATCATATGCCTTCAAGTTGTTCTTGACTTATGAGGAAGCAAGGAAATATACCAAAAATTATAGGACATGGATTTGTGAACAGCTCAAGTTGTTTTTGACTTTGACTTATGGCAACCCTAAAGTGAACCTATTACAGTATTTTCTAGGGATTAGAGTGTGTCATACACCCAGGGTCACCCAATGGATTTCCATAGCCAAGTAGAGAACTGAATTTTGGTAGTTTGGTTTGATGTTGTTGGAGTTACAGAGATGGCCTTGGGCTTCATGTTGCCTGCTCTGACCTATACTCAGCTGAACACAGTCACAAACTAGCCTACCAGATTTATGTAGAGATAGTATGAGGAGCTTCATGGTGATGTTGGAGACTGCTAGAAACACCCTGTGTTTTATCTGGTCAATTTCATATTTCATCAAAGTCTTTCTGCTTAGTACATTATGGTCTTGCATTGGAATTCTTTTAAGATAGGAACTGGCAACCTAATTGTACTGTCATTTATTAGTTATAAGCAGTGATGTATTTAAGTATTTTATTCCAAGTCTCAAGTCAAGTCTCAAGTCTCTACCTTTAAGTCTCAAGTCAAGTCTCAAGTCCTTGAAGATACTTTCAAGTCAAGTCTCAGGTCAAGTCTCAAGTCTGGAAGCCAACTTTATACCTCAATCAAAATTCCAGAATTGTTGGATAGAGTGAAATAAATTCAGTTTTAACAATTTAAGCAGAGTTGGCTTTCTGCATTTGCAATTTTGCCATCTGAAGCTTCAGAAGTGAGGAATAGGATCCTATCTTACACCCCATTACTGAAGATTCAAAAGCTTTAGAAAGAAAGATCCTTCTTCCTCAAGCCTGTTGCCTAACACATTTGCTGTTCCTCTCTGAGAAATGTACTCTGCATTCTGGGAGGAGTCTTGTCTCTTGCTCTTAGGAAATGTTTAGAAGGCTCCTCTGATATGCAGTGAGGACAGGCTGTTACCCTGACTTCTGGGGGTCCCTGGGTGATGCCTGGATTTGGTATAAAAATACAAAGGTTGGGGAAATTAGCAGAGCACTGCTTAAAAAAGCAGAGGACAGGGCAACACAGCGAGATCTTTAACCTTATGTTTACAGAGTCAGACCACACAAGAACCTGATTATATATCCAATTATCAGTAGTTTATTTAGCAGGATTGGCAAAATTTCCACACACATACACAAAGCAGTCATTCACACAAGTGCACAAGGACTACTGAGTTTGAAAGACTTAGGAGTGGGGGAAAAAAGGGAAAGAAGGCGGTTCTTGATCTTGAAGACTGCAGTTTGGGAAGAAGCAAGTGAAGATAGATCAGAAGACAAAGAACAAGAACTGAGGGGAGCCTTAAACTAGCAGCATGACAGATGCTAGTCAAAGGTGGGAGTTCTCCAAAAAGAGCCCCAAAAGGGGACTCAATTATAGTGCAAAGTATGCCTGAGGCGAGGGCAAATCCTTTTCTGGGAAAGGACAGAAGCCAAGTTATGCAAATAGACCTCATCTTTGTAGTTCTCACGATTGCAATCACTAACCTCATCCTGGAGACACTTAGTCTCTCCTGTTGTCAAAGTTGTGGCCAGCCCATTTGATCTGTACATACGTGCCTTCCGAGGTTTTCCTCTTGGATACGTGACTGGGGGATATTTGGTCTGACCTTTGCCAGGGGGTTTCAGCCTTTAGACCCGGATGTCTATGTTTCCATCTGGTGAACCTCTGACTCAATAAAAATATAGGTAATAAATATTTCTCTTCTCTGAGATTGAGCCTGTCAGCAGATAATAAATATCTCATTCCCACTGTCAGCAGATAGTGAATATTTCCCTTCCACTATTAACAGAGGTTACAAGGAGGCTGAGCAGACCTCAAGCCTGTCTCAAGCCCATTGCCTAATCTCTTTGCTGTTCCTCTCTGAGAAATGTGCCCTCACTTTGGGCTTGAGATAGATTGTCATGTGACTAGAAGGCAAAAAGAGATGGAAGCATTATTCAAAGTCATAAGGTTTCTGGATGAATGCATTATGTTACTGAACTAAGGGCATTGAGTCAGTCATTAAAAATATACAAGTCTTGAGTCAAGTCAAATCAGTACATCATTTATGGCCAAGTTGAGTCTGAGTTGAGTGACTGAAGTGACCTAAGTCCAATTTGAGTCTAGTCTATCAACTCGAGTCTACATCACTAGTTATAAGTAGGGATGGAAAGATATTCAAAATTATTTAAAAAATAGTTTAAAAATGGGTTTCATCAGTGTCAGGAAACCCTGAAGAGAAACATTCTAGGAGAATCTTTGTTGTTCAGAAGTTATTCTATGCAAAGAAACTCATGTTTTTGCACAGAAAACAGGATTTGCAGTGCAGAAAACAACATGTCCATGTAGGAATGTTATTTTTATGCAGAAACGTAATTTTTCTGTTGAGAAATTGCTGTTTTCCGTTCAGAAAGCTTGTTTTCTTACATTTTCTGCCCCCACAACCCTAACTATATGCATGGTTTGCACTGAAGAAGTCCTGAATTATGAATAGCCTTTGGAAATGGCAGTTTTCAAAGATTTTTCTCACAATGGGTTGAAAAATGGTAACAATAAAAAATGATGAAGATTTACATCTACAGTTGTAATCACAGCACACTTATATCTCCTGAAACCCTAAATGGTAGTGGTTTCTACAATTTTGATTTCAAAGCATCTGCCACACTACGGAATCTGCACTTGCCCCTGTTTACTCAGGTAAGAGGTGGTGATAGAATCGAGAGGGATAGAAGACATTACTTATCAGTATTCAACAGGACTCTGAAGGTCATCTTTGTTTTTAGTTTTTAATCTTTTTTTTTTATTAAAAGGGAAAAAACTTTAGAGAAAAACATAGCTACAAAGAAAGAAAAGAAATACAGAGAGAGAGAGAGAGAGAGAGAGAGAGAGAGAGAGAGAGAGGCACCAGTGCAAAAACAAAAGAAGAAAACTTAGATTAAAAAAAGAGTGACTTCCTACCCAATCATGTAGTGCTTTCTTATAATTATAAACTCTTAAAATATAGTAAATTGATTAAGACCCTTTCTGTACAAGGCTGATACATCACAGTAGCGTCATATTGTCACTTTTACATCTGCATGTTAAACCGGTTTGTCGTCGTTCAGTCCTCCATGGTTCTGCAACGAGTTGAGGTCTTAGCATGGTTAACATCAATGTTAAACCGATGTATTGTAAAAATGGAAAAATTCTGATGTAAACCATCCAAACCATTTCTGCTGCATTTTTTGCTACATGCAGAAGTGTACATTGATTCACACCACCTGTGCTAAAACATAGGAACAGTTTCTACAACTTTTTTTAAAAAATTGATCAATCAGTGGCAGAGGGGTGGAGCAAGGGAGGGGAATAGGAGTTCCATGAGAATTGACGATGTGGAAGCTACAAACGATTTTCTTCACTTTATTTCAATAGAAGTAGGAGGGCGTGCCAATAGAAACTGGGGTAAATGGGAGTAAAAAGCACTGCTCATGACACTCAGTGAAACATTCCTCCACTCTGGTGCAGAAGTGGCCTAAGACCTCTACAATGAGAATAAAGCCTTAGCTAATAATTAGAGTTGAAATAAATGAATACAAATCAGGTTTTAATAATTGAAACCTGTTATTGATAATTTCCTCCACCAAGATTCCCTGAGGGGGGTTAGAATTTTCCAATACTATCTAAAGTGTCAGTCAGATTTATTGTCATGTAACATTGTTAGTTGTTCACCTCTGTCAAATCATAAAGCTTCAAAGCCCAATCATCCATTGAAGGGATACCAGGATCTTTTCATCTCTGCACAAAAGTTAATCTAGGAGTATAGATCATATACAACAAAATCCTCCAATAGTTGTTCCTTAATGTGGAGTCAATGCTGTCAAGGATATTAAATAGATATATTTCAGGCAAATTAATGGGAAAATTAATTTTAAACATTGTTGTAACTTGCTCATGTATTTGTTTCCAGAACTTCCTTGCCTTGCTGCATTGCCACATCTTTGGAAGGCTAGAAGGAGCCTACACTGCTACACTGATCTTCTTCATGGACTCTAGTCACAGGGATGGATGAATCGCTGTTCCTGGTCTGTGCCAGTTTTGTATATATTTCCTTCCATTGCCTTTTAGCATTAAATCATTTTTAAAAGTCATATTTAATTACATACCAAAATAGGTATTTTTAACTTACCCTAAGTTAGTGTGGATATAGTTAAAGCCTGCTCTGCACATTCATCTCGGACATATGGATCAAGTCTGTTCGTTTCAGAATCCACAAAGATTGAATTTCTCATGCAGCCCTGCCTAGTCATTCTTTAGAAATGTGCCTGAATAACTGCATATAGAAACAGGATCAGTTTTTTCCTATTTCTCTAGCAAGCAATGTCTCTGATGTGGCTCATGTTAGGTAATATAGAAATGGCCATTAACTATGGAACCTTGCACCACAAAAGCAAATGTTACCAAGACTTCACGTTTTCATTTCTCCGCCTTTTAATTATATAAGGACTTCTTAGTCTATATCACATTAAGTATCTAGTCTACATATAGGAATGTGAGTTCTCTCCTTCAGTCTCTGTGTCTGTCTGTCTGTCTGTCTGTCTCTCTCTCTCTCTCTCTCTCTTTCACTGATTTTAAAATTAATATATTCTTCTTCTGCCCCATGGAATTATACTGATCTAGATGTTGCCAAGTCCCTACCTGTTTAACATTCAAGGCACACTTCGGTCCATTAAAAAGTGTGTGCTCACGCCTGCTCTGGCACTGAAATCATCCCAAAAAAAGTCCTTGCTTTTTCAGCTTTATTTCCAAGTGTCTGCTTATTAGCCACATGGTGAGCATTATTATGCTGCAGCTTGGCTTAATAAATCATTGGCCATTTGGTACTGATGAGACTGCTAATCCCTGGGTGTCCAAAATGCTGCCTGTGAGTGAAAAATAAATAGGGAGGAGACTGCTGGAGAAGGTGTGTGTAGTGGTGGCAGTGGTGCTATTTTAAATTCTGAGGGGGCAGGGATGGGAACCAAAACTGAAGCAATGGCATATTCTGCAGTCTTCACTTTTGCTGTTTCAGCTGCAGTTTCAGCATTAGATTGTAATCAGAGTCTGACTCAGGCTGATGTAATGAATGGGGGCCCAGGCCACAGGAGGAATCGAATAGTAGGATTACCGATTGTTGCTCTAAAAAGCAGCAATGACAGCTCAAGTCATTATTAGAAAAGTCTATTAGGAGAATTTAACAGACCCTTGTATTGGTGGGTTGTAGGGAGACTGGTGAGAACCCATGAGGTGTGGTGGTTTAACTACTGGACTATGACTCTGGAGATGAAGGCTCAAATCTCTGCTCAACCACGGAAACTCACTGGGTGACTTTGGACAAGTCACACTCCCTCAGGCAAAGGCAAAATCCTCTTCTTAATAAATCCTCAGAAGAAAATCTCATGATAGCTTTGGCCTTTTCCGCACACGGTTATTAAGGCAGGCCAATGCATCTTGCCACTGAGGTTTTCTGCACATTGGAGCAGACTAGGTTCAGTTTATTCACCTTTGTTCCGAATCTAATTCTGACTAAATGTGCCCCCATGTGGTGGTAATGTGTGCTATTTGAAAACTGGAAGAAATCGGTTTTCCAATTTTCCAGATCGATCCGATTCGTACTTTCACAGTGGTGCAGACATATACATTTGCACCAATGCGAATTGGTGGTCAGGGAAGGGCTCATGGGAGCAGCCAGGGGGTAGCATGGACTTTTGCACGTACGCATGTACGCAATGACGTACTAAACCATACCAAAAAAAAAGGGGGGGGCCAATCACAGCCAACGGGGCGGGGTGAGGGGAGTAGTGGGAGTGGCCATGGCAGAGGCAGTGTGGATTCATGAACTCTCACTCCTTTGAATCAAAATGGAACATATGCAGTAGCTGTGCGGAAGGAAATGAGGGAAAGTCTGCCTTCTTTCGAGCTCAGAAAATCCGGTAAGAAAAAGCACGAACCAATTCACCAGCCTCGTGCGGAAAGGGTCTTTGTCACAGGGTCACTATTAGTTGGAAACGAAGGCACACAACAACAGGAGGGCTGAGATCTGGAATCAAGTATCAGAGATTATCCCAAATGAAAAGAAAAGTACTACTAGGAATTTATCAGAGACAGAAAGAGAGAAGGATATTGTGTACAGCTACATTGCTAAGAAGGACACAATTTAGGAAGAGGAGTAAGCGGAAATGATGACAGATCTTACAGTGTAAATTTCTTGGTGGAGAACTAAGATAGTGATCAATGTAAAGATGGAATGCATCACAAAAAATAAACTAGAAGTCGTCTGTATTTATTTCTCCCTGTGGGCACATAGCAGTTTGTACAACTTGGTCACATTCTTCTGTATTTCCATAACAGCCACTGCTAAAGTCAGCTGTGTTATTTTATCACAGTGTCAGACAGACAGTGAGAAAAGAGTAATATATACATGAATCATTTGCTAAACTGAAGAAGAGGAGGGGGTAAGAAAGTTGACAAATGGCTTTCTTATAGCTTGTGGTTATAAGTATGTAATCAACAATTTTAGCTTGAACATAAAAGACAGAAGAAAATCCCTCCCCACTCTGCGCTCACCACTCCACTCTTATATTGCTATCCATCCATATTGATGAACTTTGTTACTTTAACTCCACTAGCCTGGTGAATCTAGTAGTTTCAAGAGTTGAGGAACAAGCCAGTAGTTAGGAATCAAGGACAACTAAGGGATACAGAAATATACCTGAGATGAGGAAGACCTTGCTCAACAAGAAAGCTTAAGTGGAAAATGAATCTCTTTTATACTCCTTCTGGGCTAGGAGAATCCAACAGCCAGCCTTGGGTGGTGACATCTCTAGGATCTGAAGATATTTAGACAAAGGTTACACAGATAGTACCACAGCAGAATCAGAAAGACCACCTAAACATCCAGGATTTAATGCAATAAATAGTACACATTCAATGGCCATTTTCACAGAGAAATGAGAATGGATCTGCAAGGAACACTACTGAGTATATGTTTATCCCTAATAACATTTCATTACAAAAGCAAACCTTGACAATTGGGGGGGGGACCCTTTTGATTCTACTAGTGGAAAATTGAGAGATTTTGCTTCTAAACAGAGAGAGAGAGAGAGAGAGAGAGAGAGAGAGAGAGAGAGAGAGTGCAAGAGCACTGTGGAAAACTCAGGGTGGAGATTACAACAGTTTGCAAGTAAGTCCTATATGAGATTTATCTTTTGTTCTAAAGACATTCAAGTGGAATGCTTACTTTGTTCAAATGACAGATAACATTGGTGTCTCCTATCTGAATCTCACTATTTATCAGTTTATGCAGTGCAGTTCTCACTCTGTACCAGTTTCTTGTGCTGCATAACTGTTTGGGTAGATTATAGAAAATTTTGAACCTGTCAAGTACTCATTTCATCATGCAGGCTAAGGAAATATACCAAAAATGATAGGACATGGATTTGTGAAGAGCTCTTCACATATCATTACTTATCTCCTGACATGAGAAGTCATTTTACTTCTTTGTCAGTTTGCTGTTCTGCCCCTCAAGAGACCGGTCAGTGTTGCATTTGTATTACTGTGAGCTATATAGTGCCCTGAGCTTTAACATGAGTATGGGAGCCAGTGTGGTAAAGTGGCTTCAGCATTAGACTACAACCATGGAGACCAGGATTTGATACCCTGCTTGGCCATGGAAACCCACTGGAAGAGTTTGAGTGCATCACACACTCTCAGCCCCAGAAAACTCCATGATAGGTTAGCCTTAGGTTCGCCATAAATCAGAAATAAGTTGAAGGCACACAACAATAATAACATGAATATATTCAGTCCATATGATGTTAAAGGTGGAAGGACTTGTGGATAAACCTTTAGTACTCCTGATTTAGGAGTTTTTCTCATTCTTCATTGAAGAATTATCTCACTAGATAAAACCAAGGCCTTTCTGGAAATTCTTCCTACAGGACTTACTCATTTGTTTGTTACCTTTGTATGCTGTCAGTACTCCAATAGATTCAAATGTTGTACAAGGATCTCCAGTAGGAATAGTAAGAAATTTTTAAAATCTCTGGAAAATGGTTGAAAAAAAGGTTTTTTGAAGTGTCAGAAAATCCTATAAGGAAAATCCAAGATGAGTGAGAATCTTTCCATTTTGGGACTTTGCTCCCCATCAAAAAAAAAAGCACATAGGTTTGGGGGAGGTTGTAGAAAACACACAAACACACATGCACAACTCTACATTCTTTTGCACAGAATAATTCCTGACCTGTGAATAGTTTTCAAAAACTGCATAGTTTTCAACGACTTTCTTCCAGCAAAGAAAAAAAAAAGTACCGGTAAAATTATTTGTTCTTGCCTGTGAGAATGTAACTTACAAAAATTGATATTCATGGCTCCACCTCCCTGACTTTATCCATGCAACAATGCTGTGAGATAGGTTGGTCTGAGAGAGCGTGTGACTGACTGGGCCAAGGTACCCCAGTGGGTTTCATGTTCTAGTGGCCACTGAAAACTTAAAGCGGGGTATGTTCATCATGCTCTGTTGTTTACCCCAAACATCTGCCACTTTGAGCTATCCTCCATCTGAATTTGAATGTGAATGGGTTTATTTTCATAACAAAACGGTAAGGTAAATTAGTATGGATTTATTTCAATGGCATGCCTGTATTTGTGCTTTGAATGTTAAAATGCAAAAAGCAGATGTTTCTGTTAAAAAAAGTCCTGATTGCCCACCCACCCACTTTTCTCCTTCTTAGAACATTTAGCTACTATACCAATTCTGGAATCAAATCCAGAGGGATTCTTTATCTCATTTGTAGAGCCAAATGACAATATTACTCAAACTGTTTAAACCATGGCGTCAAATAAAAACTGCTGGTTCTTTTAAATACACAGACCTGCATAGAACCTTAAGCACAGTCTCACCTTTCTAGGAATATCTCACACATATGGCTTAAATCCAAATGGTACTTTTGATGTATTGTACTAAATTGAAACAATCTTCTTCCTTTTGGTACAGTAGTTCCCTTATATGTGAAGTGCACCATTGTTAAATATTCTGAGTGATCCCCTTAGCTTTTTAAATGTTTGAAACATTTTATTCAGTATAGTGAATATACAAACTTTATCCTTTGCTCTTCAGAGCAAAGTATCCTGAGCAAAATTTGGGATAATATTTAAAGTAATGTGTGTACAGTGCTCAATATCATGCTTTTGGTCTGATATATTTTTCATTGTCATCAATGTCACTGCTTCTCAGTTGTTTCTGAATAGCCCAGACTGGCAACTTCCCCCTCCCCCAACAGATATTATATCATGTAGTCAACAAGAACCAATGGCATGGCTTGACTTCCTCCAAGTCTCTCACTCCTCTTGGGAAATATAAGAGGTTGTACTGAATCCTTCAAACATAGTAACAAATCTGCAAGGGAGAAGCTGAAAAAAACCCAGGCCCACCCCTTACCACCACCCACAGAGATTTGCTGAAAAAAAGTCTTCTTTGTATATTATATAAAATTGGCTTTACTTACAATACTTGCAGTGGTGTATCTAGGTTCATCAGTGCCTAGGGCAAGTGTGGAAGTTGTGCCCCTGGGTGCTGCTTTTGCCCCTGCTGCCAGCTGGGGCTGAGGAAGACCCTGATGGGGGTGGGAGGCAGCAGCGGTGGGTCAGACCCGGGAGGGAGGGCTGCTGCTGCCGCTGCTACCTTTGCACCAGGCCAGGAATGACCCCAGCAGGGGTGGGTATGGGGGCAGCAGAGGTGGGGGTGGCCAGCCAGGGAGGGTGGGGGGTTCAGCTTTTTTGCATCTCCTGGCATTGGCATCCAGGGCATGCTCCCCAGTTGCCCCACCCTAGATACACCTCCGGATACTTGTCCATAATCAAATACATGGTCTCATAGAGGAAAAAGAAATAAAATGTCTGCAGGTTAGAGTGAGGGAAAAAGAGAGTGGGAACAATTAAGCATATGGAACAGGAAGTCACCATGATGCAAACTAGCAGTTAGGCATGTAAATGTTGCTAACTCCACCTCTTGAGGATACTATGGAAATGACAAAGTGCTTTTTAAACTCTCTTATGGTGGTGAAGGATAAACAACAGCCCACAGATTAATCTGGAAATTTTACTCAATGAATGAAAGCTAAAGGCAATACCAAAAAAAAGTTCAGGAATTCAGTTTTCCACTGAACTCAATTCTGAAATATTGTTCTACCTCCTTCTCCTTCTTCTCCTCAGTGCCCTCACTGGGTGTAAAAGCTCCTACCACTCACAAGCTAACAAGCCAAGTTCCTTCTCATCCCCCAGCAGAAGCCTCTAAATAGATCTCTGAACTCCCTTTTATAAGTGACCTGTGAGATGAGCAGGAATGTGAAAATCCCTCACCCTTGATTTCACTGAATTTATCCAGAGCCCCACCTGCAGTTTCTTCTCATCTCTATCTAGTATTCCTTGCCTTTTCTTCTTGTATGGGTGTTCATATGCGTTTTGGTACTATTATTATCCTCACTTCAGTCCTGCTTTGTCCCCAATTCAAAACTGTTTAAAAATACTAGAACTAATATACCAGCGAGACAGCACATCATTCAAAGGCCAGTGCAGTCAGTTCCTAAAAACTTGTTTTAAGTTGCTGGCAGAAGGACAGCAAGGAATGATCTAGCCTAGGCTACCTGTGGAGGGAGTTCTGAAGTCTGGGAGCAACCACCAATCACCAACACATCCCTCTTTCTTGTTTCCAACAGACATCCCTAGGAAGATGATGGGACTGAGAGAAGATCCCCAGTGATCTGAGAGCTCAGGTAGGCTCAGATAGGGAGATGAGAGCATTTGGACAGCCTGCACCTGAGCCTTATGTTATGGCCCCATGCAACCCCTATGATTGGGATGGTTTAATTGGCAAATATTATTCAACTGGCATGATTAATTGGTGTTGACACAAATTATACCAGAGGTGACTGGACCGTCAAGCTGGAAGAGGCAGGCTACTGGCTGTAAAAGTGAGAAAGCAAGGCAGGTCAGTCACCTACTCACCTCCTGGGCAGAAACCAAAGTCATTGTCAGTCTAACAGTGCAGCCACACTCGAGACAATAGGCTCAAGATAACGAGCCAGATATCTCAGAGTTGAAAGGGGAAATCCCTAGCAAATTGTGATTGTTTTAACCCTGATCTTGCACACATGGACATTTCCCTATTGTCTTCCCAACTTCCCAACTTCTCCACAATATTGGGCTATTACAATACCCATTATCCTTTTGTCACCTAAACACCAAGACCATTAACTCAGTCTGGACTTCATTGTTTGTGCTCCAACTCCCATTGTTCGTTTGGCTGGGAGAGTGATTCACACCCATATCCACAGGATATTTTTGGGGTCTAAGAAGCCCCAATTTTGAGTGGTTCAGCACAGTCTCTCACCTTTCTAAATGCCATGCTGTCCATCTGATTCCTGAACAAGAACTGTCCTTAGGTGCTTACCTAAGCCACACTGCTGTTTCCTTGCTGCTTCCAGACCAGTAATTATCAACTCATCCCTGAAAGTCCTCTATCCACACTTTCCTTACTTACCTTTGGTTAGCTCTTGTATGAGTGTGTGAGTGTTTGGATCTTGTGTGCTTGTGCGAATTTCTTCCAATAAAAACACATTTTAGTTTACATTTGTAATCTCTGCCTGGTTCTTTCCTGCAAGCTAATTAATTCCTGATTGTCATTTGGAGGTACTGGTGTTGCAGATGAACCCCTGAATTACTCACATTTTGGGGTAACACTTATGAACAGTGTCCCTATTATACACATTTTAATACATTTCCCCACTGACTAATGTGCATCTGTGTACATCCCTTCGCAATACACATTTCTGTTCTAGGTGCCCCTCACATAGAATTGACCAAAGAGAAAAAAAGTGATAATCACCTTTGTCTCATGATAGGAGGAAACCAATAGATATAGACCTGCTTTTGTTATTGCATCACAGACCACTGACTGGAGAGATTCCATAAAATGTGAATTTATTTACCATCCCTACAGATGAACAAAGCAGTGGATAACATGATCATTCAGGCCCCTTAGTTTTGCCTCACTTCATGTTTCTTGTTCACACTAGTCCATCCTTCTCCGGCTTGTGACTTCTAGACTTCTAGATGTTGGGCTACAATACCCAGAATCCTATGGTCAATTGATTCCCTTGCTCACTCACTCCTATTGCCTTCTTCACTTGCTAAATAAACATAACAGTTTGCTATGCTGTCAAGTCTTTGAGGTGGGCTTGTGATACTATGATATAAGCAGCCTCATCTACATAACAGAATACCAGAGATGGAAGCAGTTGCCTGTTTCCACCCTTTGCAATGGTTCTATTATAGATTTGCCTCTCTGTCCTACTCTGGATAGGGGATCCCCCTCCAAAACAATCAATGCCCCCACCCCAAATAAGGATTCTATCTAAGCTATTGAAGGAACTAAAAATGCCAAATACATTGTCTGATTGACAAAATATTTGCAACATCAGTGTACCATCTGGTGACTGCTCACATCATTAAGCAAAAATACTTTATGAGAAATAGATAGATGGCAACAGCAAATGATTAGTAATTGAATTCAAAGGAAACACGGGCCTGTTTCCAGTTCTGCACTAGCAGTAATTAACCCTGAGGAAGTTCAGTGAAATTGCCCATTTATTCATTCAAGTTTGTTTGTTTATTCCATGTGCAACTTGTCCTTCCTCCATAGAGCTAGAGAAATGGCATAGATTGGATTTCCCATTCTCACTGCTTGCTTCCAAGGAAACTGTGAGGCAGGTGAAACTGTGAGATACCAAATGGCCCAGTGTCTTCCAATGAGCTTTGCCAACACCATTTGGCGCTCAAAAAGGGACTCCAGGGCATTTTATACCCAGTAAGGCACATGGATATAAATTGACAATAAAATATAGCTATCAAAGCAAAAAAAACAAAAACAAACTAGAATTGAGACATTAAATACAAGTCAAACAGCAAAGAGATATTCCAAAAATACTATTTATTTCAATACATCTCTCTACCTCTCCACTATGAATAATGCTCAAGATAGCTGTGCCACTAACATAAAAGATCAAACACAGAAATCAAGATACGAAGGAATGAAAATAGCTAATATAATGCATGGCATCCTGTTCAGCAATTACGATATTATAAGATAGGTGTATGATATCCTAACCGGTGGGGACTAACTGTTATCCCCAAAGCTCGCTTTGGTCAGACAGCACCCTGACCAAAGCATTTGTGAGACATAGGAGACTGGAGCACTATAAAATGTCACAGGATGTCTTGAGACAAACAGTTGTGGCAAGACCCCAAGGCTTCTCTCCAGCTGCCTGTTTTCAAGGCACTCCATGACTGGGAGAGTGGTGTGAATGTCATTTCCTAGTGCCCCAACTCCAGCACCTCAGAAATGTTTCAGGTGGGATGCTGCGGGCTGCAAATGTAGATTTGTGGGAGGTATCATCAGACGTAACTATGATGACAATGCAGGATCTCAGGCTTCATTTATAATAATATTGTACAGTTGGCCCTCCACATTCACTAGGGTTAGGGGAAGAGGACCCTCACATAAGTAGGAAAATTGCAAATATCAAAATGTATGTGTCTGTGGGAAGTGAACTGAGTTGTGGTGGGGGAACGGGCACTCAGGGTCCAAACTAGGTCAGAAAAAGGAGAGGGAAGGGAAGGGGTTAGTATGGTGGCCATATATGTCCTCTTTCCTGGCCATATCCTTCCTTGTGTATGTGTATGTATGGGGGGGAGATGTCAGGAGAGGGTTTGGATGCTGAGAAATTGGGCTGTGGTGTGGAGGGAGGGGTTGAAGAAACTCACAAATAATCAAATCTGTAAGAGTCAAACCTGCAAATGTGGAAGGGCGACTGTATAATATTTATAATAATATATAACAGAAAGTTCAGACAAATCCATTAAATCAGTTATTCAGCATATTTATTTAGAATTCTCTCAAGACAACGGGGATGGGTTGCATATGGTAACTGAGAGGGTAGACAGCAATTGAAGCCCTGTGTCTCTATCCACTTGTAGCCTACAAGCATTCAGCAAATATGTGGACTGGGCTACAGACTGTGACTGGTTAGGTTAGTTTGGTTATCTCCATCATCTTATGAGCATTCAAAAGATTTCATAAATGTGCATTTGAATGGGAAAAATGGTCTTCTGTTTACAATTCTCAATTCACCTCAGATTTTTATATGATCAGAACCAGTGTGATGCGTGAATGGTGAAAGTTGGTTTTCTTAGACATAATTGCTGTTTGAGGCAAACTGCTTTAAGATAGATTTGGGTATGGCTGTGTTTCTCCATGTTGATTGCATTTGTTATTTTTTGGTGAAAATAAATGAGTTAGGGGTTATAGGGCAGTATGTACTTTGAAAACTGACTATATATAAAAGACAGTTTGATGTGTTCATCATTTTGTCACACTGAAGTGTCCAGGGTACACCTTTTCTTGCAAATCTCTTACTTAATTGTAATTATATTAAATCATATTGAGTGTGCTTACTGAAGTGGAGTGTACTCAACAATTTTAATTCTGCATTTGATTGTGACCACCATATTTTGAAGGCTGTCTCCTGAATGAGTTTAATTAAAAAAAAAAATTACTGGCCAGACACACTTACATATTTGCATACTTTCAGTAAGCTCAGTAGAATCTGAGCTCACCAGTTCTCAAAATCAAGCTATGAACTTTTACAGTCTCTGGCAGTGATCCTGTGAATACTCTATCAATTGAAACTCCATTTTACAGGGCCTGAATTCCTAGAAGCATTGCTATAACTTTTTCATATTTGAGGGAAATCATATTAATGCAATTATGCTCTCCAGAAGACCAAAGTTTGAGATAGAAACATTTTATAGAACCCTATTTCCTATGAAAGCACATAATAGCCATATATTATGCCCTAGGTTAATGTGGTGAGTAGACATATTTTCTTAAAAAGCACATTTGGGAGGCAAAAACAACACCCGCTTGATAGAGTCGACTTAATTGCATCTTTAAATCCATCAGGCTAGCTTGATTCACACTATATCAGACTATAGTGTTTCTCTGGGGGCAAAACTCCATGGTAGAAAATATGCCATACAAGCAGAGAGCTTTTGGTTCAATCATCAGTGTCTTTCAAGTAAATGAACATTTCATAATATGAGCTAAGCATGGGGAAGAACTTTGTTTAGTTCACAGTCAAGTACAAAATTAACTGATTTTGCATGTTGGAACCAGTATGTGAAACCAAACTCAGTTACTCTTTGAAATTTGCACTTCTCTGACATTTACAGTGGAGTTCTTCCATTATGTGTGCATTAGGGAAAGATGCACTGATGTACACAGATTAACAGTTTAATGGATTATGACATGTTTATTAATGAAAATAATAGTATAAATGCATTATACAAAGACAGCCAATTGCAAAAAAAAATTATATTATGCAAAATTGCATACAAAAATTCATGTATTAGGAGAAGGTGTATACAAATATGTAGCTCTGAAACTTTAAAAATAAAACTTAAAGCTTTTGAGTGAACTGAGCTGGAAAAAGTATGCCCAATGGTTAATGCACTGCGGGATTTTCAGCAAAAGGGAAAGTTGAAGCTCCCCAATCTCTGCTACACACAGTTAGCTCAAAGTATGTCCTGCTGAACTTAATAAAGTTTACTTATGTGTAAGACAACACTGTGACATCCTACAAATGCTTACTAGGAACTTAGCTGCCCTGAAATCAGTTGGAATCATTCCTGTTAAATATCCTTAAGACTACAGCCTTGGTCTCTTGCATTCCTCTGTTTTCTGACTTCCCCTGTTCTGGCTTCCACCCACATTTTTTTCCACACATAGTTGTGATTTCCAAACACAGCTAGTTGAGGCAAAACTTGGACAGGAACAGCTGGTGGAGCACCTGCTGCACGGCCTTTGATCTACTGCAGTGCCAGAATAGCTCCTAATGCGTGGAAAGCTTGCCTGGGGCAGGAAGCAGGTATGGAGGAAACCCAATGCTGTCCAACAAGTACCACCATTTCTCTTAGTCTGCTGGTTTGACATACAGTGGTATTTTGGCTTGATGTGTCTGAGACTCACTTCATCTGGTATCCCATTTAAGGTTATCTCTAAATATCTTTGTTAAAATAAAAACAGACTAAATATTGATCCATCAGTTTGTATGCCTTTTAGTATTGCAATAAATAATGCCATGTGGACTTCATAAATATATTTGAAAGGCATGCCACTTCCATTTTTTAAATTGAAGATACAAATATTCTGTCACAGTGAGGCACAATAGGACTGTAAAGGTATTGTTATCCTTTGTTAAGGTAACAAGGACTGATCTGGGAAGGGAGGGGTATTTTTCCTTTTTCCATATGCACATCCATATTAATATATCTGTATTAACATTACTGTGTATCTTGCCATATTGCTGATAAGACTTATGTTGGGTTAAATGTTGTTCCTCCAGACTACATTGCTATTTATTCTTAGTAGGTACTGAAAATCTCATCACTTCTCTATCTTGTCTTTAAGGTTCCTTGTGAGAAATACATATGTCCATCATCATTATAAGCTGCTTAATGTTAATGGCTTGCTAGACATAATAGATGATTTCTGCTGTCTACATGGACCTGAATGTTATAACTTCTGTAAATAATTCTATGTCAAATTAAGATCAGAGAAAACATTTTCTCATGTTGGCTCAAGTTCCCCACAGCTAGGTTATTGGATGATTTGGCAGCTGCAGTTCTCCAGAAAAGCAAGAATGCTACCCCAGGGCCTTGCAGAGAAGTGTGTTTGCCACCTCCGTTCTCCCACTACTTGAGGCAACTAACTCCCTCAGCCTGCCCTGGCAGAACCAGCATACATGTCCACATCCGACCTCTATGTGCTCTATTTAGAATAACTGAAGAGGGTTAGATAATCTGTACACACACATTGTTATTCACATCTTAACATTTGAGGATTAGAATTCATAGGGACATCCACACGCTTGTAAGTGTTCCTTCTTCATGCAGATGTCCTTTTTCAGATGCTGTGGGCATTGTTACTCCCTTTCTCCCTGCACAGTGCCCAAAGCCCCCCTTCAAACTTACTGTAAAGCCCCAAAATATCATGTTGATATTTTGTGTCTCCCTGCCGCCAGACACACAATGGAAATGGAACCAATGAGATTCCTGGGGACTTCCATGGATTTAAGTGCTGATGTCATCATTGTCACCAGGAAGCATGGAATGGCTGTTTGAGGTGGCTTCAGGATTTTGCAGTAAGTCAAGGGATGGTATGGCTCAGTGTAGCTTAGGTCCACATATGGACATTTATGCTATGCTAAGAATATGTTAGACTGAGGCCATGGTGTATGCAGGTATAGAATGGAGCATTTTTGAATACTTTTACAATCAAAATGCATCATCTCACCCACAGCTTGAAGGTAACTACTTATAAGTAACAGTTTTAGCTGTAACTAGTTCCTTTTGGCATTGAGGACATAACTGAGTTAAACTCATCCACACTAAATGGCATAACAACTGCCATCAGCTCTAGCCAGCAGGTCTGCAAGGTATTAGTAAGAAAATCTGGTAGTAGCAGATCAGCATCATCTGGTGAGGTGAATGCTTCCCATGCTGTTAGAAAAGTTACTTTTTTGACTATATCTCCAAAAACCAAGACTTGAGTGCCCAGGCTGGCTACAACATTTTTAGAGTTGTAGTCCAAGAAAGCAACTTTTCTAAGCTGTGACCCCTTAAGTCTGTAAAACAACATTATAATTGACAGCTTTTGCTTCCTGGGTTGAGTTTCTGTGCCTTTTACAGCTGCTTAGCAGGCCCCACATTCAACAAGTGCAATATTGCTAAAAATGGAAATGCAGGTATGCAGAAACTCTTGCAGTGATCCTGTGTGGTACAGCATATAATGTAATTGTTCCACATGTGGAAATGGACTTCTTCTCTCCTCACAGCAGCCCCTCCACTGTTCTGTGGCTAGTAGAGATCAGAGAAGTATCTTGCTACATCTCTAGCTGCCCAGGTCCTCCAGCAGAAATAGCCAGATGCTGCTCTGATTCCCTCTGTTCCCCACAAATCATGAAATGGCCATGGAGGTTGCAGTGGCTGAACACATGATGGAGGAGGGGGCTTTGGTCATTGCAGAGGGTGGAAGAGAATATTGACCTCTGTCCCTGCTGGAATTAGCAACATATTCACGCCTATATTCACTGGTAATTAGACTGCATATCATTCTCTAAGAACTTAGCCACAGTTTGTTTATGTCAGCTTCTCTCTTCCTGCATCACATATCCTTCCTTTGTTCTCTGGGGTCTCATCTTTTTTCACCTCTCTCTCTTTCTCCCTACCTGTCCTCCATGTGTGATAACAGCCCCTCTAGACAATATACTCCTACTTTTCTGATACCATATAGTACTCTTTCTTTCCATAACATTCCTCAAGAAGATGAACCTGTGTTGTTTATGTGCAAGTATTCATGAGTCAAACCTGTTTTTACATGCCTTACAAAAATGACTAAGTTTGATTTCTTCCTCTGCAGGATCTTGTATGTGGGAGGGAAGTGGGCTGGTGAACTGGTTAAGCCTAGTATATTAGTTATTCTGCTTGAGACATCCCCCACAATCTCTAACACTTCCCATCGGCAATGACCAAGGTAAGACACAAGCAGGCATAAGGATGCCAGCCCCTATCTGTCAAGCAGGTGTTTAGAGCTGAGACACTCTAGTCTTCAAAATATAAGAATACCATCCTCCTTTAGCAGAGCAACTTCTTGGGATGCTTTCCTTCCAGTTTAATTCCAAGCGTTCCCTTGACTTGTGCTTTTCCAGATCAAAGACTGAAAGTGGCAAAGGAGAGTACAGATGCCCTTTTCCTGTTCATGCTATTTAAATAAAGATTAATTTCTCCTGCCCCGGTGTCAAATATTAATGAAGAGATAAAGTCTGATGACATTCAAGCTGGGGTCCCTAGTGCCACTTTCATTCCTATTGTCATTTGAGGGAACACTCCATGCCTGTCATGTTGTGGAAAATGCAAACATGCACAGTATAATCTAACCAACCCAGTTCCCACTTTTCTTATGTAAACTATGAGACATTTCATTTGTTATTTCATCTGATGAAAAGATCTTACTGAGTCCTAAGAAAGATGAGCATTGAGCACAATGATGCCTCCCCCCCCCCGGTAAATTCATTAGCATCACCTACCAAGGGTCCCTTCATAATTACGGATGAAGCTGACCACCTGGAATCAATTCACAGAGGCAGCCAACTGTGGTATTTTCCAATTTCTGAATTCTCTGGCAGGCATCTGCCACCGTTATTCTAACATTATCCTGAACCTGACATCAGTGCTGTGTTTTGTAATGTCCTGTGTAGTATCATTTCTCTTGGGTGCTATCATTGTCCCTCTCAAAGCAGGCTTTTATAATAAGGTGCAAAGTGGTGAATAATAAATGCATATGGTGATTGAATGTCAGGCTTAAAATATGTGATTAAATATATCCCACATACAAATATTGGCCTCCAAATAAAGCAAGGAAAGATGAAATGCTGGTGTGGTTCTTCTCAAGTGTTGGCATGGATAAATGGGGAGAAGTGTGAGGAATTTTTTTAAAAAAATGATAAAAGCTACTTTTATGCTCAGTTCGGGATCTAAAGTTTGTAAATACTCACTTGGTTCATGGATATTGGTCAGGGAGATTTTGAGGAGCAGGGTTTGAGGAGGTTCATCATGAACAGTGGAAGTTTAATGTTCCTCAAGTTTGTGCTACTCTTACTATTAAATTTATATTGAGTGGGCTGAGCCTATCATGAGGCAGAATCAATGAGCAGATTTTGAGCATCAACTTGTTACTTACTCTGAGGCTGGCATTCTGCATTGCAGTTACAGATTTGTAACCTGGAGTTACAGATCCATAATTGCTCCATATTCAGTAAGACTGCTTAGTCTTACTGTAAGACTACATAAAAGCCCAGCCCAGCCCACCTTAAGAGCCAGCAGCTGCACTGGGTGAGGGAGGTCTATTCAACTGCCAGTCAGGGCACAAGAAAGATGTCATTTCTGGCCCCCCTCCACCACTGAGCAGGACTGTGACCATCAGAAGCAGGACCCCGTCACAATTCCTTGGTGCAGCCTTGCTTGCTAATGGGATCTGGCTGGAAAGGTCATTTTCCGTGCACCCCAGTTGGCCACTGAACAGACTGCTCATAATGAATCTCCTTGAACTTTGCTCCTCAAAATGTCCCTGACCCACATTCATGAAGCAAATGAGTATTTACAAACTTTAGGTCCCACACTGAGCATAAAAGTAGCTTTTACTTGTATTTTTTTAAGGTGGGCGGGGGAGGCGTCGGGCCAGGAAATGTTACTCATGTAACTCAATAGTCAGTATAGACTCTTGACACTCATTGTTATTATATTTTAACTAAGCTACATTATATTTTTATTAGGGCCGTGCAATAAATTCAACTGAATTCGACTGAAACCAACCTGATTTTGGACCAATTTGGACTGGGTCCATATTGGTGCAGGTTGGGCCAATTTGGCTCTAGAACAGGACACACTGGTCTGAAGCAATCCAAACCTTTGAATGCCAAAACTGTTAACATTCTTAAAACAGGAACAATCCAGGCATGTTGTCTCCAACATTACCATTTGAAGGAAATAAAGTGGGGCAATTGGGGGAGGCATGAATAGGGTTGCTAATGAACAGCTTAACTTCCAATCTGAGGCAAGGATCTCATTAGCAATTTCCAACTGCAGGGCTTTCAAGGAGGAATTGTGTGGGGTCACTGAAGTAAGGTATTCCATTTTCTTCTCCTCTTCCTTGTTCTTTGCTTAGGGTCAGCTGTAACAGTAGCACTGAGCCACTGATCTCTAGAGCTGTTAAGTGAGGGGTGTGTTGTGGAATGTGGTGGGAACTGAGTTTATTGCTCTCTCCCAGTCAGAGCCAGTGGGTCCCAGCTTATTTAATTTATTCTCTTCTTTTTAATGCTACCCTTTGTTTTATTTATTGCCTTTTGGTTTGTGAATTCACACTGACCTGCTGAGCATTTTATCTGTAATTCCCAGTCCCAATACATTAATTTATCCCTGTTTTGCTTAAGTGACTGTTACAAAATGAACCCTGTTATTCTTCATCACAGTGCATGCTTATTTGTGTGTATTTGAATTTAGCATTTAATTTTGACCCTCCCCCTTCCCTGACCACTTCCCTCACTAGGTTAGCTGTCTCACTATTGTTTTATTATTTATTCATTTTTGTGTGGTTCTCTGTACGTGTAGAAATAAATGTTGGTATTAGGTACACCCCTGCCAATAGCACCACCTTTCAGAGATGATGGGATTGCATGCTCCTATGAGGCAACAGGCTATGCTGACAGTAGCAGTGCCACTGGTAGGGTCTTCCATCTCAGAGAGATTTTTGCTTAGAAGCCAGATTAAATGTCTCAAACTGATAGTGGGCAGCAGCAGTAATGGAGGATGAAACTAGCAGATTACTTGAAGACAACATCAGTGGCATCATAGCAAATGCTTGTTAGTATTGCACAGAAGGAGGCATAGAATGTCTTTTGCCATGACAACCCTATGATGTGACAGTCCAGAATGCAACAAAAAAAGACAGTGCCAGAAGATGAAACTCTCAAGTTGGATGGCACTCAATGAGCTACTGGGATACAGCAGAAGAGAACTACAAGTAACACTGTGGATAACGATACAACTGGACTCAGGTTGAAAGGACGTTCAACTGTTGACATGCTCAGAAATGAAAGTTCTAAGCTGCACAAGATATATTTTGGGACAAGGAATGTGAGAAGCATAAATCAGGGAAAGTTAGACATAGTAAAACAAGAAATGTAATGCATAAATATTTCAATATTTGGGGTGAGTAAGCTAATGAGACATTCTGAGTCAGATAATTGCACAGTGTTTGACTCAGGAAATGAAAATCTAAGAACAAACAGAGTGGCATTAACAGTGAGGAGAGATGTAGCAAAAGCAGTCAAAGGATATGACTGAATCATATCAATAAGACTTCAGATGAAACTCATCAATATAACTATAATCCAAGTTTCTGTTCCAGCTACAGAGGCAGAGGAAGAAATTGAAAGGTTCTATGTTGGAATCCAGGAGAAAATAGTACATACTCAGAAACAGGACGTCCTGTTACACATAGGTGATTGGTATGCAAAACTAGGAAACGAGCAGAATCAAAGATTGTAAGAAAATTTGGCCTAAGATCGAAAAATGAAGCAGGAGAGCAACTGAGTGAACTTTTCAAGGCCAAACATTTGTTCATCACAAACATGTTCTTTAAGCGACCAAAGGTTTGTTGAGTTAGATAGAGAGATTTAGTTTGTGCCTTGCTGCACAAGTGGCATAAGGGGTTTCTAGTATGCATGTATGTATGTATGTGTGTGTATGTGTGTATGTATATATATATATATGTATGTATTTATCTATTTATTTAAACAAGCCAAGTTTACGCTGTGGCATTCATAAAATCTGTCCAGTACATGCTCAGTAATGTGTGAGAGTAACTGCAAAGTGCACCACTCAATTTCATGCAACAGTTTGCAAAAATGTTTGCAGTGTACATAGGTCGGTTCTCTGTAGGGTTATTTAAAGGTTCAGTTGCAGGCTACCAAGTAAATATTTTTTCAGTGGGACATTGTAGCTGAACATGGCATTTCTTCTGTCTAGCCATCATGGCTTTTCCATAATACCATTCACCTCCCCCCATGGTATGATATAATTTTTCCCACAGTTTATAAACATGCTGTCAGAAAGATGACAGATATTTGCAACAGGGCTGATGAAATCTGGAACTTTCTAACCCTCCCATTTCTCCTTTAGATGAGGAAAGAAACATATGTAGCTCTCTTTTACAAGACTTCATGATGGCAAATAATTGAGCAATTTACAAGGAAGGAATATAAAATTATATCTCTAATCACCACCTGATAGTACTCTTCCACTTCCCACCATTTTGTGACTGGCTCTGTCCTGATGCTACTATTTGGGACTTGGCCTCAGTCATTTTCAGCTCTCTCAAGGGGCCTTGACTGTACAGTGTCTGAGGACCTCTGGTTTAAAGTATGGCACTAAGTAACACCAAAGTAATGAGTCTGATCTCTTTACATGTCAAGACATTTACTCTGTGGCTTTACTGTCACTCCTCCCTCTGTCCCTGTCCCCTGCTGCTAATAATAATCTTCCTCTCATCTTCTCATCTCCACAGCACATCAACTGAGCCTCTTTTTTAAAAAAAATTGTCTAAAAGTTATTAGTGTGTTTTTAGCTAGAGGAAAGCAGTCAAGAGAGAAACAAGAAACAAAGCTAAGCCAGCTGTGCTCATTGTTAAGAAGCACATGAAATATCAAAGAAGAGAAACAGTTCAAGTTTCCACTGTATGAAAAAAATATGTATCTGTAGAACAGTTTCCAGAAAGGTGGACAGCATCACCAGTGATTGTAGACTGAAATGACACATTTTGATCTTGAAATAAAATTGTTGAAGATGAGAGAGAAGGAATTGTATTTACCTGTTATGATATTCTGTAAATGAGAGAGAGAGAGAGAGAGAGAGACCCCTAAAAAAATTCCGGGCAATTTAAATCCTTCCTAATGATCTGGAAAATCCCAGCTCAAATATCCTACAAGAAAGAGGCAATTTACTCTTTCCACTAAACAGATGCCTGTGGTTGTGAGGGATGAATTTCAGAACTCTACAGGTTCAAAGGGTTAATGACAACTGTCATTAATGTACTGGATGAAGGCAAACAAATTGAAGCTTAATCCAGACTAGACAAAGTTGCTTCTGGTCAGTCAAAAGGCAGATCAGAGAACAAGGATTTCACCTGGTGCTGGAGCAGATTATGCTATCCCTGAAATTTTTATTTGTAGCCTGGACTTATTCCTAGACTCACACCTGAGATTGGATGCCCAGGTTTCAGAAATGATTAGGAATGGAAGGAAAATGATTTAACTATATAGACTCAGGACCATTAAGCCCTGTTGGACAACAAAGTGTGCTTTTTTTTAAATTTCATTTCCTTCCTTCCTTCCTTCCTTCCTTCCTTCCTTCCTTCCTTTTATTTTTGAGAAGTTCATCATCATTAGCACTTATATGGCTGGCAAATACAACATTGCCTTCACTGTGCTAGGAAGAGCCGTACTGGCTTAAGACAGATGAGAATTTCGGTTCAGCTTAGTTTTCCTTTCACTTCAGTTCAATTTTGATAAGAAATGATCAAAACTCACTGATCATTTCATATGTTAAATAGAAAGGAGCTGAAATGTTAAAACCTCAGAAGTAAGAGACAATGAAACTTATACGTTTCCCATCCTTATCAGTTTACCTGCCATGACTGGCCATCCAGATAATATCCTCATGCTTTGGAGGAATGGACACATGGGCTAAATATAACCGATCCATCTCAAATGGCAGGCAGCTATCAATGCTCGAGGTCAAATGGTGTACTTTTGCTGGATCCTGCAGGTTTTATCAGAGTTGGCAGGCCTCACCACAATCTACAGTCCCTGTGCAACCTAAAAATCTACTTTAGAAGCCAGGGCAACTATCTGGAACTGCGTTTTGCTATGATGGAAGACTGTAGCAAGAGAGGAAGTGTATGAAAGTCCTGGGAATAGATATGGAAATGTAACACTGGCTATGGAAGTATACCTTTGCCTCTTGGACAATGAATGTTCTTTTAATGTTTCACGTCAGGGTTGCAGGCATTAGTGTAGCTAGCATGTTCTTTGCTTTATCTTTCCCATATACAGTTCCTGCCTAGCCTCATCTACACTGCCAAGGTCACCTGTGTGATTTACAGATGGATGATAAGCAACTAAAAAATGGAGAATTTATCAATACAAATGAACTTTGCAGCCATGAAAATGATGTAGATCCATTTGTGGCCTGATTGATTCCTAACCACATCTTCCATAACAGTATTTTTTCCTTTATTGCTGAACACTGAAAAATGATTATCACACTTTGTGAAGGCAAATTTTGAGAAGGCAGAAACTTTACATTTCTTGCTTCCCTCTCCCCTCTCGCCACTTTGCAAAGCAATCCTTAGAGGGTTGAATGAATGGTAAAAAAAATTTAAAAAAAAGACGGTGGCCATTTCCCCACTAGACTGTTACAGCACTGTTATTCCACTTTCAACATCCTGTGGAATCCTGGGGATTCCCAGGATTCCATAGGATGTTGAAAATGGAATAACAGCACTATAACAATGAAGTGCAGAAATGGTCTGTGAGAAGCTGTCCTTTCCTGTAAACTCTCTGTATGTGTATGTGCCTTAAGGTCGCCTGTTCACTTATGGCAACCCGATGAATTTCATAGGTTTCCTTAGGGAAGGAGAACTCAGAGGTAGTTTTGCCAGTTCCTTCTGCAGCACCTGGTATTCATTGATGGTCTTCCATCCTAACTAGAGCTGACCATGTTTAGCTTCCAAGATGGCCTTTAGGACTATTTATCTGTAAAAACATCCACATACTTCCTGGCTCTTTTCTATGGAACAGAAAGGTATGACGAAAGGTATCACTGCATGTATTCCCATGCACCCCTCCCCCGCCATCACTGATATCTCACTACTAGCGATGACAGCGATGGCAGGGAGGGGTGCATGGGAATGCATGCAGTGATACCTTTTCCCATCAAATCAATTACGTACAAAAAGAAAACCCCTGCCAGAGATAAAGTCCAGGTGATAACTAGCTCAGTTCACTGTTACCCAAACTTACCTTTAGATGACTGGAAGGAATGGCGTTGCAAAAATTAAGTGACTGGAAGGAAGGATGACTGGTCCCGAGTTTTCAGGCGTCCTGGTCTCCCAAGTTTTCAGGCGTCCCAGTCTCCCAGGATTTCAGGCGTTCCAGTTTTCAACAACCTGTTTGAGCAGTGGATTCAAAAGATTCCATTTGCTCATTTTGGCACAGGGTTTTGGATTCCTGAATCTCGAATCCCTGCCAAAGATTTGAGGATTCAGTTGGCCCATCCCTAGTTTTTAAGTGCTTTCTTTGTTGCAGGACCTGAGACTTGATTCTTGAGACTGCAGGGTGCAGAATTGGGATTGGACTAGAGGCTGTTTGTTTGATTGTGTGTTTTAAGTGCCTTTCTTGTTGCAGGACTTGAGACTTGATTGGAAGGTACAGTCTTCTTGAAATTTCAAGGACAGCTGAACATTTCTTTGTATCGCTCCCTTACAAAGCTCTTTCAGACACAATTCTGGGATTTGTAGTTTTACAAGGTGTCACAGCCTTCTCTGCCAAAGTGTTCTGATGCATCATCAAACTACAAACCCCAGGATGCCAGAAGGAGCTATGCAAAGAAAAGCTGGATTATCTCTGTACTGTAATATGTGGCCCTGTTTACATATGCAGGAAAATGTGGGATTAATCCACATTTTCCTGCCTGTGTAGAAAGAGCCTTCATGTCATTTTCAATCTGGGGAGATCCTGAGGCAAAACTATAACAATTGTCCTGGCCAGATTTCTTCAGAGGGAGGTTTGCCTTTGCCTGGGCTTTTGCTAAGGCTGAGAAAGTATGTCTTGGCCAAGATTATCCTTCTTTCTCTTGCTTTGTAAACCCTTTATTAAAAAAGGATTCAAAAGATTCGAGATTCATGAGATTCATGAATTCCCAGAACCTTCCAGGGCTTCGGATCCTGATTCGGATCTGGAAAATTCTGGATTTGTCCCATCACTAGCTAAAATCATCAACTCATTCTGGACCGCATTGTCCTCTGCAAACCCCATTATTTACTCACCCAGAGAACTATTCATACCCATGCTTTCCAGGTAGAAATTGTGTATAAAAATCTCCAGTTTTGATTGGCTAGCATGGAGTAACACTGATTGCTGGTCACCACTCTTCCACTCTGATTTCCATTTGTGTACTGTCCTTAGCCATAAGTCTAAGCCACGCTGCTGCTTCTTTGCTGTTCTTCTGGATCAGAAAATGTTGCCCACACTCTGAAGTCTGTCCATCAACCACTCCTCCCTTCACCTTCGGTTAGCCTTGTGTGCGTGTGTGACTATTTGGATCTTGTGTGTGAGTGATTGAACTTCCCTCACTAAAACACATTTTAGTTTACTTTTTCAATCTTGGCTGGTACTTCCCTACATGAGACCTCATAAACATTGGTGCCAAAGATCTTGTTAGGTTACCCCTTCCCTCCTCATAGGCTTCCTAATTTGAGGTAAGAATTCCCCACCTTTGAATGGAGGTACTGACATCAAAGGTGGACTCCAGAGTCACCCATTTTTGGGGGTGGCAGCCCCCAACCATTCCTCCTGAGTCCCCGTTCATTAGGCTAGTTTACATAGGCTACTTTAAGGCCTGCACTCTTAAAGTAGCCTGTTTTACTTTGAGCCAATGGAAAACAGCATTCCACTGCAAACAGTGAAGTAAGATTCAACTGCCAGTTCATTTTTCTTCTCTTTGTGCAATTGAGCAGGGAGAGGTGTCTTTTGTCTTGGGCAGTAAAATGTCTTGGGCCCAGCCTTGGCAGCATTCTCAGAATTTACACACCATGTATACTGTTACACTTGGGAACAACTGCCATGGGGGTCCTTTCATTTACACTGCTTTAAGTGGCTAATGAAGCATGAAGTCCTTCTGGCTTTCCTCGTAACTGCTTGGTTTCTCCCCCTCCTGTTGAACTTTCAGGTAGAATTCTGTCTGAGATTGTTTCAAAACAAATGGGAAAAAGCAAGATAAGTGTGGTCTTACCCTGCTGATAAGGCAGGTGTCTCTAGAAAAATGGGTATTTGGGGTATTTAGTGATAGTCAAGTCTCATCTTTAAGGCCTGAAATGCAAGATACTTCTGGCATCTTCTGAACCAATTGCCACAAGGGAACATGGGAAATAAGAGTTCACAGATGCAAGACACTCCCTGGCAATAATGTAAGGGAGCTCAGAAGAAACCAGGGGCAACTAGGCCTATTATATGCATCTTTTATTTATTTGATTTATATTCTACCTTTCTCTTGGCATTCAACCCAAGCCTGCTTACAACATGGATCAGAACAAAGTATAGGTTAAAAATCTGATAATAAAAATGTTTAAAATGTTTAAAATGTTAAAACATCAGCTGGAATTCACAGTTGCAGGTACATATATATATATAACCTAATGTAATGCATTGGTGAATATTCATGATCTCTTCATGTTCAAATAGTATGAAGAATACATAGGGATTGTAAAAGCTCCCCAGTCTGGATTTGCTGGGCAGCAGCTGCTGTAAGCGATGGATGTCTGTTCTCCTGTCAGTTGGGACACAACAGACTTAGGCTGTCTGCTCAGAGACTCTCAGCCCCTGGCTGCCAGCAATCACAGGTGCAAGGAGGAATTGTGGCAGGGATCCTGCTTCTGATTATCGCACCAGGGATCATTAGTGGAGATGGGTCAGGGGAACATCAGTGTGCTGTTCCCCAGTCAACAGGAGAGCAAACCCGCTGTCATAGCTCACAGCAGCTGCTGCCCAGAACTTGGAAAGTGGGCAGGAAACATTACCTGATTATACTTAACTAAGCAGCTGAACTAGAATCTTAGCAATTAATTTTTAAAAATTCAAAGCATATTTAAGATATAGTAAAGAAAATAGTAGTACATCCTGTTAAAAGACCCTTCTACCAAAAACAGTTACTAGCCAAAACCTATCTAAATAAAAAGGTCTTTGCCTGCTAGAGGAAATAGGGCAGAGAAGGTGCTGGCCTAGCATCCTGTAAGGGAGCTCCACTGCCTGAGAATAGCCACTGAAAGTGCTCTCTTGTGTACTTGTGATGGAGGTAGAATTAAAAATATCTTAAATCTCTGGCATATGGGAAGATATAGTCTTTCAGATAGTCTGGACTGAAACTATATGGGGCTTTACAGTCATAACTAGCACTGTGTATATCATAAACAGCACTTTCAATTCTACCCAGAAGCTGACTAGTACCCAGTGAAGCTTTTGCAGCATCAGAATTATATGTTCCCTGTAACCAGTCCTGGTCAGAAGTTGGCTGCAGCATTTCAGACCTGCCAAAGTCTCTCAACAGTTTCCAAAGGTAGCTCCACACACAAGTGCATTATGTTAATCCCAAAAATGTGAGATCAATCATGTATCACCATAGCCAAATGGGACATCTCTAGAACCCAGCTCAGCTGAAGTCAGGAAGGTGCTGAGAACTTCTAGGAAACCTATAATAGTCCTCTCAGTGTTTGCCGGCCTTGATGTAGTGGGTGGTGGAAGACAGAGGACCAATTATGAGCTTGGGTGTCCATCCGTGAAAAGCACCTGAGCTGCACTGAGTAGAAAAGCTGAGGAGTTTGGCCCAACTTGCATTTGTTCACCATTTTCTGAACCAAAGAAGGTGTCCTGGTCCAGGACCACTATCTAAGTGACCCTTTATTTCTGAAAATCCAGTTATTAGAGGGCATTTATAACTTTTGTGACACTGTTGGTGGTGACCTGTGGGCAACTGGTATGAGAAGTAACCCAGTGCACCCAACAGTCTCATGTATTTCCCTGTTTGAAATATTGATTGTGTATATGGGAACAGCAAGCACACAGTAGATGCAACATGTGAACCTCCCTTAATTGTCCCTTACTATTGTATTCTATTCATCTTTTCAAAGTTCAGGAGCTGAGCTGTATGAATACACTAAGTCTGTGGTTCCCATCCTGGGGTACATGTACCCCCAGAGGTACAAATGAGGACATTTAGGAGTATGCAAAAAAATGCATAATGGCAGGGAAAATATAAAATATAAACCATCTTGGAGGATATCACAACTCAATGCTATTCTTGATTATTACCAACCATGTTGGCATTCTTGTCGTGAAAACTTAAAGGATGGGGGTGTGGAATCATAGAAATCAAGAGAAGAGTGACACACAGTCTGAACTTCCAGCTGCTATTGGTTCATAAATCTTTTTTTTTAAAAAGAGTCTTTCCCACATGCATGTGCACACACAGTCTCCTATTAGCGTTCTCATGATCCTAGTCCCACTGACACTAGGTGGCTTCTGAAGAATGCAAATACTCTTATCTCTGTCTTCCTTGTGTCCCTCTCTATGAAGAGAGAATACACTTTGTGGAGCTATCCAGTTCTGCCCCAAATCCATGTGAGGGAGGGAAACAAAGCACCAATTGCTCCTCCCCATGCCTTTCGCAAGGAGCAAACCAGATCCCGAAACTACAGAGAGTATCTAGGTGTGTAATGGTGCATAATAGGACAAACAGGCCTGGACGGAGTGACTGGCCTGATACCCTGCCTTTCCTTCCGGGTGTGGGGACATCTCCTCGGAGCAAAAGCTTTCTTATAGGGCTTCCCCCTCCCCCCGCAAAGAATGAATATAGTGGCGGGGGGGTATAATTTATGAAATCGGCTGCCAAGAGGTACAGAAGTGAAAAAATTTTGGGAAGCACTGCAGTAAGTAGAGTATTGCATACTTTTGAGGGGAAATGATCACCTTCATTGTTTCGTATCCCAAATCAAACCTGATATCTAAGGAGGAAAGGGACAACATATTTTACAGCTGCAAACAATTCTGAATATCCAAATGCTAAATGTTCTGCACTGGATGTAATATAGCAAAAGTGCACTATTAGAGCTTTGTTAGAAAGTGATGACAACATGAATGTAATTAAATTAGCACATTAAGTTGATTTTATGTGATAGCTGGGATCACAATGCAAACATTTGTACAGCGTTTTTATATTAAAAATGTGGCCCTTTGTTAATTCATCTGGTGTTCATTTTAATACCACCAGTCCTAATAGATTCTTTTTTTCTTTTTTTTTATCATGTGGCTGTCATATGCTGTTTCTCTAGATATTATGTTGTGAGGAAGCATTGATTACTGGACACAATAAACTGGCACATTTCCTTTGATTAGATGCATGTTTTTCTAAGCTGTCACTACAAAACCTTTTCTCAGATATCAAAGAACTATATATCAAAGCCATTGTATCAGTACTTTTGTAACAAATTCTTAGGCAGATGGAATCCAGTTTAACTGTTAAAATATTCTGTTATCAGAACAATATTTTGCACATTAGAAGACCAATCTGTGATGTAGAAACAAATTTGCAAAGTTACTTTTTGGGACAACAGAGCTGCCAGAACAATCTCCAAACAGGCATAGGATTTAGGACTATTCAGCTGAATAACAAAGTGAATCAGGCTGCTTTGGACTAGTTGTACCAGAACCAGAAGATATTGGACCGGCCCAGTTTGGTTCCAGAGTGGAAGAGCATAGTCCAAAATGCTTCAGACCAATCTGAAAACTTAGACCAATTCTGCACCACACTGTTACAGTGCTATTATTCCACTTTCAATATCCTGTGGAATTCTGGCTGAGAATTCTAAATGCCCCTCCCTAAACTGCAAACTCCAGGATTCCATTGGATGTTGAAAGTGGAATAATAGCACTATAACAGTGTAGTGTGGAAATGGCCTTATATGTCAAACTTAAGTAGGCAAAGGCTAGATGGTCTGTCTCTAGCATGTTCATATAAAAGGGGCATCAGGGTGATGTGATGTAGAGGGGAGGAAGGGAAGTGGACCATGTTCACTGATGGTTCTGATATGCAGTCTACAGCATGAATCTCACCAGCATGCTCCAATTACAATGGACAGAAATTACATGAGGCTCTTCAAGTTATATAGCCAATTTTCTCTTCCATTTCATCATCACTCTGTGTTAGTAATAGACCACAAAAAAACCATGGTGACAGGTTTTTGCCTGTTGGTGTAGCTGAGCCATTCATTTCCTTTTGTCTTGTTGAATAGCTTAGCCTGACCTTCTTACAAATTTATTTAAGGAGTCTCTGTGTATTTCAGGTACACATTTTTCCCCTACCCAACTACCCATTGTTGTTGTAGTTGCTGCTGCTGTTTTAGGTGTTAGATGGAAGGCAGGTGGGCTAAGTTGCAACAAAAAGGGGAGAGCATTGTCTGGGAACATTCTGAGGTGGGAAAAGATCTCAGAATTGCTATCTAACTTCCCAATAAGGAAGCAAACAAACTGGGATAAAAATACTACAACATCAGAAAGCTTATGGATTCAGCCCTGACCCTGAATGCTCAGGTGTCTGTGATGGCTGGGAGGCAGACTGCTAACTGGGACTGGCTACAGGAAGCACACAATTCCTTTTTTGCTACAGCTCCATTTGCTGCTGGTCTCTTTCCAGGCACAATTCAGAGTGCTGGTTTTGACCTATCAAACCCTTTATGGCTCTAGCCCAGGCTATTTGAAGGACTATATCTTTCCATATGATACTGCCCATGCTTTAAGATCTGTAGGGAAGGCACTTCTTTCTGTCCCACTGCCTTCACAGGCATAGTTAGTGGGAATGTGGGAGAAGCAGTGGCAGAGCTTGGAGTGTGTGTGGGGGGGGCAGGAGAAGGTGGGGCTACAGCACGAGGGATGTGGCCACTGTGCATAGGGGCATAGCTGCGGTGCATGGGGGCACAGCCAGGGCACACGGGGGCATGACTACAGGCTGGGACATCCCAGAAACATTGCCACATTGCGAATTGCTCCCCTGCCCCCACATCCCTATGTGGCTGGGGAAAAGGCTTCTATGGCTGTTCTAACATTTTGTAATTCCCTTCCTAGGGAAGTTAGGATGGTTTTGTTTGTTAGGATGATTCCTAGGGAAGTTAGGATGGTTTGTTTTCCTTTTGATGTAAGGTTAAAATCTTTCCAGATAGCCTTTGGAAACAGATTTTTAAAGGAGGGGTATGGGGCTGTACTCTTTTAATCTGTTTCAAAGTAACATTTTAATTGGTTTTACTTCTGTTGTTGTTTAATACTTTTTAATCTTAGATTTTGTATGTTTTTAACTATATGTGTTTTACTTTGTTCTTTGCCTTTTTGTAAACCATCTTGATTCCTAGCCTAGGAGAAAGGCAGGATATAAATACAGGGAGAAAGGGAGGGAGGGAAAGTTGCTGCAACACCTTAAAAGGCAGTACCAAGCATTCTTACTCAGGGCAGAAGAAAGTCAAAGCAATCAGCCAGCAGGGACACAACTGTAGGGCATCAACAAAGGGTGATAGCAGTAGCATCTCTCAATCCTCACATTCACAGGTGGTGTAAGCAGGCAATTCTGAACAAGACTTGGAGTATGGATCATGGAACCATAGATTTCCACCATGAGTCTATATTATCAAATGCTTTAAGGGAGAACTGTTGGATATCACCTACTAGATTGCTATTAATGGTAAACAAAGCATGTTCTCATTACCTTCCAACTTCCTTACATTGCATTGCTTTTGTTTCAGCACTGTTGGCACAACAATTCCTGGGGTTAACAGTCTGAAATAGAGTTGGTATAATCTTTTCTTTATGGTCTACCATGTCTCTAAAGTTTATTCAAATGTGTTTTTCAATGGGAAAATCTTATCCTTTGATTTCTCAATACAAATTAGTTGGGGAGCATCCAGATTCCTCAATCAGATTCAGATTAATGGTCTGGATCTGAACATGTGTGGTCTGGATCCAAATCACTGTGCACAACTTTAAAGGGCAGTAAACAATCAATTTCTACATTGAACAAGTTATAGTGGTCAGTGCCTATTGTGAACACTTGATCAGAATTCACTTTCCCAAGCAAGGTTTTGCTTCACTTTATAATCTAACAGTCATGATTCAAGTGCAGCTTTGACATTCATCTTTGTGTTACGAATCAATTTGATAGTGTGGTGGTTCACAAAAGGCACTTGACTTTATTTAAAACACCTCACTATTCTACTTGCTTCTGACCAAGGTGTATTGAAAATGTCAGGAAATTTGGTTTTGGAGTTTTACCTAGATGTTTAAATTTCATTTATATGTATACTATGCTTTGGTGATATTCATAATCATATTTGTTGAAGGAAAAAAAGATGGCCTTGAAAACTTTCCAGAGTCTTGACATTATGGTAAAACTAACACAGTGTGCAATGTCATTACTTCCAGGATCTTTAGCATGTTTTTCAACAGCATGACTTATGAATGTTTGACAGAGAACTAGATCAAAATGGATGACAGCAGTTAAGTGTATAGCTTGAATTAATCCTATGAACAAGGAGTTTGGAGTTTGGTCAAGGGCATAACTCCACTACCATGAAAAGAGTGGTAGAATAATACAAGAAGAAAAAAATCTTAAGACAAGTGTCCCTTTGCAGACATCATGTGATCATATGTTATGTCAAGTAGGTGGGCCACCAATGTACATTATGATAGGATGGGGGACCAGTGGTATGTCCTAACCCCTGTTCTCCCCACATTTGTCCTGTGGGTCCCAAAATTAGGAGTGGAGGAAAGTTTGCTTCAATTTGTGGTGGGTTTTGAGATGGGGTTTAGGAATGTTCCAAAATTAGCAAACTCCTCATATTTGCAAAGGAAGGAACTTGAGGGGTGTTTTTTAAAATCAATCAATCAATCAATCAATCAATCAATCAATCTGGGTGGGAGAAGTAAAAGCTAATTGATTCCTTCATCCAGAGCCTCAGCCTTGAATGCTCTTACAAATCTGCCCCCTACAAATCTGAGTCTGAATTCCTGTGTATTCAACCATACCATTTTCAAATTACAAGAGAAGAGATACTACCTAAACATCGGGAAGATTTCTTTACTGTAAGAACTGTTCAACAGTGGAATAGACTGTCTCAGGAGAGGGTGCACTCTCCATTTTTTTCTGGGAGGGATGTCTTTAAACAGAGCATGGGAGGACATCTTTCAGAGCATGGGAGGACATCTTTCAGAGCATGGGAGGACATCTTTCAGGAGTACTGCAGTTTTGTATTCCTGCATGGCAGGGGGTTGGACTAGATGAACCTTCCCACTTCCAACTCTAAGATTCTATGATTCTAGGATTTCAGTGTTGAATCAGGCTTGCTGTTTCTTTTTCTTCTTTTCCTGAAAGCTTCCTCATCTTAAACACATATACTTCAGATGGATATAGCATGGTTCTCTCCATGCTGGAAAGAGCTGCATCTATTGAATTTGGCAAGTGCAGATGGATGAAAAGTTAGTTTCAGTTTCTTTTTGAAGAAAGGACAAAATCCACAAATGACGTTGTTGTTGTTACTGCTGCTACTGCTGTTGTTGTGTGCCTTCAATTCACTTCTGACTTATGGCCATTCTCAGGCGAACCTATCACTGGTTTTTCAGGGGGTGAGAGTGTGTGATGTGCCCAAGGTCACTCACTGGATTTCCATGGCCAAGCAGGGAGTTGAATCCCAGGCCCTTTTCGCACACCATTTCACATGCGAAAGGGCCTCCAGAGAGTTGCGTGACTGCAAGGAGCATTTCACATGATGTCCTTGCAATCGTGCAATGCTGCCAGGGCCAGTAAGAAGTGATCAAAGAATATATCATTTTCAGCTTCTTGCTGAAAATGATGCGAGATTGCACTTCGCTCTTGGACCCCACATGCACTTACCTTGCATGAGGAGCCTCCAGAGACACAGCCATCATGCTTCCTTCCCCAGTGCAGCCTGGGAAAGTACCTGGCTGTGCTGCAGAAGGAAGGAGCAGAGCCCTCATGCTTCCTTCTGGCCAGCAGAGAGCTCCTTCGGAGAAGTAGCAGAGGGGATGTGAGTGTGTCTCACAAGAGGCTGCTTGTGTGATCCCACGTCAGAAACAGGTAAGGTGCGGAAAGGACCCCAGTCTCCAGGGTCACAGTCCAACTCTCAAGCCACTACGAGGGAGGAAAAAACTTGGGCTGGCACCCGGTTCAGCATTTGCAGTGTCAAAAATCAGACTTACAGTATCATAAACATTGCATTTCACATTTATGGTTAACACACCATTGCAACAACCACAAATGCTCCTGAAAACCCACCTTAGAAGTCAAGCAATTGCACCAACTGAAGGCATGCTGATGCACTGGAGAGCAAGGTGCTGAATGATGATGCATCCAGCCCCTTTTTGTCAGTGAGGCAAGGTGTGAAAAGCAGTTGTATCAGGACTCTTTGCTGCTTTTTACACCATGCCTTGCAGGCAAGAGGGGGCTGAACTCATAATCGTTCAACACTTCACTCTCAAATGCCCCAGAGCTCCTTTGTTTGCTGCAATTGTCTGGCTTCTAAGGTGGGTTGGCATGGGTTGGATCATCAGACATAGTTACAGTGACAGAGCTCCATCATTTTAGCTACATTTGACAAGGTAGGATCTCAGCAAAGAGGTTTTAAAAAATTCAGAGGCAATAGGAAATAAAACTGAGAAAATTCCCCATCCCTATGCAGAACCCCAAGAAGGAAATGGATATTTGATGCCAAATATTCTAACAAAAACAGGGCCTTTTCTCCAACAAGAATGATTTGCAGCTTCAGTTTCCTGCTGAGGATCCTAGGATTGGACATCTCAGGCCCCCTTCCAAGAATATTACATGAATAGTACTCTCTCTCTCCCACCCCTCCTCTGTTTTCTAAAGCTAGTTGCTAGTCCCAGCTAGATTTACACCCATTGAGTCAATGGAACTTTTAGAGAAATAACCTTACCAACTTTCATTTGAATTGGTGAGTGTTCTCATTGGCATTGATCATTTCTTCTTGTAGAAATGTCTGCTAAGCAAAAGATAGTTTTCATTTTTATTGGAGGGAAAGATAGAGAGAGAATGGGAAGGAAGACAGTTTTTGGCTACAGCGTCTTCTTTCCTCACCACCCCCTTCCTCATATATTCAGAAATATAAAATAGTGGATATTGTATTACATTCCCATGTGCCTGTGAAGTTCAACATGCACAGCTCTGCATTTTATTACTTGTAACACTGAAATAATGAGATCTTATTGCCTATTGGGACAAGGTAACTAGATTTTTGCTGTAGGCCACTTTTCACCCTCTCATGCCCTTTGAGAACATTTGAGATTAAGCTTAGTTTTACATAGTTTAAATGGATTACAGACCAGTGGGGGAGGAAAGTGAAAGTTCTGAAACTGAATATTTAAACTTCTCCATCTGTATTCTACTTATTTTTCATATTTATATGAGCAATCTGTTAATATGCCTGGGGCAAAATTACATTTTAGCAAAAAAAAAAAAAGTGTGATGACAATGTATCCGCCTAGCTAACAATCAGCAGAATAATAATGAAGGTATTTGGAATTAAAATCGAATTCTGGAACAGTCTTCTCCAACCTGGTGTCATATAGATGGGCTGAACTACAATTACAGTCATTCTTAGCCAGTGTAGTTGCTGGCAGTGCTGGTGGGCCTGATGAGAGTTTCAGTGCAATGTATTTGTGTGGGAAAACTGTTGTAGAAGATACAATTTGGGCATCTGTGTCTGTTGTATTTCATTCAGTTGCCAGATCACCCACCCTTGCTTTATGCTAAGTTCTAGATGTTACTTAACATTCTCTTGCCCCCTTTGGTATTCCTGGTCTATACTAAGTATATCTTGCCCCCTTTTTTACTCCAACAACATCTAGGGCTATAAACTCAGTTATACCAGTAACATGGCTATTACCACTGTGTTTGGCAAAACAAATTATATATTCAAATTTATTTAAAGACATAATTTACATAGATATGATGCTTTCACAAGCATTCATCTCCCTGAGTCTGGCCAAGATCCCATTAGTCAGTGTAACTATGCTGGAACCCCTTCACACAATAAAATTATAATTGATATTCCATTTTAACTGTCATGGTATCCTGAAATCTGCAGTGTGTGTGTGTGTGTGTTTATGTGTCCATGTGTGTACATTTGTGCTTTCAAACTGCCTGTCAACTTATGGTGATCCTATGAGTTTCATAGGGTTTTCTTAGGCAAGGAATACTCAGAAGTGATTTGCCAGTTCCCTCCTTTGAAATACAGCCTGCAGCACCTAGCATTCATCCAAATATTAACCAGAGATGACCTTGCTTAGCTTCCAAGATCAGATGGGATCCTTTCTGGTATTAAACCAGTTTAGGGAAGGAGATTTGGAAGTCTCAGCCAGAGATCTTTAGTGCCACACCAGACTATAAGTCCCAGGATTTCATGGAATATAGGCATGACAGTTAAAATGGAATCGTAGTGCTGTAATTACATAGTGTGAAAGGACCCCAGGTGGAAGAGGAGGAGGCACTACAGCAGAGGAAAATAAGTTACAGATACTGTGACAATATGGTGGATAGCAGCAAAAGCTGTATAAAACTGCCATTCTATCTAGCTGACTTCCAGGCTGCTTGAGAGATAGCAGGATATTTTTACCTCCTAATGGTGATGGTTTCCCATGCTGTCCCCCTGTTTTCATTGTGCTTTTGACAAAAAGAATACTTATGCTGATCTATGTGAGACTTCTACCAATATCAGTCAACAACAAGATTCAATTATTAGATCACTGAGCCATCTAGTATGGGGCTGGGGGCTGTAGCCTACAATCCACATCCAGTCTAATAAAGCCTGTGTGGATTCTGTGGCTGAGAGTGCTTGGCTCCAGCTTCAGTTGGTACACCAGTTACAGCCTTTCTTGGATAGAGATACATCCACCACAACTCATGTACTGGTAACCTGCCTATTAGATTACAGTGATGCACTCTGTGTGGGGCAGCCCTTGAAGCTGACTGAGAAGCTGCAGCTAGTACAAGATGCAAAATCTCAACTGGTGATTAGACTACCGCATAAAAATCATATAATACCAGTCTTATAAGAATAACATTGGCTGCCAATATGCTTCTGGTCTGAATTTAAGGTGCTGGTGTTTACATTTAAAGCTCTAAGCAGCTTGACACTTGGTACTTGAGCAAGTGCCTCTCTCTATTTGTATCTGCCCAAGGATTAAGGTCTACTGTGGGTGGGGGGATCTTCTTCTGTAGCCCACCTATAAGGTTAATACCCTGTGTGAGAACATGGGTGAGTGGGCCTTCTCAGCTGTGTGAGTGGGCCTTCTCAGCTGTGATATTCCAACTATGGAATGCCCTCTTTTTGGAGGTCCAGTTGGCACCAACACTGATTTCATTTACGTAACAAGTGAAAGCATGGCTATTTAATAAAAACTTTGGGCATCACTGATTACTCTCAACGCACGTGGTTTCAACAACTGTTTTAACCTTAAAGTCTGTAAGAACATCTTAATCGTATTTAATATGTTTTTAGTTTATTTAAATTTTTAAACTAGTTGTACTTGTTTGCATTGATTTTACTTGTACGCTGCTCTGATATCTCTTGATACAGGCAGGATGGAAATATTTAAATATATAAATAAAATGCAATAATAATAAATTTGCAAACCCTTAAGCCTACCAAAGGTCCCATACCCTTGTTTTTTAATCCAATCTTCTCCCCACCACCACCAAAGGTGAGGCAAGTGGAGCAGAAGAAACCCACAAGGTGTTCTCCTGTTGCTGTTTCTGGGGCCTTCAAGTAGCATCTTTGCCAGCTCCTCCACCCCTGCTTTTGCTTGGGAAAAATGTGGCTTCATTGGGTCTTCTAGTATTGCTACCAACCTTTAGAGTAGGGGCAGCTCTGCCAGCTTCAACAGACGGGGCTCACTGGAGATCTGCCAAAAATTTCACTTGATGGTGGCCTCAGTTGACCCATCTAGCACCGAGTAGCCTCAAAGTCACATAAACTCAACAATCTAGCAAGTGCATAAGATGAACTCCACCATCTGACTGACCATTCCTGGAAGTGTGAAGTCACAGACTTAGCATCCTGATCTAGGAAATTTTCACATCTCTGAGAACTTCCAACAGTCCTATGGTCACCAGCAAAAAAAATTTGCTGTGCTATTAGCTTGGCTTTTTCAGCAAAGAAGACCTACGATTTTCCAAATACTTCTTTAATCAGAAGATACTGGCTAGTATTCAGAACCTTCTCTCAGCCAACAAAGAAAGATGGTACAAATATTAATCTCACAAGGGAAATTCCAGCCCATGATTGCTTTCTTATGACTTGTACATCCTCATCTAACATACTTCCTGTAGTATATGAATGCCCCAGGGAATGCACTTTGGGAAAGTGAATCTGCACTTAATCTTTAATTTTAGGCTGGACTTCAAAGGAGGAATTCAAAATGTTAAGCCCAATTCTGAGATGAGGTTCAGCCCTTGGATAGCTCTTTTAAAGTCTAGGCTGAAACCTTGGAGTAGATGCTCAACCCCACTGATCTGGAAGCTACCAGCTGCCAGTGGATCAGGAGCTAGGTCCTATTAGCCCAAACCAGTGACAAAGACTGATGGGCATTACTGTTCAGCACCCCTCACACACATACTCACACACATATATACCACCCATGCACTTACCGTAGGCACATATGGATGCCATACACACACATGCTTCCCCCTCCCATCTCAGCATGCAGAGATGAGGAGGTTTAGAGCATCCCTGCCTGTGCATTGACTCCAGCTAGGAATGGAAAAAAATATTCTCTGTTATTTGTTATTTGAGAAGCCTGTTTGAGAAGAATGAGAGAGCAGCGAGATTTTTGTGCAGTTTTCTTTCTGTATTTCAATATTCTGTAGTGTTCCGGAGGATTTTTGTTGAAGAGGAAAGTACTTCCTGCATGAGATATAGTTGCCAATATCCTACATTGGCTGCTTAGTTATGAACAGATAACTAAGGCCATTTCTGCACTAGACTGTTATAGTGCTATTATTCCACTTTCAACATCCTATGGAATCCTGGGGTTTGCAGGTTAGGGAGGGGCCTTTGAGGAGTGTTATGTAAAAAAGAATCATTTTTTTTTCTGCACAGAAAAAGGTCTCTGGGACACTTTGGGATGCTTGAATACAGGGAGAATACTACTCCAAAATATCAGTTTTCTCCCAGAATAGGACAAGAACTACACTTACTATAGTAACTACAGTCTTTGTGTGCATGGATGAAATGAACAAAGATTTGCATCCTTAACCCTTGCTAATTTGTTCGACAGGATCACAAAACTGAGGAAGAAGATGGATGTGGATGATTCTCCCCGCTTCCTCTTTTCTAAAACATAAAGACTGTTCCATCAGTCAGCCAAATAACTGCACTAATTTTGCTGGAAAAGATGACACATTTGGAGACCTGTTCTTGCAGGCCCTCCTCCCCAAGACATCTGTGGCCACATGGGGTTGCAGGTCTAAAACAAAACACAGAAACTTCAGGACCTTCAGGGGATCATCCAGATAGCCTCCAAGGGACATTTTGAGCCCCTAAGCTGTGGGTTCTATGTGTACCATTTAGAGTGTTGATATGAATTCCACCAAGGATATCCTCAAAAAATAATAAAAGTGAGACTTCAAAAAAAAACCCAGTTTTAATTTGGATCTCTTCAACCAGAGGGAAATGAAATACCCCTTCAGAGAGAAGTTGCACTGAACCAGAGAATCATCTTCTCTAGAGTAGGACACATGGCTATCCTTATTAGAATATATGACAAGATGAATTCATATTATACTTTTGGTCTGAACTTATGTCTTTCCTCCCTTTCTGCTCTCAGGAAGTTTGAACGCTGTTGAAATTTGGCCTAAATAGTAGCTGTTTATTTTGATAAGATTGTTTTTCCATGTTTCCCTGGACATGCATTTGCATCATTACACTCTGAGAAGAGCTATTCATAATTATCAGGGAGATTGGGGCAGAGGGTTTAATGTTTGTTTTGTTTCATGGCTTTATTTTAGCTTCTCATTTCTTTTAAACTATATTTTGCTGGACAAAAATGTCATCTGGCTTTTGTATTTGAACCTATATGTTTGTCATGTTTTTAGTACTGCTGTGATTTTAAATCTTTATTTGATTATATTGTTCTATTATATAATTGTAGAACAGCTTGTGCATGTATGTGCCCTCAAATTGTGCCTGCCTTATATTTGTCGTTTAAATAGAAATTATTAATACATAGACATTTGTACAACAGGGGGAAAAATCAAAATTTATAGTATTTATCAGCATAGTGTTACTACGGTTATGATATGTCTGGTGAGAGCACTAGATATCGTTTGATATCAAATAATTTGGCCTTTACTTGACCTTTCTCTGCCACCCCGCTTCACGTATTTGCAGAGGTCCACCGGACAAGCACGTAATAGGCGCGACCGTTAATGGTTGAACATTCCAAACCCCATTTAGGCAGGCAGCTTAATGCCTCTTTGATGCTTAAGGGACCACTCCTTCTTGCAAACCAGCCTTGCTCAGCGTGACTTTACAAAGACGCCCGGCCGAGTGCCGAGCCATTCCTTTATGTTGGGCCATTTGCATACTGGCCATACTATTGTCATCCAGCACTAAGCTCATCATGTAAAACCTGACCTTTTCCAATGCCTTTGTCCAGCTGCAAATTTCCTTTGTTCTCACCAAGCATGGCATGGCCTGTAGGTAAAATCCACCCTATAAAAACTTCCCAGTTCCAAGCCTTCCTCGGACTACTTTGGACTTCCATCCTGACTTGCTGTTGGTTTGTCCAGTGAGCTCCCCTCAGCGAACCGCGCTGAGCTTTCCTCCCCTCGACCTCCTCTTCTCTCCAGGACTACAAGACCAGGGGTCATATTACCCATTCCCCCTAAACTCTTCATTTCTATTTCTCAGTTAGTTAGTGTATGTTGTGTCCTTCGTGTTGTTTGTCCATAATAAAAATATTATTTGTTACTTTAGAACTGTCTGACTGCTCTTCTGACCTGATGCTGTATACATAGGGTAAAAGATCCTAGCTAAAAGTTACCCTGCCTCTTGTTAGCTTAAGAGAGTGCTCTAGTCTAATTTCCGCCATCTTGTGTTTTTATTTGGTTATTTGGGTGACCCTCCTGGGACCCCCACAATACAGGGTAACAACAGCTTTTCAGTGATGGGGGAAGATCTGCCTTTCATACATATTCCCATACACCATCATGTTGTGGAATCTATGAAAAAAATAGGAAATGTCCAGGAAACATGCCCAGGAAACATAACTGCAAGTTAATTTTCCCCAATTTTGTGTTGGTACCACAATGCCTGTAGAAACTGAATCACTCTTAATTAACATTACTGTTTACTGTAATACTTAGAAGTCTACTCCATGTTTCCTGGGTGGATTGGAATCTAGAGCAGAACTAACTTTGACTTTATTTGTGCTTAAGGCTCTAGCTGTCTCCAGGGGTTCTGAGAGTGGTTTCAGGTTCCGGTGATTTGCGGTGGGGGGGCTGGAAACTTGTTTTTTCTTTCAGAATGCCTCAGGTCTTTATGGGGAGAGGAGAGCACACAGTCAGTTGCTACCGCTAAACAGCAATCTCCTGCCCTCCCAGACCACCTGCCTGACTTCACTCTTTGTCTTTTTTTGCACCTTACCTTTGTCACAACAGTGGGGAGCAGCGCTCACGTGAGCAACCATTCTCACGAGCCACTCACGGCAGCTCTTCTTTACTTGCTGGTTGCGCGACCGTCACGCTAGCGCCTCGCCCTTCCCTTTCGCAGCGCAGCCTGGGAGCTGTAGGCTGCGCTGGGGGAAGGAAGCGCGACCGCCCCGGCTCGCCGACGCACTGCACGCAGATAAATGCGTGAGGTTGCCGCAAGCATTGCGCGACCGCGCATTATTTTCAGCTTTAATCCGAAAATAAAAAATGTGCGTGCACCCCGCTTTAGCCTCCTGAGCGCCGTGTGTCTGGGAGTGCGTCGTATGGACCGATACTCCCATTCATGCGATGCTCAAGGGGCGCTCACACACACAAAAAAAATGCGTGTGAAAAGGGCCAAGGCTGCCCCTCCACCATGGGCCCCTTGATGGCCAGTCCAGACCAGCCAGGAGAGATGTTCAGGAGCTGCTCATTTCGGCAGAGGAGTTAGTGAAGAATTGGGAGATCTGCTACTTGTCCTCCTCCTTCTTCAGGTCACCGAGACCACAGTGGGCTGATCACCTCTGGATCTCTGTTTCCAGCAGTTGTGACTATTGTTAGAGGTCTTGCATTTTACCTCTGGTTTCTCTCAATACCTGTCCCCTCATTTCCTTCCTCCCACTTTCTGACCCTACTGTTAATATTGTTAATATTGTTACTGTTGTTACTATCACTGTTGCTACTGTTAATATTGTAAATGTAGAATTTTGTGTATCTTTATTATTTTCTTTTAAAATCAGTGCTTTGAAAATGGATGTGAAAAACAATTGATAAGTAATGATACTACCAAGAAAGACAAAAATACAGGCAGCATAGTTGGGTCCCCTGACATCAACCCTGGCTCTTTCTAGAAGCTGGCCAGACAGTCACGAAAGCTTCTGGTAGGCATCCGATGAAATATTTGTTTGATACAAATGGGTATTGCTGCATAATCTTATTCTGCTTAGATCACTTTTTTGCATTTTTATGAGTCCCCAAAGAATGTTCTATTTATCAAATCTACCCACTAAGGCCTTTTCCACACAGGGTTTTTGAAACGGCACAGTCCATCCTCCAAGGAGGAGGTCTGCACCTCAGACTGGACTGGGTCGAACCTATTTAAGGTAGATCTGCACCTCAGTCTGGTCCAGAACAACCCCAAGTGGTCCTCCAGTGTGCTTTTGAAAGACCTGATTTTTCCGGTCTTTCAAAAGCATGCAGCGCGCCACTGCGAGCCTGTTCCCTTATGCAGATTTGCAGGCTTGCACCAATGCAAGCCTGCAATCTGCCCAGGGGCGGGCTTTAGGCTGGTGAGCTTCAGCAGTTGGTCGAGTCAAGTATTTTTTTTTAATTTACTGCACTTCATTATTTAATTTATATACCATCTTTCTTCTGATGTGGGATCATGCAACAAGGTTAAAACAAGCTGCAACTAAAAATGTGATGATAAAAAGTTTTTAAAAAAATTAAACAAACAATCATATTAAAGCACTACTAATTCAGAACAGTATTAAATCATTTAAAAACATAACAGTAAAGTACAGTGCACACTTGTGCCCCATTACAAGACCAAACCACCTAGTAGTCAGAATTCTGTTAGAGAGATATGCTTATCTGTGCAGATGTTCTTTTTTGGGTGCTGTTCCCTTGCTCTTTCTGCAGTGTCTAAAGTCCCTGCCCCTTGACTGAAATACAGCCAGTTTGTGCTGCAAGCAGGCAGCATCAGAGCAATGTCTGGCTACCTCTCTGTAGCCAGACACACAATAATGAAATGAGCAGTGAGATTGTGGTGGACCTCCAGGGGTCTCACTGCTGCTGTAATAATTGTACATCTGACTATGGGACATATAACCAGACACTTGTCCAATCCTGCCTACTTGCATGGAATGGCCGTGTGGGACAACTTCAAGAGCTTTACAGCAAGTCAGGGGGAAGGATATATGACTCAGCATAGCATAAATCTGAATGCAGATATTTATGCTGCACTGAGGGTATGCTGGATAAGATCAATGCCTGTTTAAATTTTTAAAAATCTTTACCTGCTGGCAGATGGAAAGCAAGACCCACCATGGTGTGGTGGCTTGAGTGTTGAATTAGGACTCCAGGATTCACAATCTGAATCCCTATTCAGACATGGAGACTCACTAGGTGACCTTGGGCAAGCCATGCTCTCTTAGCTTTAGAGGAAGGCAATGGCAAATCCCCTTTGACCAAATCTTGCCAAGACAACTCCAGGAAAGGTCACCTGAGGGTCTCCATAAGCCAGGAATGACTTAATGGCACACAAACAACAGAAGGAGAGCAGAGAAGGGGGCATCGTAGCTTCCTGTGGGAGGAAGTTTCACGCCTGGCAGTAGCCACTAAGAAGGCCCTCCAGGTATGCTCATGGAAACATCAAAATGATAGGATATGTAGCCATGCAGTGCTGCCACCACTGAGAAGAAATGAAGTTGCCTTCAGGAAGCATCACTGTAACTCACTCAACACACACTTTTAATTGCAATGACAGAAGACTTGCCAAAGGAGCGGTTGGGTTTTTGTTTTGTTCTGTTTTTTCCTTCATGAAAACCATGTTCTTTTGGCTTAGCCCTGGGCTAAGAGCAAACCTGTTTCATAGACACTGAAAACGCATTTGGTGGTTTAAAATGTGCATGATGCATACAGCACACAGTGCCTAATTGGCTGCAGAGTGTACTTGGGAGGAGGGCATGCATTTGTAAGATGTGGGGGAGCCCCAAGGCTACTGACCTGGTGTCCTAACCATATATTCAATTGTGCATTTATAACATCTGTTTATTCAGAGTTCTGTTTCTACTATTAGGGAGAATAGCTGCTACTTAACTATTGAGTTTTGAAATGGAGGGGGGAATTTGCCCAACCCTACTCAGTTCTAAAAGCCTGGAAGTAAGAAACCATTTCAGTACTAAGACGGGCAGCTAATACTTTCAAAGGAGTTGCTCTGGTTTCAAATGGCTCATCTGGGAAATCTAAGGAAATGAATCACAGCAAACAGCTGGGTTTTAAAATAATAATTTAAAAAATGATACTGGCAGATGTCCATCATATGCCAGTAAAAGTCCAGCAAAATCAGCAAGTACAGTCCATTACTTATTGTAGATTTGTTGAGCTTTCAAAATGTGGCTTTGTTTCCATTTTACTAGGCTTAGAATGCGTGTGCTATATATAGTTTGTATGTTCCAATGACGGGAAGAACACACAGATCAATTTGCCAGTCAACATGGAACTCTGAATGTTTAAAATGAATAGATTTTTATTGACTTCTTGCCTCCTTTACTAAAAGTGACTAGAGATGATTTCAAAAATGTTCTTCTGCTTGTTTTTCCCCATGGAATTAAGGCAGGAAATCTGATAATGGAAGTTTGGCAAATCTTTATCTGATGTAATGCTGATTGCTCAAACAAACTGTTCCAAATGCGTGCTTATGGATAACTTGAATATATTCATTGATTGCTTAATGCAGGAGTGGGCAAGGTGTGGCCTTAGGTCTAAATGAAGCTTCCATGACTCTTTCTGTGGCCTTCGCCCTTTCCACATTCCCTTGACCACTCCTTTTCTGCACTGGCATAGGGATGGAAGGGCGAGGAGCGTGGTGCACCCTGGGTGGCACTTCTTTGGGGGCACTGCTGCTCCTTACCGACCCCACTGTGCGCTGTTGGCCCTCCCACACATATTGTTGCCCCTCCCATGCGTGCCATTGTCCCTCCCACATGTGCTGTTGCCCTGCCCATGCATGCTGTCACCCCATGCACATCCCTCTGCCCCTACCCTGCTTGCACCAAGCTATACCACTGCTTCTCTGGCCCCCAAAAGGGCTAATTGCTCCTTTAGCAATTTGCTATTTAAATAAATTGCAGGGTTGCACTGTTCATCATTAAAACTGTGTGCGTGTGTGAGTATGAGTGTGTGTTTGTGAGTGCACTCGTCTTCAAGTCACCTGTTGATCTATGGTGATCCCATCAGTCCCATAACTTCTTAACTGGAAGTAAGGCACTCACAATATATGGGATTCACTTTTGAGACATATACAGAGTTCAGCATTTACTATCAAGCATTAATTAGCTCATTGTTGGCATACTTGGGAGAATAAGAATTAGTAAAATCATAAAGAATTCATAGCCCTGTTATTTTGAAATGAGTTGGTGATTCTGAGCCATTCATTACTGATCTGTGAGAACATGTTTAATAAATATCCAAACAAGCTGTAAAAGTTGGGATAGAGATGTGTTAAATATGGGGTTTTTGTTGTGTTGTGCTGTGTTGTGTGATCCCCAAATACTGAGTGACCAACTGATTGTCTCAGTGCCCTCTTCATCTTGAGATCTATGGCAACTCCTCAACTCCCTACTTCACCCACCTCTAAGACTATCCTGAATCTCTCTCCAATGCAAGGTCCTTTTCCTGTGTTAAATACCTGCCTGCATATTTCTATCTGGGATTCAAATGCCACTGTGATTGATACCCTTGTAGGAACTTCAGTACAAAGCAAGATGTTCTTGTAATGCATATGTTTTTAAAAGTCATTGTCCATTGTGTTCTCATGACTCCATTCACCAATTTTCCTTCCATCCTGGGGAGTCCTAAAGTATTAAAGAACATTTCATTCACTTTGAAAGTCCATGTTTCTGCCAGGTGGTGGATGCAGAGGTATTTATCTACATACTCTAGGCTGCCTATTATTTTCAAACAGTCATAATTTAGAGATCCATAGTAGTGCAATTACCCAGTTGGGCTGTGGGGCTCAGATCACATCTTTCTGAACTTGCTTTCAGGAACACTGTCCTAAATCCAATTGTGAATCCCAATCAGAATAGACCATTGACTCAATAGACCATTGACTCAACTACTGAATGGTGAAATCAGCAATACTTGTGTAAATTCCATCGATCAGTTGAGGCTACTCAGAAACTCTGGAACTGTTTCTAAGAGAGGAGCTCAACACTGGCCCTTTTCGCACGCAGTTTTTTTTGCGCAAGTGCCCCTTGAGCATCGTGTGAATGGGAGCATCGGTCCGTACGATGCACTCCCACTCACGCGATGCTCAGGAGCCTAAAGCGGGGTGCACACGCATTTTCTTATTTTCGGCTCTAAGCCGAAAATACTGCATGCTCGCACAATGCTCGCAGCGCCCTCACGCATTTACCTGCGTGCGGTGCATCGGCGAGCCGGGGCAGTCGTGCTTCCTTCCCCCAGCGCAGCCTACAGCTCCCAAACTGTGCTGTGGAAGGAAGGAGTGGGGCGCGAGCGTGACGGTCACACTACCAGGAAGCAACCTGCGGGACAAAGGAGCAGGGAAGTGGCAGCGTTTCGGACTAGGCTTCTCGCATGAGACACACACCTCCAGCCGCGCAAATGGGTAACGTGCGAAAAGGGCCACTGACCAGGCTGGTCATGATTAATTTTGACTTCACAAAACAGTGAAAATATAGTATGTTGCATTTAAAAATCATTGTCATCATATCATCATTATCCAACTGAGGATGGTAATAAGCTGAGTATCATGAAAGCAATAGCAGAACAATGATCATATACTAAACATCTAATTGATAGTTCTCAAGAGGGCTCAACTACACAGGAGTCTTAATGGTCCAATTTTGTGTGAACATGAGGCCTAGTCTTGGGGATTGAGCCTCCATGCCCCCACTCCCTCCATTTTGAGGTCTATGGGTCTATTTTAGGTGGAATGATCATCTAATGGGAAAACTTGGGGGGGAAACCTAGACAGAACTAAAACCATGTCTCACCTAATGTAAGAAAGACCATGTCTTATATCCACTAGGATACACAAAATGACGGAGAACTGTTAATTGAAGACCAGTTGTTCCCCAGTTTAAATTAGCCTGCAGTGGAATCTCTTGTGTGTGCTACAAAAAATTCTAGCTACCCAACATATCTCCCAGAAAGTCACAAGAGAAAAATCTTGATGCCTATTAAGTGTAATGATGCACTGAGCAACCTGTAAAATTCTGACCTGTTGGCATTTTATAGGATCCATTTGAGAAGCACATTTTCCTAGGAGTCAGCTAGTAGGAAGGGGCACCCCTTCCACTTACCCTTTATATACATTCACATATTCTATTGCTTTTATGTTTGATTGGCTCTTCTATACATTTAGTACGGAAGATACATATTGGCTTGAGATTCTTATTTTAAGATGCCAGACTGCTTTTGACAAATGCAGTGTCTGATGAAGCTGAAATGGTTAGCCTGCTAAATGCATTTTAAAACATCTTCTCTATAAGAAGTGGTTTCTTCCTTGCTGAAGGCTTCAGCATGAAATGAACAGTCCCTTAACAGCTAAAGCAAGTTCTTTGATTTCAGGGAATTTAGGAGCTTTACTAACATTTACAGTCCTGATTATTTTCAATGCCTCCTTTGAAATATTTCTTCCCATATTGTACAAACAAAAACAGCCACACTCAAGCTTCCACTCTGCCGAACTGGGTAGTTTCCTTTGGTTTCAGTGAAAGCCATTTCCCTCCCTCCTCCTCTGAATTTTATGACCTGATATTCAAGGTTCAGGAACTCACTTGTTATTTTTCCTTGTTATTTGACGTGGGTAGAAAGAATGTTATTCTTCCTTAGGGAGGTGTTTGGCATTGGGTATGCTGGAATTCTAACAGTGTACTGAAAATAAATTAAACTCACATCCCCTCGCCTGAACTATTTCTCCTCTGATTCAGCAATAACAAAGGTTGTCTCTTTGGCTGACAGTTTTCAAGGGCTATCAGGTGACAACTGTTGACTGTCCTATTTCTTATCAGTAAAATTTAGAAGTACATAATGGATATATATATATTTGTAGAATCAAATCCATTAATATGTAGTAAATTTCAAAAGTATCTTCACTCAACACCAGTATATGAACCAGTTTGCAACTACAAGATAATAAGTTATCTGCATATGCTAATTTAGACAAGCCTTCTTGGATAGATTAATGCTGCACAACAACCAAAATGCCCTTTCACCCATACCTGCCACCTGATTTTTGATAATGGGGAGGATGGCCATGAATACCAACTTAAGTCATCAGGCTGGTTCTTGACAACTGATTATATGAACCAATATGGCACATAGGTACTGCCTTGGTACAAATAATGCATAACCAATTACTGGGACAGCAAAATGTGCAAAATAAACCCAGGAAAGAGAAGGCATCACAGACTGTTCTGTATAACATTTGGAAACTAACTGCCAAATACAATACCACTACATACCAATTTCAATTACAAGAGCAGATACTCTTGAGACTGTGGGACTCCAAAAGTGAGGAATTTTGGGTATACTGTTTTGAGGGCTGGACTAGGAATCTGGAGACAAGTTTTTAAATCCTTGCTCAACCATGGAAATTTGCAAGGTTACCTTGGTCACCCAAGGTCAAATAGTCTCAGTATTAGAAGGCAGCAATGGCAAACCTCATGTGATTAATTTTGCCAAGAGAACCCCTTGATGGGGTTAACATAAGCCAAACTTAACTTGATGGCACAACAATAATAAAGGATTTATTCCCTGCTCCTTACCTTCCTCATCTTTTATGTCATTTTATGTCATCATATCTCAAATTGCAACTGAATCTATTTTTACTGATATTGCACCACTAACATTGCAAATGAAAAAAAGAAGAAGAAACACATGAGCAAAAATATTAACACAGGACAAATAGATTTGCATATCCGTGTGTGCGCGTGCGTGCATGTGTGTGCAAATCTAGAAATTATTAATATAAATCAAATGCAACTACACTACATTTTTTCCTTATAAGTTATCTGCATTGGTGAAACATTGCTATCTAGGAGCTGAGTGCTGAAATCTTTCCTATTTGTTTCTTGTACTACTTTATCTTTGAACCAGACTTGGACTTCACAGACATGCAAACAGAGCAAGGATGGCAATCTTGTGAACCCCAATGCCATTAGCCCCACAGGGCAATTTTTAAACAAAATCAACATGAAATGAACTTCCAGTCATGTCCAGAGTTATTTGAGCGAGTTGATATGCCCCCCCCCACAAAGGGTTCTGGAACTATTAAAATAGCCCTCAAGGCCATTTGCTACAAAATCCTGAAATTTTTAGACTGGGTGGTATTCAAAATTTCCTGCTGGAGAGCTCTAGTGTTCTACTAGAGAGCTCCAGTAAGAACTCCAGCTCTCTGGAAGAAAATTTTAACTACCTCACCAAACTACAAATCCCAGGGTTCTGTATGATGGAGCCATGGCAATTAAAGTGGCATCAAATTGCTATAATTGTGAAGTGTAGGCATATTGTTAGAGTGGGGCAAATGGCCGCCCTACCAAAAAAGTTGCAGCCCTACCTAGCACCTCACTCTTGTGTATCCTATGGCTATTCCTGGAGCAGAAGAAGCACCTGCAGAACAAGGCCTGTGGGTTTTTTTTTTTCTTTTCATTTATTGTGTTTGTAGTGTTGTTACATTGGATAGGGGATGTGGATCCAGTAACTTTAGTCCTGAACAGATTACAGAGTGGAATGGGGTGTCATAAAGCTCTGTCAAGCAGGACAAACCTAACTGTAATCCCTCACCTTCCAAATACCAATTTTCAGCCGTAACTGTCCCCTCCCAATATGGCTATTGCCTCCCTGGTGGAGAGTGAGAAAGAGAAGGAAGCACATAAGAGCACGCAGCTTTGTTCTTGTTGCTGGTGCCTCTGCGTTCCATTCCCTGCTCTCCACTTGCAAGGCGGTGGTATAGCTACAGCTTTTGCCACCCAGGAAGGTCCCTGAATTTGCCACCCCTGACCCCACATGGTTGTGTGACACCAACAGAAAGGGATGAAAGAACACACCTCTTGCCGACATTGCCTGCTGCTAGAAGCCTCTGAGCTGACCCAGGGTGGGGTTGGGGGGGCGAGAAGAAAGAAACTAGTGGAGTGCGAACACTTTCCAAAGTTTTCTGTTTGTAAAGAAAGGTTTCAACCATGTGTCGCTTCTTTGACCTCCTCTCCTCTCCCCACCCCTCCCCTCTCCTTCTGCCAATCCCAGTTTTGGGAACTGGAAGCTGTCTTGTTTTTGGGTAGATGTGGTGCAATGGCCAGCATGACTTCCTGGGAAGTAACTTCAGCTGGTGTTCAGCACGCCTGTAATGTCCCCAGGAGCAATGCTGCTGTTGGTTTCATTAGAGACACATGCTAAGTAGGGTCTTTTTCCTCCCCCCTCCCCCTAGTTGATCTCATAATGGTTGCACCCCCTTCCCAAAGGGGCTAAGTCATCTCTAGTTTGGGGAGGAGGTGGCCAAATCTTGACCCAGCCACAACCTGGCAAGCAAGTTCACCCTTCTTCTCCCTCCTCCCTCCAACCACCTCTGTCTCAAATGCAAACCCTCCCTGCCCCCAGGAAAAAAAACCTTCAGTTCCATCTCCTTCTTTGGCATCCACTCACTAGCCTTGGGCACCCCATAAAACCAGGAGCGGTGGGCAGCACCTCAGCCTTTCAGCATGCTTTCCTCATTCTTTTTTCCCCATTTTTTGAGCGGAGTTCCCAACCCCTGCACTGCTTTCACCCTCAGAAACCACCGTGGTGCCCACCTGTCCCCCATGTGCTTTTGTACGTGAGTGCATCTGCCTAGTCCAGAGCCACCCCTTAGCAACCCTGGCCAATGTCAGCTCTGAAGTATGCATACCCTACAGCTGGCTTATGGGCCACCAGCCACCACCTTGTGCAGCACCTTGCTCTCTCAATCTCTCTCTCCACTCCTTCTTTTCTTCCGTCTTCCCTCAGCAAGTTCCCAAGGAGGTGGTGGTACATGGCACCCCCCAAAAAGTGCCACCCAGGGCACACTGCCTCCTGCCCCCTACCTACGCCACTGTCGCAAGGCAATATCCATGTTGGGAGGGAACAGCTACGGATGAAATTTGGGTTTGGAGGGTAAGATAGGAAAGGACCTTTGTCTCGCTTCACAGAGATTTACAATGTCTTGTCCTGCTCTGCAATCTGTTTACCAGGGATCAGTTCCCTGTTTTCCATATAAAAAAGCACACAGTGAGTTGTGTTTTCCTTTCTTTTGTAGCATAGGACTCTGTTAAACTCACTTTTGATCAAATGACTATTGTTCTTGGTTCATTTTTTTCCATGTGTTTGTTTGTTTGTTTGTTTGTTTTAAAAAGATGTGTTAGCTTTTTCCCAAAAAGTGCAAGGGTTACATTTAATATTCTTTTGTTCTATTCACTGTGGCAAGAATATATCACTGTTCTTAGTTTATATGCTATGACTTCTGTCTAAATTCTCAATTATGTTCTGTGGATTCAGTATTTTTTAAAATCTCATTCATAATATTCTTGACCCTTAATTTGAATGCTTGCTGTGATCAGCGCAATACATGCATACCTCAGTTAGCAAGTCTCTGACAAATAGGTTCCTTTTTACAAAGTTTTTTTATGCCTGGCTAGGCCCCTCCCCATTTTCCTCATTCTCTGTCTATTTGGAAATTTTTGAGCAGCATCAGCATTCGGAATATGGTGAAGGAGAGCTGGAGAAACCTAGATTTTCAATATGAGGTTGCATCAGCATGTCTGCAGTAAACAATGCAATGAATCTTAAAGTGGAAAAAAGCAGGATTTTATTTAGCCAGTCCTACTGTAGCTGTGTGTGCCAGCCTGCAATAAGGAAGTTAAATAGCGACTGCCTCCAGAATCCCTTACTGAACATGCACAGAATGCAAAAGGGGGAGAACAGAAGATATCGTCTTATCAGTGTTTCCACCCGTCACGATCATGGAATATTCCATTACCAGAAAAAATCCAGTAATGGCCCCCAATTGTGTGATGCTCCCATTGCCAGCAGCCATGCAGAAAGGGGGAAGCACAATCTAGGTGCTTCCTACTCCAGTGCAGCACAGGAAGTGGCTAGCTGCACTGCAGAAGAAAGGAGCACGTCATTCACACTACTCTTCTGCAGGCAGCCAGCTGGCCACAGAGGGGAACATTCAGGTTGTGCTCCCATCCTGGCAGTGGTACCACCAAGATCACTATGGGACATTGATGGAGAAGAGTAAGATGCAGAAATTGCCTTATTGAACTGCTCTTCTTTTTTATGGTGTAGGAATCTATTCTTTCCATGTTACTTCTGGCACTGGTATCAAAGTTTCCACTAAAGAAGTAATGTCCAAGAACACCTCTGCTTGGTTAACTGAAGTATATCTGTATATATACGGTATTTCATATATTAATTAATTCTTTCATTTCCTTTTCTGTTACTTTCTGTTTTTTTGTGATGCTTCTCTTGTCCTGAGCCTTTCCAAAGAAACATGTGTTTTTGTCTTTTCATGCTATGCCAGGCTTGGTTGATTACTTTGCTTCTCCTGATAGCTTTCAAGGTGTCTTATAACAGTTTGCCTTACATTCCCTTTGGTGTCATTCATTTTTTAATCTCCTCTACCAATGTCTTGCAAATTACCAGGGCTTTCAGTAGTTCATTATTAACTTTCTGGAGGTTCCAGAATATCCTTCCCTTGGCAAGTATAAAGATGCTAATTTCTGATCAGAAACAACAAAAAATAACTTACTTGTGGAAGAAGAGAACTTTTCTCCTGATTATCAATCAAAGTGCACCATAAACCACATTTTATTCTCTGGAGGATGCCCCCTGTGACAGAAATAAGAATGTGATGTCTTGTCTGTACATAATTAATTCAGGAAGAGAGACAGCCAGAACAGTAGGAGGAGTCCAGAACTTGGAAAAGTTATGTTTTTGCATTGCAACTCCCAGAATCAGCAACCAGCAAGGCTACTGATGCTGCTGGATGGGAGATTTTGGGAGCTGTAGTCCAAAATGGTAACCTTCCCAAGCAGAGCAGTATCACCTGGAAGAACTACGGCAGAATTCTTTTCTGTCTTTCAAAATAAGCACCGATTGGGTTTGCAATACAGTACAGAAAAGCCCCAGGATCTTGGGGGCATCTAATGCCTCTGGGGAGTCTGAACCACAGACTCTTTGGGGCATCCTGACAAAGAAAAAACAGTAAGAAGAATCTGTGGTCAGAGATGCTTCATCTCACTTTAGGATTGTGTAAAGAACTCTAAACCCAAGAAGCCGCTTTTCCAGATTCGCTTGCTTTCTTTCTCTTTTGAGACATTTCTGCTTGGCTCAGTGTGGCTCCCCCGCAACACTCAGCTTCTGTTACTCCAATTATGTAGTGGTTTGTTTCCACTCTTACTATGGCTGTTATATTAATACATCCAGAAAGATCCAAGATCTTATTTAGGTTCACAGCATCTGATAAAAGAAATTTTTAAAAATATATATGCGAAGAAAGCACAAAGCAAGGCATTGTTGAAAGTGTTGAAACAGAAGGATGATTGTTGACAAAATTCTGAAAGTATTTAAAACAGGCCTTGAAAATGTAAACAGCAAAGTGCTCTCTGTTTCATATTCTGTACAACATTCAAACTTGAAATTTAGTTCCTAATAGAAGTTTGAGAAAGTTGCAGGGGAATGTCCATCCAAAAGGAAACTTTGGGATTACTGGGATTACTTCTGCTATTGGCACGTAGCACGGATTGTTTTTATAGGTGCTGGCAACACACAAAACAGGAGAAAAACCCAAATGTGGAAAGAAATTACAGTGAAGGAGAAATGTATAGGATTTTCAAGTAATGCTTTCAAGAACATGTTTTCATTTTGGGAGATTCTTCACACAGGAGATTTGAAAAAAGAGATACATTAAGTTCTGAAAAACTTTTGTAAATTTGCTTTGCACAGTATGCCTGTTTAATTTGAACATAAAAGTAAGGGACAGTATTTTGTTTTGTTCTGTTAACCCACAAAGCAAATGAAAACCCAGCAAAACAGCCAAGTAAAGGAACCTCTTGCCAACCACATATGTGGTTCTCCCCCACTCTGTTCCTCTTTCTTCATTCCAAATGTACTTTTAATTCATAGCCTTACTCATGAATTTTTCTACTCCTTTGATGTGTAAACATAGTGGTGTTGACAGAGATTAGTTCAACGTTTGTCTTGGAACTGTTGCTTATTTTCTTAACTTGGGATAGGGAACCTTTGGCCCTTCAAAAAGTTTGGACTTTGAGCCCAAAACAGTCTGACTTACGGTAAGGGATTGTGGAAGCTGTAATCAAAAACATTTGGAGGGCCAAATGTTCCCAACCAGAGTGGAATGCCTAGTCTCTGAATGAAATCCCTTATAAAATAAAGTTACTACTTTAAGTCTCCTGGTTGCCATTGTTGGGTGCCTTCAACTGTTTTCAACTTATGGTGACCCTAAGGTGAACCTATCACAGGGTTTTCTGTGGCTGAGGGTGCATGGCTAGCCCAAGTGGATTTCCATGGCTGAGTAGGGAATCAAACCCTAGTCTTCAGGATTGCAGTCCTATGCTCAAACCACTACACTACACTGGATCCCAATATGTACAATTGGAGCCCATTCCCATTGCACAAAATTTAGAACTCTAATTCCATCCTGTGCAATTCTGGGGTTTATAGTTTGGTGAGGCACCAGAGTTTCTCTTTGAGAATTCTAAATTGTTGTGGTTAGTGCCTTTGGCCTTTTCCATGCAATGCACCCAACCAGCCATGGTCTCCCAGAGTTCTAGTCCCCACAAGCAAAGTGTTAATGGCAAACTCATTCTCCTAGATATCTATGTCTAAACCTTAAACCCTAGAATTCCATAGGCTGGCACCATGGCAGATAAAGCTGAGTCCTAGTGCTATAAATGTGTAATGTGAAAGAACCTCTAGTAGTGTCATATCTTCAAGTGCACATTTTGCAAACATTTAAGAGACATTTATTGAAAGATTATAGTTAAGTTATGGAAGTGAAAACAAATGGTAAATTGAACATTGCATGCAAAATGGTTATTTATTGTTTCTAGCAAATAGGATCTTTGTTATTATAATTACAGTTTACCATCAGGCAATCTAATTAATTATTTTTCTGTATTCTAATCCAACTTTTTAAACCAGCAGCCATTTTATATGTTCTTACAGTAGAATGCTATGCATGTCTAATCAGATGTTAAGCCCCAAATGGGGAGCCACTGGACTTTTTACCAGGTAAGTTCAGAAAGCAGTATTTATAAAGTATAGATAAGCAAATCTTCTGCAGTTAACACTGTCATATAAATGAAATGAAACTGTTATATTAAGAGATGGCAGGAAACCCTTTTTTTGGGGGGGGGTTTTAACTGGCAATGTTTTATTGACTTTGGGGCCCTGATAATAATATTAGCTGTTTTGTTACACAGTAATATATTGTGGGTCTTTTTTTGATTAACATGCAAATTATTTAGGAAAATCAGATATTTATACAGGAAATTGTCAATATCATAATATATCACAAAATTTATGTGGAATTTTATAGATCAAATAGTAATCTGAGTTCCATTATCCTACTGGTGGTTGCAAATAATGTGTTGTGTAAATTTGTTGGGATAGAGGTTGAAATAGCTTCACATTTTGCTTTAAATATAACAATCTTCATACTTATGCTGGGTGGCGGAAAACAAATAATAAGTTTAGTCTCATTATTTCATTATTGTTCTTCTTTTACCTCTGATCAGCAAATGGAGTTCAGATATTGGTAGCTGTTTAAATTCTGGGAAGGTTTTCTGTTGAAAGGAACTCTGAGTTGTAGCTCTTGAAGGTTTTCCATGGAATGGGATCTCTGGTTAGTGGACTGAAAAGGTTCCGCACAGTACATAGCAGATTTCCTATGGATTCTCTTAACAGTAACAGAGCAACACATTAAAGATTTTCATTAACGATACCAACAATGAGAAATGGATTTTGTTGAGGTCAAGAAAATAATCCAGACTCTGAGAACAAACATGCCCTGGCCTTCGATAGTCAGGAATGCTTACTGATCTGAAGAACCAAGGGATTTCTTATTATTGTGTACAGTTTTTTGAGAGCCATCAACTGTACGTGATCTGAGTCTAACAGTAGGTCAAGTACATAGGCCTAAATCCACATATTAGTCCTGACTAGAGTAGAGTAATTTTTGGTTAGTCAGCCCTCATTTAAATTCCAGTAATACAGTGCTCTGGTAGAGATTAGCAGCTGGATTGAGGAGAGAAACCACTGGAACAGCATAGCGACCAATCCTACTGCTGTTCCCCTGTACATCAGAGCAAATCGCTTTGAGAATTAAATCCCAAAGTTAGGTGTATATCACTTACTGAGAGAACAGAACAAAGAATTTTGCTTTCTAATTTCCTGTTTTGTCCATGTTAAACTTTACAACCCTGTTTCCCCCCGCCCCCTTTGGTGTAATTGATTACTTTAATGTGGGATAAAGTTATCTAACTGTCAGATCTTCAACACAGAGATAGATGGTGTTTATACACGTGTGTGTATGTGTGTGCGCGCATGCACACGTAAACACTGTGGGGAAATGTTTGTAGTAGAGGGTTTTCTTTCCACTGTGACCTCAGTGTAATGTTTCAAGACTGCTAATGTGAACAGTTAAGCTGGCTTGCTGCATCTCAATGATGTCTGAAGTCATTCTTGGCAGGAACCCTTTTAAACAAACTGTCTAGCTTAGGTGAAAATGTGGCAGCTACATTTCAGAAGGGGCCAGGAGAAGCACCAGAGGGAGTTAGCCAGGAAAATGGCATGTAAAACTTAAATAGAGGTTGTTTGGACTCACATACAAAGACCACAAGACCGAAGCCATGCTGGGAAATGACAAAGAAGAAACCTGAACTCTAGATATAAATAGAAGATACTGCTGTGGAATCTTCCCTCAGGCCAAAAGAGAAAGCCTTGAAAGAATGCACTGCTGTTGTGACAGTATAATTCAACTGAGGTATTATCCTATATATATAAAAGATATATATTTCTAAGTCTACCTGTCCATCACACATGTTGAGTTCATCCAGCTGAATTCTTCTCAATTATGAGAGACACTTCCTGTTTAGTTTTGGGTTTTTGTCACCTTTTCTTGGTAAATTGTGGTCTCTACTATGTCAAGTCTTTTTACCTGTTGGCAAAGTCTTGTCAAAATCTAGTTTCTGAGAGTTGCTGACTTATTACTTTTCAGGGTTCTGCTCAGTCCCCAGGGTCTCTAAAGGAAAATATCTGAGAGAAGGTTTGAATGCACTTGGCAAGTAGTGTAGAAATACATACACATAAATGCTATATCAGTGTGCAAACGCTTATTTCACATACAGCAACTGTGAGGGTAAACTTGGAACAGAGGAGGAAGAGGAAGCAGGAAAGAAGGAGAAGCAGAGGCACCTGTTTATTGATCCAATCAGCAAATCCTTATAATACAAAAACAGTTAAATTATCTAAACAGTGCCCATAAAACACACAATAAATCTTCATGCAAAATCCTTTCGTTATTTTAATTGGATAAAACATTTTGACTGTGGCATCATTGCTCTCAGCAACATTTTAAAAAAAATTGGCTTTAATAGTTATGGTCAGTATACTATATCAGCCATTTACTGATTGGAGATGCATAAATCTGGATAACTCTTCTGTATTTATGATTGCTGCTTAGTCTCAATTGTGGCACTCCTGCCATAATTGTAACTGCCCCCCCCACCTGCTTTAGGGGCATCAGCTATATGGGGAGAATGCCAGTGATCAGAGCATGGGGGTGTGATGTTTCCATCAGGTTGGGGAGGGTGGGTGTGGTTGGACCAGGAAAAGTTACTTGGTTTAGTATGCTTAACTCGATAGCTCATGTGGAACACTGGCCAATATTTTTATTATAATACATTTTTCAGTTAAGAAAACCAAAGAAAAGAATAAGAACATTCAGGTAGTCATCCTAGTTATGAGATAGTCAGTGTGTTATTACAAACATTACAAAGGTCTTAATGAAAGTTACATGGAGGAAAATTAGTGTTTTCAGAGTATAGTGAAAGATCACACATCATCTTGGCATTTAAAATGCTGGGGATGGATTATGGTAAAATTAATGAGTACAATGTAGAAGCAGAATGGCTAGAATTCTGCTGGTTAGTCCCAACTGGAGCAGATCCATTGGATCAATTGCTGAATGGTAAGTTAACATGTAGGTATATCCCCTTGATTCAGTTGGTTTACTCTAGTCAGAAGTAAAAACTTGATTTAGGTCAAGGACTAGAAACTTCAACACAATCCATACTGAAGCAGAGCATACTCCAGGGTTGGGAATGGGGCCTTGTAACGGTTTCTAGAATGGAAGGATGTATCCATTTCTGATTGAGATTACTTTCATGTGTACTCAATCATAGTCCCATGCCTTTTTCTGACCCCCCCCTAGAAAGTATGCTTCCTCCACAATAAAAAATTGTTATGATTTTCCCCAAGTTTTGTGTTTCTGCATGCATTTTCTGTGCTGGATGGGGTTACACTCCCCCTGAAGGTGCAAATTCATAGTTGGGTGTATTCCTGGCATCAGCCTTGAGTCTGAAGGCTCCTTTTTGCAATGTCCTGGAATGTTTTTTCATACTTAGAGCTTGTGTGTCAACTGTACCTGTTCCTAAAATCACCTGATCTGGCACCTCTTAAATATAATCCCATTTAGATTATGGTAAAATGTTTTACATTGGACTGCCTTTGAAGAGCATTTGGAAACTTCTGCTTCAATCGGAGTGTTAACAAGGGTGGGGTACAGGGCTCACACAAGTTCCCTGTTCCAACAGCTCCAACGGCTGCCAGTCTGTTACTGAGAACAATTCAAAATGATGGTTATGACCTATAAAGCCCCGTATGGCAAACTCTCTTACAGATTAGCCACTTCTGATATACATCAAGCATTTCTCATGCTCATTGGGCACTTGTGATGCACATTGGATACTTGTGATATTCTTCTCATGCTTGTTGAGCACATTTGATGTGCATTGTGTACTTCTGGTGCTCAGGGGACACTTCTGTTGTGCCTTAGGCATTCCAGTTGCACTCTAGCACTTACTAGCTGGTGTCCGAATATACATCAGGGGTGCCCTGATTGTGCCCACTCTACTGGCTACAACTGCTCAATGGACACCAGTACATTATAACACCATGACAGCCCCTAACTGAATATGCATGTTGCAAAACTACCGTACTCAATTCTGTTTCCTGCACCCGTAATTTCACTAAATAAGATATAAGTCCTATGCTGAATTCCAGCCCATATTACTTTGTGTATTATTTTCTGCCTTAAATCTGCTGGAATAAAAGAAAAATGAAAGAATGCTCTGTGGGCAGTGGAGTGGACCCACTGAAACACATATATGGCTCGTTATGTTTGATTTGTATATCACTGATCATAATGATACTTTACCCATGACATTTTGAATGATACAGTAAAGAATCAAGGAAGCAATGCCTTTCATGCTGATGCACATATGATGTCAGAGGAGGACCATGCACAAGATAACACTGATCAGTAATGTCTCTTGTGGCCAGTTTAGAGTCCAGTGCTAAAAAAACATGGGCAGCATCTGAAACTGACAGAGTATTCACTGAGAAATCAGCCACACAGCTAGAGAGGCCACCTGAATTCTGGGATGTAAGTAGCGGCTGCACTCAGGGGAGAACAATAGTCCAATGATGAAAGCAACATTGACTAACCCTACAGGAATCCGTCCTGTGAAGATTTCCTACCAGTGGAAGGAAGCTGGGAGTCTCACTAGTCCTGTCCAGGTAAATCAAATCTGTATATATGTGTAGCACTGGTCACAAACCCGGTTTGGCCTGGAGTGGATTTACCTCAGGGAAAGGCAATTGTAGCATTTCAGATGTTTTTGATTGCAGCTCCCATTGACTATGGCCCTTTCCGCACACGGCAAGGGAAACACTCCCTGCCGCTACTCACTGGCTTTTTGGTGGGTCTGGGCGAGTCCGTCAGGACGAGGAGCAGTGCGAGTTCGTTGCTCCGCACTGCTCCGGTGTCCAAAATGGTGGCTTCCGGTTGGGGAGGCTCTCCACCAACCGAGGAAGCTCGCCAGCTGAAAGCCCACCCCCAGCAGATCTGCAGGCATGCACTAGTGCACGCCTGCAAATCTGCACCAGAGCACAGGGACGGAGTGACACAGGGTCACGCACTCTGTCTTAAATGAGGTTTTTAAAAGGCATGCTGTGTGACCAGTTCTGGTCGCTCCAGAGCGGACTGAGGTGCGGAACTATGAAAAGTAGTCTGCCGCAGTCCACTCCATGGTGCAGAAGACCTCCGTTGGAGGTCGCTCTGCACCGTTTTAATAGGCCCGTGCGGAAAGGGCCTATGTTGGCTAGGGCAGATGGGAGTCATAGCCAACAGCATCAATACAGTCATAGTTGTTCACCCTAATTTACACCAATATGCCACCTCAGAGCATATTATCTTGGGTTTATGTCACATGTAGATAATGGGCAGTTACTTTTCTCAAAGAAAAGTTGTGAAGAATGATGGAAACAGGATTTTAGATGCAAGTAGCTGGGCCTAGGGGATGGACAGATTTGGGAAGTAATGGCTGCATCCTGACTGTGGCCCACCTTGGCACAAGCAGACAGCCATGGAGTTCTTTCTTGGGGTAAAAATGCTAACTTTGTTCCTTTTTATGCTCCCTCCCCAGTCAGAGCTTCTTGCACATGACAGCAGCTTCTCCTTGGCCTATCTGAAGTGTAGTTAATTTCTGCCAGACAGCCTGCTTCTCTCTACCCTTCTAGGTATATAATCCAATTCAGCCTAAGTTATGCAACAGAAATGAAGTCCATAACCTTGACGAGGAATTCAAGCAATTAATAAGGCCAAATCCATTTTTAAGAATTTGGAAGAGGAAATGAAGCAACAGCTCTTTTTCTTCATGCTTTGCTGAGTAGGCAAAATTATCTTCACACCAAATTATTCTATCATTTAATAACAAGGAAAACAGCAACTTAATTAAAAGATGTGGATATGGTTAAGTGTGGATTCTGAACTCTTGGGAAATAACAAATCTCTCCAAGTTTAAATGTCATGTGTATATTTGTTTGTGAGAAGAAGTCAATTGAAAACACTACTAAATAAAAAATAATTGCAACCTAACTGAAAGAAAAGGTTTGCTAGACACATCACGTACCATATAGAAATAATATGGAACACAAAGATTAATTTGCTGAATGTCTATTGAATGCCTGCAAATTAATCTTAACTCTGGATTGAGACCACAGCAACTTGGAAGGCTTATTGCCACAGAGAAAATGACATTATTGCATCATTATGGTATCTGGTGGCTGTTGGGGTAGTGGCTGTTGGGGTAGTGCTCTGGTTTTTAGTTTGAAAGATACTATTGCTGAAACTTTACTATCAAATTACATGGAAACCACCAGCCACCACTTGTTACCAAGAGCTATAATTTGAGTCTACTCCTGGATTCAGCCCTGATGCTAGATGCTGAGGTTTCTGCTGTGACAAGGAGTGTATTTGCAAAGTTAAATCTAATGTGCCAGCTGCCCCCGTTCCTTGGGACGTCTGTCTTGGCCATGGTGATATGTGCCCTAGGTGCATCGCAGTTGTAATGGGGGGCTGCCTTTGAACAGCATTTGGAAACTTTAACTGGTCAAAATGGCTACAGCCAAGTTGCTAATGGATGCTCATTACAGAGAACATACAACTCCCTTGTTGCAACAGCTCCACTGTCTGCCAGTCTGTTTCCAGAATCAATTCAAAGCACTGGTCATGACCTCTAAAGCCCTACACAGCTCAGGTCCAGGCTATTTGAAGGACTGTATCTTCTCATATGAACTTGCCTGAGCTTTAAGATCTGCCGATAGATTTCCCTCTGTCCCATCACTTTACAGGACAGTTGGTGGGAACTAGAGCTTCTCTGAGACTGTTCCTGCACTTGGGAACTCCCTAGGGAAGCTAGGACAGTTACTTCTTTGTTGCCTTTTTGGTTGCAGGTTGAGACCTTTCTTTTCCAGCAAGCCTTTGGAAATTGATTTTTAATGAGAAAAGGCCTTTATGGTGCCATATTGTTTAATCTTTATTTTAAAGTGAGAGTTTAAATAGCTGAGGTTATATTGTGCTGTCACTCCCTTTAGCCTATAGTCTGGACAATAGGTTGAAATATTTGTTTAAATATGTTTAAATATTTGAAGGGATGTCATGCTTGTTTAAATATTTGAAGGGATGTCATGTTGAAGATGGAGCAAGCTGGTTTTTGCTGCTCCAGAGACTAGGACATGGAGCAATGGATTCAAACTGCAGGGCCCAGTGCTATTCAACATCTTCGTCAATGATGTGGATGAAGGAGTAGGGGGCATGCTAATCAAATTTGCAGATGACATCAAATTGGGAGGAGTTACTAATAAAGCAGAGGACAGGATCAAAATTCAAAATGACCTTGACAGATTGGAGAGCTGGGCCAAAGCTAACAAAATGAATTCAACAGAGAGAACTGTAAGGTCCTACACTTAGGCAGAAAAAATGGAAGGCACAAATATAGGATGGGGGACACATGGCTGGATAACAGTATGTGTGAAAGGGATCTAGGTGTCTTGGTAAATCACAAGGTGAACATGAATCAGCAGTGTGACGCAGCAGCCAAGAAAGCCAATGTGATTCTTAGTTGCATCAGTAGGCGTGTGGTGTCCAGATCAAGGGAGGTAATGGTACCACTCTATTCTGCTTAGGTTAGACCTCATCTTGAATGCTGTGTCCAGTTCTGGGCACCTCAATTCAAGAAGGAGATCGACAAGCTGGAGTGTATGCAGAGGAGGGCAACCAAAATGGTGAAGAGTCTGGAAGCCATGCCCTATGAGGAATGGCTTCAAGAGCTGGGTATGTTTAGTCTGAAGAAGAGAAGGTTAAGAGAGGACATGATAACCATGTTTAAATATTTGAAGGGATGTCATGTTGAGGAGGGAAAGGGCTTGTTTTCTGCTGCTCCTAGGACAAGGAGCAATGGATTCAAGCTGCAGGAAAAAAGATTCCACCTGAACCTCAAGAAGAACTTCCTGACAGTCAGAGCTGTCCGGCAGTGGAATATGGTGCCTCTGAGTGTGGTGGAGTCTCCTTCTTTGAAGGTTTTTAAGCAGAGGCTGGATGGCCATCTGTTGAGAGTGCTTTGATGTGTGTTCCTGCATAGCAGGGGCTTGGACTCAATGGCCTTTGTGGTCTATTCCAACTCTGTGGATGCCTTTTTGCATGGCATTTCTTAAGCGAAAGGGCCCCTTGAGCATCACGTAAATGTGAGGAGTGGTCCACATGATGCACTCACATTTAAGCGACGCTCAAGAGCGTGACGTGAACCGCTAGCGGATTTTCTTATTTTCGGTTTCAAGCCAAAAATGCCGTGCGGTTGCACAACGCTCAGGGGCGTGGAGCGCACTTACCTGCTGTGCACAGCCTCCTGAGCAGTGCCGGTCACACTTCCTGCCTCAGCACTAGCCTTCAACTCCCAGGCTGCACTGCAGTGGGAAGGGGAAGGGCACAGGCGGGGTGCTCGTGAGACCAGCAAGAAGCTGCTGCACCAAAGCAACAGGGACGTGACAGCCTCTCGCAAGAGGCTGCTCACGCGATCCCTGTGCTCCAGCACCGAGAACAGGTAAGTTGCAGAAAGGGCCTATGATTCTATGAGTCTATGAAAAGAAATTTCATCTCAACATCAAGAAGAACTTCCTGCTTGTAAGAGCAGTTTGACAGTGGAATATGCTGTTTGGGAGTGTGGTGGAGTCTCATTCTTTGGAGGTTTTTAAACAGAGGCTGGATGGCCATTTGCTGAGGGTGCTTTGATGGTATATTTCTGCATGGCAGGAGTTGGACTCAAAGGCTGTTATGGTCTCTTCCAAATCCATGATTCTATGATTCTATTCCATGTACTAACCAAGCCTGATCCTGCTTAGCTTTTGAGATCTGACAGGTTCTGGTGCCTTTGGGCTAGGTGTGTTTAAATTTACATATTTTGTATGAATTTTTTAAATCATCCACGTAGGTTACACACATCTCCCTACAGATGGATGCATACTTCAAAAAGTGCATATTGTTCCATTAGTACTTTGCAAAAATATCCACAGTCATATGTGTATTCCAGTATACAAAGTATATTTGATCTGTATCCAATCTGGACACTGTGAACCAAAAAAAAAAAAAATCTAATAGAAGATATTCAGGGAAACAATGAGATTAGCTTTGAAAGTTAGAACGCATTTTTTTAGCCTGATTGCTAAGAATTTTGTTTTGTTTTACTATTCTTAATGGGACTTTTCTAAGAAAAAAAAAGAAAGAGAGAGAACTTTTTTTTCCTGGTGATTAGTAATGAGATTCCTAATGATGAACCCTTGAGTCATACCCTGCTGCGAAGTTGCCAAGTATTTAAAACGCTTTTACTGCATCCACCTCATTGTGAGTCAGAAAACTCAAAAAACTGCAGTGTACTCTACAGCTGTCATGGACCCTTCAGTCTTTGTTGCCTTCCCAGAAACACAAGACTTTGATTTGTGTCTGTGAAAATGATCGCTTCCAATTGCTTAATCCCTTAAGCTTTTCAAAGTGATTAAGCTGAGAAATGATTGAATTTCTTTGGAAATGTTTCTGGCTTTTGTGATATCTTGTGCAAGTTTTATCTTAAATCAGTCAACAATAGTTTCATAAAATATTTTGACTCAGGACAAGACCTAAAAGGAAAAAAAAACAACCTTTTCTTAAGTTTCTTGTAAAAGAATAGAAAATAAAGCTCCATCTTCGTGACTTAATTTGAACCAGGACTCACAGAGTGGGCTGTAAAGAAGGACATTCTGAATGACGGTCTGAGCTAGGGGAAGTTACAAGCATCGGGCAGAATGGCTGTTTCTCCATGTAAGAATTCTGCACCACAAATTAAAAATTTCCTTCAGTTCCCAATTTTTTAGAGTTGTAGAGAGAGAGGCACTGAAAACCATTCACACTTAGCATTTTTATATATATTTTTGTGTTCATAGTCCTTGCCTTTTCTTTGGATGCCTAAACGCTATTTCTAGATGCTTAACTGCAGTTTTAAGTTATTGTAATGCTAGAAATTTGGAAACTGAAAGAAGATTTCATTTGGAGAGCCTGAGTTCTTATTTGTGGGGCAAATCCCTCATTTTGCCCTCACGCCACACCCGTAGCCTGAGCTGGCTCTACCTTTTGGTGCAGAGAGGGAGCTCCTCTGGTCCTCAACATTTCCCCTAATGTAGGGATGGAAATCTTTGGGTATTTCATCCTCACATGATAGGATGGATAATTTTTTTGTATTTTTCTACTTGCTACAGGAGAAAAATAATATTTTCAACCAGTATTTTTGCCCAGTATTGCCACCTGCTGAAGGGTCTGGGGAAATTATTCTGTGAGGAAATACATTTGTGTGTGGAGGGGTATAGAAAATGGTCATTCTGTGCAAAAAAACAAAACAAAAACACCACCACCTTCCATACTGTTTCCAGAAAGAAACACCTTAATGTAGATATTGTGCTTTTTGTGTGTGTTTCATGTATTTATGTATTCCCGTAATCAAGGTTGGGTTTTTATTTTCATTTTTGTTTTGCATGACAAACAAGTTTGTGTGTGTGTGTGTGTGTGTGTGTGTGTGTGTGTGTGTGTAAAAAAACCGCCACCATTTTTGAACAAAAACCCCACATACCCACATGTCAATCCATGATGCAATCCTGCATCAGACATATAGCTATGATCTTGCGGCCACTCTCCATCTCCTGACCTGCCCCTCCAAATCCACCTTTAAATCCAGGCATCCATAGCAAGGGATGAAGATTTGCAATGCTGGCAGGCAAGTTGCTGATGGATGATGCATCCAGCCCCCTCCCACTGGTGACAGGCAACACAATGACCAGAAGCAGGGGTCCTGTCATGACTGAGGAGTGTACCCATACTCATGGTGGGAGAGGCCTGGGTGCATCCTCCTTCTGGACTCTACTTGCCAACACCAAAGATCTCCATCCTTTGGTGCAGCTGGGTATACTTCAACTTTGGGGACATTTATGATTGTAGCAATTATGCCACAATTGGAAATGTGAATAGGAAAAAGCTATGATGGCATAGATCTAACTTTCATCACTGTAACAGACTAACAAAATGCTAGCCATACTTTCAAATTCTATCTCTAAGTCTTGTAACTAGCCTGCCCTACTTGGCTGCTGCTCTCTGGTATGTTGGAGGAAGTTGTCCTTTCAGTAGGGTTCAGGTAAGATTCAGCTTATAGTGCAGTTGATTTTTTTGAACAAAATCCTATTTGTCAGAAGAAGAGGTGGTAGAAGGAATAGTGCAGCAGCAGAGAGAAAAGGACCACAGACACTGTGATGATGCATAGTGGAGAGATGACAGGAGAAACCATCCCTATTCGAAGATAAAACTGCCCGACCAGATCCTTATGTGGTGATGGTTGTCACTGCTCTCCTATGGCCACTCCTACAACCAAGTCACTTTAATGCTACAGAAATAAAGCACCATGATTCCACTGTGATGGCAACATCCTATGGAATTCTTGAATGTGAAGTTAGGAAGGGATACTCAGAATTCTCAGTCAGGGAGCCCTAGTGCCTTCCCAAAGCCCAGAATTCCACTGGATGGAGCCATGGCAATTAAAGGAACTCATAGTGCTGCAATTGGGTAGTGTGAAAGGGCCCAGGTTATTATTTTTTTTAAAGAGTTCTGCTGACATAAGTGGCATATAAGTTAAAAAGAGATTCTGGCTTTTGGAATCAGGCAAAACATGGCATTTTGACCTCAGATAGTGAAATGTCTTGAGCTGGTCCTAAGAACAGCTTTTTCAGGCACTTCAGGGTGGCATAGGGATGAACCCCCCTATTTGCTTGCAGTAACATGTTAAGGGTGTATGTGTTTTCTACTATGGCAGGGATGTGCCTCTAAAGGGCATTCCTCAGCCAACAAGCCCCTCTTAGATTTATTTTGTGTCTCATGTTAGGGGGAAGCTCATTTTTAAAAAGCTGGTTCCTGCTTTTGGAAGTTTCTAGGAGCAGTGATTTTGGATTAAAATAAGACTCAGGAGCCCACTACCACCTTATTTTGCTGCCCTCACTACATCTGCAAAGTCAGAAGCAGGCCTCGGGACATTTTGGGCTCCTTTGATTCTTCTTTTCCTTCCTATGTTTGGGGCTTGTGTAGCCCATAATGGGTCCAGGGTAGAAAAATTGTCCCTGGATTCCTGGAGCCTCCTAATCTTTACACTACAGTCTCATACCCTCCAACATTCACAGGTGGAAGTAGGGACACATGTGACTGAACAACATCAGGGTGTGGTCAAAAGACTGTGGCTAGACAACAAGAGAGCAAAAGTTCTTAATGAGAAAGAACATGCAGAACCTCTTACCCAAGAGTAATTTCTGCATATGGGAACATACTTCTAGGTAATAAGTACATGATTGCAAATAAAACATTTCTCAAAGTAAGTAGAGTAAAAAATTTCAACTTCTGTACACCAGGCTGAGGCATAGGGAGAGGACTTTAGATTTTTTTTTTTAAAAAAAACCTCTACAAAAATGGATTCAGGCCAGCACACGTCTGATTAGATGATCTTGTCATAAATGGGAAGGCACCTTTCCATCAGTGCATGCCTCTGACTGACATTAATACAGGCCTGACAAATATCTGCATTCAAATGCACAAGTCAATGTCCATTTTGATAAGTACACATGTTTTTCTGCTTGGCTTGAACAAGAATGTGAAAATTCACAGCTAATCAATCCTACTCCACCTCATCCCTGGATGCATAGTAAATAAGATATATTTGGCAGAGAGTGAGGGAGAGCATAGTTTAGGATTATTGTCTGCACACAACAATGTCCATGTCAGAAATCCAGCGTCACGGATTTAACTAGCATTCCTACATTAAGAACAACAACAGCCTCATCAGATTTTTTGTTTATGCAGAGAAGGACCCTGCACTGGCAGACATGGGGGGGGGGCTTTTTGATTACAACTAACTCCCCAGACATCTATCCTATTAATTTGGCAATAGAGTATGATGGCATTGATTTTGGCCTATAGCCCTCATGAGCTCTAACTAACCAGTCCAATAATAAGAGATTGTGCGATTTGAAGTAGTACCACCAATGTTAAAGGATTTTAGAATTATAGTAGAAAACATCCAGAGAGGCAAAGATTCTTCACCTTTGATAGGGGCTGGTTCTTTTTCAGTACATCTGGCCCATGCATGGAGGTTCCCCATTCACTACGGTGTAGGAGTGAGGTAAACTCTGGGAAGCCCTTTCTTACCGATTATTGATTCAGAATCTGATACTCAAATGCCATGTGTCCTTCCACAGAAGTTAAAAGATGACAACACCACCAGTATTGTACCAGTTGGCTATAAATAAAATGAAATAAATTCTGAATATAAAACATAAATTCCAGCAAAGCAGTATAGTACAATGGCTATAGTGTTGGACTAATATTTGCAAAACCCAGGGTCAAAAGTCAACAGTAGCTGCAAACTAACTGATCTTGGGCCAATCACCATTTCTCCAACTTGCCTATATCATAGAGTTCCTGCAAGGATAAAATGAGGGCGAGGAGATAACTGTATGTTACTCTGGGGAAAGATGCATTAAATCAATGCATAAATGAATGTAATTTAAGGTTCTATAAGAACCGTAATTATTTTTTTTTCTCTTATACCAACTGCTCATCTGCACATCATGCTGTTATGCTCAAATTACAAAGATGTTTGCTCTGTCATTTTATACAAACATCCCAGGGAATTGTTTAGTACTGTGATACCAATTAGGTAAATGTATTCAGAAAGACTATAGAAATGTGATATAGAATAAACCCTGTGGATTCCATCACACATTCTGAATTTTAGAATACAGAAGATGCCTGTTGAAAAATGGCTTCATTTTTAATGCTATCTGAATTTTATTTGCAAAACCAGTTTCACCAATGTCCTCTGATAACTTTGACAAATGATGTGTTATCTTCACTGTGTTTCCTACTGATGACTCAATTTCTCTGCTTCCTCATTGTATTTCACAATGTGTCAGGAATGATCATCATGTTTTTGGGTGAAGGTGACAGAGCAAAGGAGTTTCAAAAAGACCCGTCATTCTCTGAAAATAAAATGTCTTCATATAACAGTTCATTTCTCCACAGCTGCACATTTTACATCCTGCAAGAGCAGATAGTGTAGGTTATGATGATCCTGGTCTAGTTAACAGCTATATTTTAATGCCTGCTGCCAGCACTAGTTCCAAATTCAGCAGCATCATTTTCCAGAAAGAGATGGAAGCTGCATTCCCACTAAGCCTAGAAGTAAGCCACACTGAATTCGTTAGATTTACTTCTCACTCTACATGTGTTGGATTTGTATTCTTAAGGCCCTACTGATGCTTGTATCAAGATGTTCCACCACCCAACATACATTCAGTGGCTTATTGCAGTAAGAGTTGATATTTATATGAAGCAGATAAAGCATCCATTTCTTTGTACACATAGGAAGGAAGGGGCTCTTATCTGCTTAATGTGAGACATATGTTACTGCGGTTTCTAGACTGGACTTGTGGGATATTAGATATTACTTTGATATCAATAATTTGGCCTTCTTTACCCATTCCTCTCCACATGCTGCGAGGCCCCCGGACAAGCTCGCAGACAGGCACGGCCGCTAATTGCTGTAATATTCCAAACAAATACAGGCAGGCCAGAAATAGCCGTCCCGCCACTTCAGGAGTCCTCAAGGCAAGTACCACATTATGTATGCATGCTACTTACAAAGGACTCCCTGCCCCGAGCAGGCAGCTTGACAAGCCGAATACTCAACTGTCAAGCACTCTGTGTTTGCGTACTGGCTACTCTATTGATAAGTCGGACTTAACTCAATCATGCTAAATTCTGACCTTTCGGAGGCTTTGTCTCCAGCCCAAAACTCATTGTTTTCCCCAAGTACGGACTAGCCTGTGGCCACGTTTTCCCCTATAAAAACCCCTGACTTTGAGAGCTTCCTCGGATCGCTCCTGACTTCCATCCCGCCTTGCTGCCACTTTGCTTGGCGAGCCTTCCCCTCAGTACCACGCATTGAGAACTTCATACCTACGAACTCTATCTCCAGACTACCCGGGCTTCAGGACAGGTGTAGTAGTACCCAAACCAACAATCTCCTCTAAAAATCCCTCTATCCCACTCCAACCTTTATTTCCATAGTTATCTGCGTGAGTGTGCTGCATACACTGTTTGATTGTAATTCAATAAAAACAATTATTATTTCACTTCTGTTTGCTCCTTGACTCGGCCTGACCCCGTACACATTGGGTAAAAGATCTTGCTCCGTTGCCCTGCCTCTCATATTGCTAATTTGTGCACTTTGACTAATTTCCCCAACTTGTGTAATTTGGAGCACACTTAGGTGTCCTTCACGGGACCCCCAGAAATCAAGGTAACACATGGCTAGCCCCTGTCTTGAGATGAAGAACAAGATGATGTCTCAGTGGCATAGCAAGAGCTTTTGCAGCCCAGCAGCAGTCCGTGAGTTTGCCACCCCCCTCAATACACACCCAAAAATAAGTCAAAATGACGTACAGAGAAATAAATTTCCTCTTTTTAAAGTGATCTTATTGAGGGTTCTGCAATGACAGTTGGTGATGGCATTTTGTTTTTAAAGACCACTTTCTCACTAACTCCAGAGGATTGTTATGGCTAGAGTATGGCTGCAGGAAAACAACATATTCTCCAACATTTCAGGGATTAAGACCAGAGCAAGTATGGCCAAACAAAGGTGAGCATTGAATGTTAAGACAGGAGAGGTAAAGCACTTTGCTTTTGTCTGAGCCTATTGGGAAGGGCAAAGATTCTGCTCCCTCCTCTCCTACCCCACTATAATACTTCTGCACTTTGAACTCAGTTTGTAGCAACTGAAATAAGCCAGGACAAAAGGGGAAGATGGGAAGAGAAACTGGGTGAAAAAGTGGAACAGAGTATTAATCAGAGTTGTTCCTGCCAAATCTGGACAGTGAGAGGTTAGGAAAGAAGATTTGTTTCTGCACCCTCACCTCAATTTTTTAGTAGTCAGGTAAAGCAGCCATACATTGCTCTTATATTCTGTTAAGTATTTCAACACCTTCAAAGTGTAGGGCCCAGAAGCAATTTGGACAAATACTCCTTCTCTGAACCTGGGCCAGCCTGGCTATTTACATATTGCTTAAACAGAGGATATGAATTAACCTCACCCCACCACCAAAAGATGACATAAAAGACCATAGATTTGTATTAAATATGCATATGCTCCCTTATGAGTACAGACAAATTTGGAAATAATTGTCATTTAAATAGTAAAAGAAGACAGTGATGTGATGAACTGCTGCACCAGGGATAACTGCTGGCCAGATTGTCTTAACTTCTGTATCAGACTTGGACTAGACAGCCTTGCAATCAGAACTTGAAGGGGCAAGGTACACTGGAGTGGGGTGGGTATCCAGGCCTCTAGGCTATCAGACAATGGCATGGGGAGGGGCGGGAGAAGCATCTGGCAACTGCCTGGCCCACCCCCAGTGTCTGCCCAGCCAGATGCCTTCAGCAACATGGGGACAAGCCCCCAAAAGGCCAAAATTGAAAGGGATTATGTAGGTACCATTAAGGATTTCTCCAGTCCTACCCTATTTTTTCCCATAGCAGGTCTCACAGGAATAGGATCTCTCCTTTCTCCAACCCCTACCCCAAAATTTTTAAGCAAGAGGTGGAAGATGCACGCATGTCTTTCTCTCCCTCAAGCCTAGTGTGTGTGTGTGTGTGTGTAGAAGAAAGGAGGTGGCTCCAGGGAAGCAAGTCTTATCAGCAACCAAAAGAGTGACTGAAAAAGGAAGGGAGAGAAGGAAAAGGAGAAGAAACACATGCCAAGTGAGGAAACACTCATTTCTCCGGCACCTGAAACTGCTGCTGACGGCTCTGCTGCTGCTTCTTTCCTTGACACCCCCACCTCCTTTGCCCTTTCCTTTGGATTCTCACTTCCCCCAACTCTGCCTTGAGGGGGCTTAGCTGAAGGAAGTGGGGGCTGCTGATGCTCTTTCACTCAAGTCCTTCCTTGTGGCAGTAAGTAACATATATGCTGAGGCCAGTTCTTCTTAAAATCAGAAAGGTGGTTTCTCTGCAGCCTTTGCCACCCCCGAGAAAGTGCTGCCCAGGGCAGACTGCCCTCACTGCCTCTAGCTTGCTCTACCACTGTGGTGTTTCTGCCATTCCATGTACGAAGTCAGACCAGATTGACACTTGAATTCTCCTTCAAAACTGGCAGCATAAGACAGCATTTTCCAGTGCAACTGAGGGCAGGAAGGTGAGTTAGAAGCACTTGGAGCAGCTAATATTGGACACTCAACATTATTCAGCCTCCTCAGTCTTTGCTACTTGAGGTGATAGCCTTCCCTTACCTCATGATTGGGCCAGCCCTGAAATGAAGGCACTTATAACAATCATGAACATTGGGGATCTAAGATTTCTATTTAAGGATGAAATCATTTATTATTATGTGTTTATTTTAAAAAATTATATCCTGTGCCACATCAAAAGATCTTAGGATATAGCTTGTTGTTATGTCAACTCTGACTCAAGGTGTTTTCTTGGCAGGATTTATTTAGAGGAGGTTTGACACTACCTTCCTCTGAGGCTGAGAGAATGTGATTGGCCCAAGATCACCCAGTGGGTTTCAACGACTGAGTGGAGATTTAAACTCTATGTTCCCTGAGTTTTAGTCCAACACTCAAACCACTATATCATGCTGTCTCCTGATCTTGATGGAGTGCAGACAGCCAAACTGCAATTTCAAACAGTGTGAAACAATTTAACACTATTTAATACAATATACACAGTATACATAATATCAAAGTTCTACAGCCCATTCAGGTCATAATCCCTTGTCACTAAAAACTTTGATGAGAAACCAAGTTTTAACTTGTCCAGTATCTGCACCAACTTGTCCAGTATCTGCATCTTCATGGGGAATGATAGTCTACATCCAGGGCATCAAAACAAAGAAGGCCCTCTTCTGTATCTCCATGTACCATATTGCTTCCATTAGTAGGACACAAAGACTTTGAATCTTCAACTAGAGGTGCTTCCCCTAGTCTGGTGAAGTAGTAGCTAGTGGCTTCCCTGTCAGGGGTGCAGTGAATGCATTCAGGATTTAATTATAAACTTAAAACTAGCTATCCAAAGTGTTAAATCTGATCCCCAAAACAGGTCCATCTTGGTTCATCATGTTGGACCACTCCTTTAAAGAATCCTGACAAGGAAGCCATTGTCTGTCACTGGTTTGGTGGCTACTGTATTGGAATAGAACTCCCACAGTCCCCATCTAGCATTGTCATCACGTTGACAGCAGATAATGAGATGTACCCTAACACATCTGGATGGTAGCACATTGGAGAAGGCTAAACTTGAATCTGGTGCACCTTCTGGGCTCTCATCTGTAAACACTTCTGCTCCAGAGTTACCTGAAAGTGCACTCTGGTACTTGTCAAAACCACTCTAGAGAAAATTTCCTTCCTTAGCAAATTGAATGAACCTTGCTAACCTTGGCAAATTGGTGCTACAGCGACTGGGCAACCTTTCATTGTTAGAGAAACAGCTTGTTAACAGCTGAGAATGACTGGTAGATGTTTCCTTAATGAGAGCTAATGGTTGGGAGGTATACAGAGATCTATCTGGAATGTTTGGAAGGAAAAAATTCTTCCTACTCCCGCCAGCAACAGGGTGTGAAAGAGCTGATAAAAACTGTGTATGTGAGGAAACAAACAGCAGTTTGAGGACAAAAATAGAGAGAACTGACAATCTATGTTACCCATTATAGATTTCCTGAGAAGCAGGTTATTGTTGTTATATTTTTGCCCTTTGGTGACTTTACTTTACCCTGATTCATCCCTTAGTTCAGCTCCTCCCTAGCTATTTACCTCAGCCTATCTCTGTCTTCTGATTTATTTCTTCTTCTCCAATAACAGCTGTTTTAAACAAAGACCATCAGACATATTCCTAATCACTAGCCCCACACAGCTGTATCTCTAGATCTCCTCTGTTTTTCTCTCCCATGCCAATTTCTCTCCCATATTAATTTCCATGTATTTAAATCAAGCAGGCCATGATAAGTCACTTCCAAAGCATTATGAATTGGTCTCCTTTTTGTCATTCTTTGTTTTCTGACAAAATGATTTCTTTGTATAAAGATTATCCAGCATCCTTTGGAATTATACCTAACCAGCTTGCTACTGCATTGATCCTTGCACATAATTTAGCCAAGATTTATCTCTGTAAAGTCAGAGTTGGTAATAGTATCCATGGCTTCACCCAACAGCAATTTAGCTGCCACAAATTACTGGGTGTTGCTGAGGTCTCTATATCCACCACTCTCTTGATTGGCCCTTTTTTGTGTGTGGGATTGGTAAAGGTGGGATGTGGCTGGATACATACAGCTTGGAAATGTTGCTTTTGGTTACAACTCTCAAAAACTCCCGGCCAGTATGATCAGTGACCATCCTGGCTGGGTGAATTCTGGGAGTTCTAGTCCAAAAGAAACTTGTTCATACTCAGAAGTAAAGATAAGGAAGTGGATGAATAGAGGAAGAAAACCCCATTTTTGCTTGATCATTCCATATAAAGATTTAAACTGAAGGCATTTTCAAAAGTGAAGTTAAAAGCTAGAGGATTATTAATCCTTCCCTCCAATTGGCTCAGGTTCTACCTAGTATATCCAGTGATGGGAGTTACAGCCCCACAACCTTTGGGGAACTGCCCATTCCCTACCCCTGACATACTGTTTATGTGGTATGTTATGTTGAAGCCATCCATACCTATTTCATATTATTGCTGCTAGGAATGCACCTATTTAATCCAAATGGTGTGAGGGATGGGTGATTTTCTGTTCCTAAGAGCAGATATCAGAAAGATATTTATTACCTGTCTCTCATCGTCAATGAAAAAGCATAGCACCCATGTGCTCCACTGTACAAGAAGTTAGTTTCTCCCCATAATACTCATAGCAGATTGCTTTCTTTGAAAACAATATCAAGTGATGAGTGTTTTAACCAGTGAATATGAATATAAGCAGAGAGCCAAGTGTGTTTTTGTTGTTGTTGTTTTGTATCTTTTCCAACTCCACCTTAGATTGGTACCCTTGAACTTCCTTCCTTCTTTCTGTGAGGTCACTTCCTGTTTCTCTTTGCACCTCTGTTTTTATGGAAGTCAGCTCTAGGGGTTTTGCTTTGCTACTTTCCTCCTATATTATAATAAATTGAGTTCCAAATATGATAAATAGCACATTTTCAATTTTCCTCACCACCAGTCTCCAGACTAGTAATTTCTATTTGTCACAAGCTCAGCTGTAGCTGCTCCTGCAAACTCCCAGTAAAAAATTATAAGAAAATAGTATTAAAATGTTGGTTGGTGTGACATCAAACTAGTGGCAAGTACAATGGGAAATACAAACACCCAATGGAAATGTCTGTTAAACACTGTGAACTCCATCTGTAGGTATATAGGAAGTTATCTTATAACAAGTCAAACAGTACTATCTGATGTAAAGGACAATGATACTCCGTAGGCCCTTTTCGCACGGGCCTTTTCTCGCGCAACAGCCCCGTGAGCCTTGCGGGAGTGGGAGCGTCACTCCGCACGACGCACTCCCACTTCCGCCGGGCTCACGGGGCTGAAGCGGCGCGAGCGCGGGTTTTTTGGTTTTCGCTTTGAAGCGAAAATCACCCGCGCTCGCTCACGCTCCCGGCGCCCGCGCGCACTTACCTCTTGTGCGGAGCTTCGGGAGCCGGCCGGGTCGCGCTTCCTTCCCTCTGCCCCTGCGGAAGGAAGGGACGGGGCAGGGCGCTAGCGCGACGGACGCGACATGTCCTGCTTCGCACGCGCGCGCGCGGGGAGGCAGACGCGACAAGCGCCTTTCTCGCGCGCGTGGGGGGGATGGAGGGGACAGGCTCCTTTCTCGCGCGCGCAGGGGGGATGGAGGGGACAGGCTCCTTTCTCGCGCGCGTGGGGGGGATGGAGGGGACAGGCTCCTTTCTCGCGCACGCGGGGGGCAGACGCTACAAGCGCCTTTCTCGCGTGCGCGTGGGGGGGATGGAGGGGACAGGCTCCTTTATCGCGCGTGCGCGGGGGGAATGGACGGACGAGTGAGCCGCCGCCACCTCCGGGAGGCTGCCGCTTCCCCACTCGTTCCTTCGCCTGCGGAAGGAAGGAGGGGGAAGCGGCAGCCTCCCGGAGAAGGCTTCTTGCGCGAGCCACCCTCCTCCGTCGCGCGAGCGCCGGCGCTGCGAAAAGGGCCATAGTCTCAAGTAGGGATAGGAAACAGTTTCATTTGGTCAGGTGTTCTTAATGAAGATTCTCATCTTATGTTTCCTGAGACTTGTGAGATGACATGTACCTTGTCTCCAAACTTTGCTACCATTGCAAAATTGATGGTACATTTTAGAGAAATGAAATATCAATAAAGTCATGCATCCATTTTGTGATGGAATTGTTACCTCACTGGTAAACCCTGTCCCGGGGTCTACAATTTTGATATTAAAATATGATTCCATGTGCCTGAGAGATCACCCAGATGAGCACATAGGCAGCAACGGTCGAATGATCAAAAACCAGGTCAGGCCAGTAAAATCCCCAGTCACATAGCCCCAGGAGACCTCAGGCTGTGCAAACCCACAGTAAACAAAGGGTCCTCAGCCACTGAGAAGCCAACTTGAGGGGATTAGCATCTTTTCTCCAGGTTGAGCTCCGATAGCAATAAAATCCTATCAGGCAAGGACCATTTACATAAAGTCACACCACAACCCAATGCAACTGAAGATCCTGAGACTTTGGCAATACCTTGTAATCTCATCATGCAAAGGAAGTTACCATTGTGGGGCTTTTTTCTTGATGTGACACTCATTGTTCTCCCCAGGAAAGGATTAGCCCTCCAGGTACTTTTCCCCCTACAAATAGTCCCTGTTTTTGAGCGGTTCTTTGGATCACTCCTGGTCATCCCAGCTGACCATTTCTCTGTCCGTTGAGTAATCCCCTCAGCCCTCTCCATGCTGAACTCCACTTTTTCGCTGTTTTTCCCAGACCAAGGACTTCAGGAAAAGGTGAGTATTACCCCAGCTACAATCCCTTAAATATTCCCCCTATCCAGTTTCCTCTCTTTTGCTTCTTAATAGGTCTGGAGTGAGTGTGTGAGTGATTGAATTGGTGTGTGAGACTTTTATTCAATAAAATCATTTATTAGACATTTTCGTTTGGTTTTTGTCTTGGCCCGACCCTGTAAAAACTGGGTAAAAAGACCTCACTAGGTAACTTGCCTCTTGCATTGCTATTGCTCGTGCTCTGGCTAGTTTCCATTTCTCAGCACGTGGAGCACATTGAGGTGTCCCCCAGGGGACCCCAGAAATCAGGGTAACAGGACATATGCGGATGAGACAGCACAAAATGATTTTTTTCCATAGTTCAAATAATGTGTCCTAGCTACTGCTTTTAGATGGGATGGCTACTGGATTGCTATGACATTGTGTGGAACCACAGCCCCTGAAACAAATACAACCAGTAGCTACTACGTTTTAACAATACCATTCAGAAATGTCTTTAGTTTCCATAGCTACATCTCTCAATACTACCCCACAACTCTCCTGCAGCCTCCCAGAAGAGGAATTTCTGAAAAGCTGAAGAGCAGGGTGATGAGCAAAGATATGTCCAGCCCTCTGTGACAGGCAGCGGCAGGGTTTCAGCTGCCTGTTGCAACACATTCTGCTACCAGAAGAGGGCTAGGCATGTCATCACTCAGTTCCCCGTTCTCCAGTATCTTGGAAATTCCTGTGTTATGGGGGCTGCATGGTTTAAAAGGTAGGCTTTGGGAGGGGTTCTTTCAGTCATTATGATGCTGCAATGACTCTAAAAGTGAATTAGTATAATTGCAATGTTGTAAGTTAGGCAGGATGTCAGCCTTTGACTTGCAAAACAGGGCAAATGGAACCTTGAGTAGGAGCTTAGTTTTCATCACTTCCTCCCTGTTTATCTTGATGATGATCTAATCACTTACTATTTTTAAAATAAATTAAAAGAGAGAGGGGAGATTGTATCGCAATCAGTTCCCATGATCAGAGAAAGAGAAATTTGGAATATCGAATCTTAATAGACTCTTCTCTATGCTGAAAGGACAGTGTGAGATCTGAAAGCAGCATTTTAGGTTAACTTCATTTAATTTCATACAATGGAATCATACCCTGTGGAAAGGATTATTGTGGCTTTCAAACAAAGGCCTATTTCCACCTCCAAAAACTGGATTACAGCTCTTTTGAGCTGGATTCTTGCTGCTGAGATCTATACTGATATTTGTTTCAAGACCATCATTATTCTGTTTGAGAGTCTGAAGCTCCTGAAGGGAGGAGAATTGTTAGTTTGAAGAGTGGGGAAGCAAAACACCCTTGCTACTGCTATCTAATTATTTTCAAGTCAATGGCAGGGTTGCATTACCCCAGCAGAGAATGGAAATGCAGCGTTGGAGACACATGCCATAACAAACCCCTTAATTTTGGCAGAGAGCTTGGTTGCTTGTTAAGGAATGTTTGTTTTCTTACACTTGAAGAGATCAAGGTAGACATAAAAGTTTTCATGAGACCTTCAGAATGGCTACAGAAAAGCAAAGCTAGACAAAAAGCAGCCACAGAGCAAACTTTTCAGCAACCTGTCCCCCTCCCACCAAAAATAAAATAAATAAAAATAAATAAAATCACAGGTTGTAACCAGACCCTGAGGGTTTCTGAGAAACCAAAAGGTACACTGAACAAAAATGCATTAGTTCTTCATATGATTTTTTTTGTTTGTGATTAAAATGTTTGTTTGTGATTAAAATATCTTTATCCCACACTTTTAGCATGGTATCTCAGGGTGGTGATCAGATAAAACAATATAAACAATTCCAAGTTAAAGTGAATGACTAATTTAAACAACTAAACACACTCAAATAGTTTTAAAAAGACTAAAGAGCTTTAAAAACCATATAAGTGCTTAGAAGTAAATTAGGCTTGAACATGTCAATAAAAAAGCCACATTTTGACCTGATATGAAAAGAAACCAAAGTTGGTGCTCATCAGGCCTCCATTTGGCACCTCTTTAATTGCAAGGGAAATTTACAAAAAGAAATAAATAATCTGGTTAGGACAAGGGTATGTAAACTCAAGATTGTCTAGTTCCTTACACATTATTAAAACCCAAAGGTTTAAAATAACTTGTTATAAAAAAAAGAGTTATTTGTAATTAGTTATCAACTCCCAAGGTATAACTCAGTTACATCATGACTATAACTTGATGAGAGATAACTTCATTATGTTTGCAACATAAGTGTGACTTTTTAATTTTTATACTTAGGCAGGTATGGACTTGATGGAGAGATAAGAACTTGTTCATGCTGTACTTCATGCTCTTGCATGCGGAGTTTTCAAAAGGAAGTAAGGATCACTATTTTAAGTAAACTTGAGAAATATGCAATTAGAGCATTACTTTTCAAAACCAAATGTAATTGTAACTAATCGCTTCTTGGAAGCTTTAACTGTAACTTTTACAAAATGTGTTTAAAACTCTTTTTTAAAAAAAAAAAGTATTAGTTTCCTATCATGTGAATAAATGCATAATCTACTATATAAAAGCCAAAGTTTGTCTGAGAATTTGTCTTTTTGTCTGTGTCAGGCAGGCAAAGACCTCATATGATTGGCTGTGTGAAGCGAGAAGACCTTGTATAATTATCTGGCTGTGAAGATTCCATGGAATCCTGGGGTTGGTAGTTCAGGGAGGGGCTTTTAGAATTCTCAGCCAGAAAGCTGAAATAGGCCAGTTGCTATGGAGATGAGGCCTAGCAGCAACCCCCTCACAAACCCAACTTCTGGATGTTAACAACTCTGAATACAGACTGGATTGGGGAATACGGGCAAAAGTTACAGTACTGAACAACACAGCTTGGGGAATTAGAGACATGGGGTCTCAAATCTGTGTATTTCAACCACGTTTAACTGCTAAGGTAAGGTAAAGTAATTCCTAAGGTATTTCTAACAAGTGTTACCTATGAGAAAATAAAATCCTGGGCAATGCCAGGTAAATATGCTAGTTCACGATAAATAGGAGATGGCAACCAAATGCAAAGAGTTGCTTCCCACGTTTATTTGTGTCTAGTGCCATTTCTGCACAACATTAATATCTGTAATGGGGAAATGTTATTGGGAGTCCACAAGTTGTGCTTTTCCATGATGTTGTCGCAGTTCCACTGCCAGCGTGTCTCCACCCATCACAATCGCAGGATATTCCATTAAAGGAAAAAAAATCTGTTAATGGCCCACGAGCTTGCGATGCTCCTGTTGCCAGTGGTCTCTGCTGGAAGGGGAGCACAACGGGAGCACTCCCTTCCTCACCAGCTGCCTCTATGAATGGAGCAAGTGTGATAGTAGCACCACCTCTTCCTTCCGCAGTGCAGCCAGGTACTGTCCCAGCCTGTGTTGGAGCAGGAACCATAGCCATTGTCCTTCTAGGACCGTTGCACATCAGGTAAGTGCAGGATGGTGGCACAATCACCAGTCATTGATGGGAAAAACCCGTCAAAGATTTACCATGCAATCACGCCGCTTGGGGATGGGAGAAGGGTGGGACCTGGATGACATCATGAAGAACCATTATCTGGATGTCGTCCTTCTCCTGTGCCCAGTGCAGAACAACAATGTCCTGCAGAAAGGGCCATAGTCAGCACCTGCTTTCTTAAAATTTCTAAATAAAAGCTCAGAATCACATAAGTACAGAATTCTTCCCATTAAGATGGTCAAACAGAGCTTTACAACGGCACCTTCTTTTTACAACTAAGAATTGAGTAAATGTGTATACTCTACAAGATCAGGACTGAAATAAAAAGACTGGAGGTTGATGTGTTTAAAGGGAAATGAAAGGTTTAAGAACATGTATTTTGGTGCATGGATTGTGTTTTCTATAATTATATCACTTAGCTGAATTTTAGTGAAAATGAATTACATTGTGAGAAAGTGAAGGCACTATCCCTTTGAAGCAGACTAGCTGGCTGTAACTGGGTGGCAGCAAAAGAAGAGTCTGACTGTTAACTATTTGAAGGCTGGACTGACATCTTTATTACAGTCATTGACCAGCACAAAAGGGGATACAGAATATCAAAGGTAAAGACATTAAAAACAGTAATAAAATGGGATTAAATATTTAAAACAGTATTTAAAACAATATAAATGCAGAGTTAAAAACAGTAATATTACTATTGTATGCTGGCACAAAACTATACAACTATAAAATAGACTAGGAATAATAAAATAGCTTATAAAAACAGGTACATAAAATTAGATATAAATATACCTAAAGATTGGTACCAGTAACAACATATAGTTATCAGATGAAGAGCCCTGATAGACTTAGGTGGGCCATTGGATGATGTATTTGCTACACTATGCTGCTAATCATCACCTGTCGCATTTTAATAGCTGCTGCACAGAATTTGGCCACCCTGTAAGTTATATTAGGATTCATATCTGAGAGCAAAAGAGAAACATAGAACTGATCAGACCTACCAGTGTAATTATAGAGTATTGGCAAAATAAGCTCAGACTGTAAATCTCTATAGAATGAGCACTGAAGGAGCACATGTTCTACAGTTTCTATCTGGCCAGAGTCACATGGGCAGCATCTCTCTGAAAATGAAATTTTCCTATAGTGACCTTTGAGGATAGCTGATGGGAGAGCATGACATCGAGCCAAGGTGAAGGTCTTGCGGTGTTTTGGCAGTTCTAGATTGCCTATGTAAGCCATTGGCATTTTTAAGTACTTGTTATATTCACTGACAATGAATGAGGGGGATCTGACTAGATCAATTTGGTGCTCTATGTCAGTGATATGCTGTTTGATGGCCGCTTTAGCCTGATCGTACCCCAAACTAAAAAGATTTGGAGAAAAGCCCAAGGTCAAGATTTTTACTTGGAACTGTGAAGGCTGGATTAAAGAAAGATGGAACCCCAAGATTATTTTGCAACAGCTCTTATGCAAGATCTGTTCTTTGAGAGACTAAGAATTTCCAAATATGAAGTGAAGACTATGAGCAGATTTGATAGACAACTTGAGACTGGGGATCACTGGATATAAGAATGAATTGTTGAGGATTCAATGCAAGGGAGGGAAATATAGGCCCTTTCCACATGGGCCTATTAAAACGGTGCAGAGCGACTTCCAATGGAGGTCTTCTGTATCGTGGAGTGGACTGTGGCAGACTACTTTTCGTAGTTCCGCACCTCAGTCTGCTCTGGAGCGACCAGAACTGGTCGCGCAGCGTGCTTTTTAAAAACCTCTTTTAAGAGGTTTTTAAAAAGCATGGAGTGCGCGACCCCGTGTCGCTCCATCACCATGCTCCAGGGCAGATTTGCAGGCGCACACTAGTGCGTGCCTGCAGATCTGACGGGGGCGGGCTTTAGGCTGGCGAGCTTCTCCGGTTGGTGGACAGCAGAGCCTCCACCAACCGGAAGCCACCATTTTAGACGCTGGAGCAGTGTGGAGTGACGAGCTCGCACTACTCCTCATCCCGACGGATTCGCCCGGATGCTGAAGAAGTCTGGTGAGTCTTGTTTTTGCGCGGTTCCTTTCCCACGTGCGGAAAGGGCCATAGGGTTAATCTGGAAGTGATGGTTAGTGAAAACTGTATGGATAAACAAACTAAAGTTGACTCAGTGGAGGAATTAGCCTGCAGAACTGGAGAAAGAAGGGCCCAGGTAGTGCTGGATTGTAAAATGGGAAGTGTTGTGCAAGAAGGTCAGAAGGGAAAGGCTATTCTGGAATTGGTGCCTGGGGAATTTGTACTGAATGAAAAACAAAGTCATGAAGATTTAATGAAAAGGTTGACTTGTAATGAGGAATGGAGAGAGAGCAAGGTGAAAAAGGAAGGTATTCTGTCCCAAGATGATTCTTTCAAAGCAGAACATTGGCAGGAAATGGGGAAAAATAATAAGACATGAAGGAGAGAATCTGGGAAGATGAGGGAGAGATCACAATTATGATGGAGGAGGAGATAAGCAAGAGTTAAATTTCAAATGAAATAGAAGAAATAATATGTGGTTGAAATAAGGTTATGAGGTTATCAGAATTGGTTACAGATATAAGACAATGAGAAGTGAATATAGGCTTGATCTTGATAAGAGCTTTATGTGATGAAATATGATACAAATATTGGAGTTTAAATACAATGGAAATTTTAGATTTACAAGTGAGTTTAAAGATAGAATAGATTTCGTGAAGCTATATAATGTGTAAGAGATTTATAGCTATCTTTAGAGCTAATGCAATACTGCTTATGATGTAATGGCTTAAATTTTGATAAGATTATAGAAAGATATTGATTGATATTTTAGTGCTAGATATGTCAGCCTTGAGAAGAAGGGAAATATTTTGGCTGTGCAGAAATAATGTAGCAGGTGATGGAAAGAACAGAACTGTTGGGTTTTTATTTGGAGAAGCTTGAAATAATTTAACTGTTATATACCATTTAAAGGAAGAATGGAAATAATCCTTTTTGCTAGTCTCTCATATTTTCTTTCTTTTTCTTGTTCTTCCTTTGTGTATTTGTAGAATTTTACTATATCTGAAAACTTTGAATAAAAATATTTTTTTAAAAAAAAGGGTCTGACTTTTTAAAAAAAGGGCTTTAATAGGGATTTTTTAAACTGCCTTTTATCTTTCTGGTGTATATTTTATATTATTTTCAATGTTATTCATAGTTTAATTAATTAATTAATCTTTTGTGATTTTTATTTGCATGGTAGCTGTTTTAATTTGTAAACCACATCTGGTCCCAGTTTGGGCAACAAGGACAGAATATAAATAATGTGGATGATAGGTGATGATGATCATAAAAACATTTCAACAAGCACTAAAAACAGCAGTCCATAAGACCAAAAACAGGATAGAAAAATGAGAACAGCACTGGCATACCCACCATAGTGGCAGGTTTTTTTCTCCAAGTATTGGAGATTATTGGACCTCAGACAGAAGGTTGTTCCAGATCATGGAGGTTAATACCATAAAGACCTTGAGTAGCATTCTGTATTGCAGATTTGTAACCTATATGGACTTGTAACCTAGAGTTACAAATCCATAACTGTTCTGTATTCAATAAGACTATGTTGACACAACCGCTGTACTATTGCCATTCTTGTAAATGACCACCTTAATTGCCAGGAGGTCCATCAAATAAAGGAGATTTGTTTAGCTGCTGATCAGGGCACAACGAAGAGGATGTTTTTAGCCTCATCCCACTAGCAAGTGAAGCTGCAACATTCTCAGGCAGGATTTCTGTTGCAATTCCTTGTTATAGTCTTGCTCAGTGGCAGGAGAGAGCTGGAAATGTCATCCTCTCTGCAGCCCAATTGTCAGCTGAACTGACTTCCTTCCAGTGAGGCTGCTGGTTGAATTCCAAAGCTTGTGGTTTACTGAGAATTCTAAATGTCCCTCCTAAACTGCAAACCCCAGGATTCTCTAGGATGTTGAAAGTGGAATAATAGAACTATATCTATAGTGTGGAAAGGCACTTAGTTTTGCATCTGTAGCTAAGTAGCCAGTGTCAGTGGCTTAGGAATGGGGAAGTGAGGGGGGTTGTGCATCCTAAGTGGCACTTTTTTGGGGGTGCCACCATTCATTGCCTGTCTCCCCTGTGGCTGTTGCCCTGCCCCCATGTTCCATTGTCCTGCCCCGCCGTTGACCCACCCATGCCCTTCCACCTATGTCTCTACCCTGCTCACACCAAGCTACACCATTGGCCAGTGTAGAATACTGGCACTTGTCACCATTTCAGATGATTTAAGGTTTAAGAGCACAGCCTTAGCTAATGAACAGAGAATGAGCAGGAAGGCTAATGGAAGAAAACAATCTTGAGCTGTTGCACTTTTTTTTCATTCACAAATAACAGCACATGTAGATATTATTTGTCACAGCAGAGAGCAGAAATGGACATCCAGCCATAGTATTTTATTTCCATGTGTATATTTCTGTGCATATATGTATGTTTGGGTACTGTGGAACTTATTAAGGCCTACGTGAAAAAACAGAGGTTGGACTTAAATCTGTTTGACTTATTGCCCTGTTTTCCTAACTGTTCCCAATCTGTAGAAGTTTTTGAAAAATGGATCTATGTGAAGCAAAGATAAATGCTGAAAAAATATGCTGAAGAGGAGAATCCAATAAGATGGTTGGTGGGGGAAGAGAGAGAGAAGGGGAAAAAGTAAAACAATCTTCTCCCTTCCTACATAGTCATTTCCAAACTGGGGGAAAATACATTAATTTGAGAGCCAAATGCAATTCTTTCAGATAACTATGATATTGAAATATATTATCATTTTAATGCAACAAGACAGTTTAATCAGTCACTGTAGAAAGAAAGATACAGTTTTCCCTCTTTCATCTCACACATCGATTATTCATCAGCTACCAAAAAGACAGTCATTTTTCCTAGCATTAATATAAATACTATAGCATGCATGGACCTTACTCCATAGCTATATAAAAACTCTTCTGGGTGTCTTTTAAAAACAGACTGATTGAGGCAAAGGCAATCTCGTTGCATCTAAGCCAAATGTCTTCTTCAGTGTTATTTATGTATCACCATCTACACTGAAAACTATTGAAGTGTTAAGATTATCAGCTTCTGTTTTGGAACAAACTGAAATATGTACTTTCAATAGAAATCGAAGGAAGTTACCAAGACTTGGCTGCAACTTAGAACATTCAGCTCAACACTCAAAGCTTGCATTGAAATAGAGCTTACTCCAGAATTCATTTTTAGGACTAAGATATCACTGCTGTGTGTGACATGAACGGTGAGAGAGGGTGTATCCTAGAATTGGCCATTGTGATTAGCTGATTTTGAGCATCATGTAAAAGCAGCTATTATTACAGATATACCTCGGTTAATGAAATAGATATGTTCCTTGACTTTACTTTACTAACAGAAACTATGGTACCAGAGGTTGGAATAACATGGAAAGAACAGGTATATGTTCCTGCACCACAAAAAGGATGAGTAGTTGCACAAGTTTCAGCATTTTTTTTTCAAATTAAAAACTAACAATATGCACACTTGAAATGAAGCAACCAAGTCAGGTAAGCCTTGAATAAGGAAATAAAAACATTTTGAACCTGATAAAGACTACTTGAAAGCTTCTTCCAAAATGCAGTCAGGGATTTTTTTTCCCCCCTTTCAGCACCTTCTATTTTTTTCTGTGAGATCCATTTTGGATATAGATCTACTGGTATGCTTTTTCAACATGCCAAGGGCAGTTGCTGAAGCAGGCTAATCTGCTTTCCCCCTTTCTTTCTGGTTTTTCTTTTCAAACATGCACAGTAAGTGCAGCTGCTCTTTATCTTGCTTGTTGTAGGCAGGTACACACAGCTACAGTAGGATAACCTAGAGCAGAATCCCACTCTTTCCCAGCCCAAGGCTTGTTGCATTGTTTACTCCAGACACCTTGCTCCAAACCTGCACAAAAGTCTATTTTTCTCGCCTTGCTTCAATATGCTTTCAGTGCCAGTACTGCTTAAAAGATAAAAAGACTGTGTAAAAAAAAGGAGCTTCTTTTTCAGAGGCTTTGGTAAGTGAAATATGCTTGTTTTTTTAATGATGATGATGATGATGATGATGATGATGATTGATTATCAGCAGCAGCAGCACTACTACTACTACTACTTTGACTGATATCCTGTTGAGCAGTTATAAATCCGTAAGATAGGCTTATGCATTCATAACAGTTGTGTATTCATGTTTATGATTGTGGCAGGCTTGCCATGATTGCAAAAGCCCCCTAAACCTACACTAACAGCCAGCATCCACACTGAGCAATCTGAGATCTGTTCTGCTAGCAATTGAGGTGTGGAAGGAATGTTTCCAGTCCTCTCCCATGAGTACTCTGTGACATTACAGTCAGAAGTGAGTCCCCTCTCACATTGGAGATCACTGGTAGAAATATCATCCAGCAGCTCTCCAACTGCCAGCAGAACAGACTCTGTTGCTCAGTGCAATTGTTGGCTATTAAGGTAGGGTTGGGGAGCCAGTTAAGGAGATGATATGTAGTTACACATTTGTTACTACATCTTTGATGTAGGATCTCAGCCATTGTTATTATTGTTGTTGTTATTATATTAAAATATTTCTATTCTGCCCTTTATCATAAGATCTCAAGGTGGCATGTACTATAAATAATTTAATACACTTCCAGATTAAAAAAGCATAAATAATTTGAACATTGGAAAAGCATATTCAACATTCTTGTTGTTATTATTGTGTGCCTTCAAGTCGTTTCTGATTTATGGTGACCCCAAAGCAAATCTATCACACAGTTTTCTGGGGCTGACAGTATGTGATGCATCCAAGGTCATCCAGTGGGTTTCCATGGCCAAGTGGGGAATCAAACCTTGCTCTCCAATGGTTGGAGTCTGACATTCAAACCACTATACCACACTGGCGCTCTCTATATTAAACATGTAGTTAAATCCACTTTAACTTTAGTGAAATCTACAGCGATTTTGAAATCTACAACAGTTTAAAAGCATGTGCATGGATACCTTGAACTAAATAATCCTAAGGTTTTAAAAAAAAAAAAAATGTTTTGACTTAAGAAAAAAAAAATTAAATTTAATGGCCCTCAAAAATCGCCCAAAAGAAGCCCCACAACCAAAAGGCCCTTTCCATGTTTTCCCCATGTTGTATTGCTCTCACTGGTGGGCCACAAAGGATGATCCCTCCTGCAGACCTCAATTTTTGGGGCAGGTACATATATGGAGAATGACTCTTTAAAATATAATGCCTCAAGTTGTCACTTATAATATACTTAGAATACCAATATATGGAAAGTTCTTAGGTTTTTTTTTGACCAGCTTAGAGGTATTATGTGCTTTATATTGAAGAAAGGAATATATTTGCCACTCTACCTAGGCAGCTTAACCTGTGTTATTTCTACACCATGTTATTTATCTCAGTTCTGTAAAATTAGAGTCATAATTTCTGTGTTTTATGATAAGACAAAAAGAGCTTCCAAGTTTAAAGCAGAGTCTGGAAATGTTACTTTTTTGGGTGTTACTTTTATGACGGGGGGATCTTGGGATTTAAACCCTAAAAAAATACTTCTCTCTCTCTCTCTCCACACACACACACACTGGTTTGAAGGTGTGATCTTTGAAATGGTACATTCTTCAAACTTCTCATGCTAAACATCAAGAACTGCTAGATACTTGGAGTCGTCTTCTGCTCCAAAAGATGCAACTATAATTATATCTATGTAATCATGTGAAAAGGTGAAAAAAAAAAGGTTGTTGGGGGTTTTTGGGTTTTAACCCTGTTTTTTTAGATTTACTTTGGCATTTCCCCTACATTGGGGCTGGCATCTTCAGAGGATCTGATCCTCTGATCCTTGATCAGATCTTCTGAAGATGCCAGCCACAGATGTAGGTGAAATGTCAAGGGTAAATACTAATAAAGGTCTCAAAGCCCAGAAAACCTACAACAACCTATGGATTCCAGCCGTGAAAGCCTTTGACTTTACATCAAAAGTCCAACTATTTAATAACCAGATAATTCATAGTAGAATAATGGCAACAAGCAGAGGTTTGGCACTTTGATTTTAACATACCAAAATGCAAGTAAGTCACTAAAATGGAAAATGATCTGAGAATGACTAGTAAATCAGCCAACAATTGCAACTCTATTGAGTATTGGTTCACCCTCCAGATGTTTTGGACTTCACTCCCAGAATTCTTATTGGGTAGTAGCTGGAGCTCCTTGGAGTTGAAGTCTAAAATATCTGGAGGATGAAAGGGTGAGAACTACTGCTCTAGAGAGACCTCCTCCTGATCATATTTTCAGTCAGAGATATTAGAACACCACCTAGGCTGCAGAGATAGCATCTTGAATAAAACTGGGGATCTTCACAGATACACTGATACAACTTCCAGCTATACCAAATTGATTGAAGCTCCACACAGTATCTTACCACTGCCAGCTTCTTGGGAGCACTTGCACATACATCTGAATGTGTTAAATTACATTCAGGGCAGCAACTAATACATTTCCAGATTGTCCTTGTTTCCTAGTGTTTTAACCAATGTTTGAGCATTGATAGCTGTCTTTTATTGAGTTATGCTGTTTTATCATCTCTAATCCAGTACTGTTACACTGATGGCTAGTTCCAAAGGGTTTTTGGTAAAGGTCTCTCCCATCACCTGCTACCTGTTGTTTCTTTTTCCCCCCAAGGGCTGAAAATGGGATTTCCTGCAGATATACAATGTGTCCTGCCACTGAGGAGTTCTCCTTCCCCAAAGTTTTTACTCTGTGAAAATAGATCCTAAATAAGATGGTCACATATAAATCTCCAAAAAGAGGACATGCATAATTAAAAAAAAAGGACACATTAAAATGCATACACTAAGTTAGGTGTATAGACATGAATTTAGTAATATGGAATTACAAATGCAAATTTAGAAATATTTACTAACTTTTAAATAAAACAAGTTACATCTCTTGATAGGAGGAAGATCTTTGTCTGGGTGGGCACTGCACAACTTTTCAGTCTGTATCTTCATGCATACTGTGATAAGTAACCCTTTTTTGAAAAATATAGATGGTCGTTTATCTTTACATGGGTTTTAAACACTTCTAAAACACTTCAAACAGAGGATTATCATCTGTAAATTAGGACACATGGTTATGGATGTAAGTATTTGACTATTTTTTTCCTTGTATGCAAGGATGAATAATTTCCACATTTTTTCCTTTCTATAGGAGAAAATGCATATTCGTGTACTCTTTTAGAAAAAGCTTTAAAAGTGGATATTGAAAATGGTAGGGTTTTTTGTGGAAAATGTGTTTTTTGCACAACATATTTCGCACATGAAAACATTGTTTCCAGATTTTCTGATTTCCCTGCAAAAAAATTCATTTAGAACAAAAACACATGGCTATCTGGGAACAGTATTTTTTTCCTATGATAATTTTTTTGTGTGCTTTGAAAAACTGGATTTTGAATGTGCAAAAGCCACTGTTTTGGATAGTCACATGGGAGATTTCTTCAAGATTGCTGTTCTTTCCACACAAAATGAATAATGTGATGGAAGAGGCTTGCAAAAACTTAAATTTTTGCAAAATAGAATATTTCCAGATAGTCACACATGGGGTTATGTGAACAAGATTTCTGATTTTCATCTAAAATCCAGCAATTGTGTGTAAAAAAATCCAAAGCTATCTGAGAACAACACATGTTTGTATGAAAAGCAGGACTGGAATTCACTATCACAGTTAAGGACACATAACCTAGAACATTTCCACACGGACTCATAGCAAACTATTCCACTTTAAACTTCCTGGGGGACCGGGGGTTTGCAGTTCTGGGGGGGGCCTGCCAGCCCCTCCCAAAACTGCAAACCTCAGGATTCCATAGAAGGTTGAAAGTGGAATCATCGTGCTATAAGAGTGTCATGTGGAAATGGCCCAAAAGTTATGCATCCATAATTGATTCATGGTCCCTGTATATTAACAATTGTCTCACTACTGTCACAATCATAAAAATCTCCCAGTCCTGCTTTACTGGGCAGCATCCTCTATGAGCAATGGAGGTCTGTTACCTACCTGCTAGGCTACAGTATACTAATGTTTTCACACATTCTTTGCCTGCAATCTCCAGTGCAAGAAGGTATTGCAACAGGGATACTCCTGAGTGTTGCACCAGAGATTGCTGAAAGGACGGGGATTGAAACATCCGTATACCGAATCTCACTTGACTGGAAAACAGACCTCTATCACTTGCAGTTGCTGCTGCACAATAAAGCAGGATGGGGGTGAGGGCAGTCAGGTCAGGAGATACTCTTTAGTTAAGTATACTTAGTTATATTTAAGTAAATGATCTAGGATCAGCGCTAGCATAACAAATACATTTTTCACAAAAAAGCACATGTGTGTCTACACAGAATGGTTTCCTGAAATACTTTAGGATTCTACAAAAACTGAATAAAAACTGCACTAGAGTCTCACCATTGTCTTATTCTTCCCATTTGAGTTTCCTGGGTATCAGGAAACCCTTTTTCTTTTTTTTTTCTGGAAATGAATAACAGCAAATATTCTTTCCATCTCTATGCATGGCCACTTTATTTCAGAGACCACAGACTGCTGATCTTGGGAATGAAAAATCGTTTGTCAGAATTCTTGAACGTGACTCAATTTTCCCACACCCCAAGGTACTAAAACTGTGCCTTCTCCAGGGTGTAGAAATGTAATCAATTATGAAATGAAATCCATATCTTATGTATTCTTCCTACTCCCAATATGTTTTGGGGGGTATGTAGCAAATCTTGGTAAACTAACTTTTTCAGACTACAGAAATGTGTGAGTTTTAGTTTCTAAGAAGTAATATTTCCATGGAAAAAGTGGAAGAATGGAAGAGATGTTTGTGCAAATGGAAACCACCATTCCTATTTCGGAATGTTTTCAGTCTTCATTCCTCTTGTATAACTTGGAAGGCTGTCCTTTTGAATTATGACTACCTTACTTTAAAATTTTAACATCCATTATTGAAATGAAAGGGCTTTCTTTTTGGCCCTTTTTGGGGTTTTTTAAAATCTTCCCGTTCACCTTGATGGGTGCCTTTTTCATGTTAAGAGCACGTGGTCGCATTAAACTTTTTGGTTTCTCACCCCAATGAGCGGGGGAGCCACCAATCAGCATTTCCGCGCACTTTTCAAAGACCGGATAAAATGTGGTTTTTTTTCAATCCACGTTTGAGTTTCGTGAGAAGCGGCGGTGCACCGATTCATGCGGGCGATCAAGAGAGGGAGGGATCAAGGCGGGCCAGCAAAACCCACAGGACCGCCCCCAGCACAGCGGAGGGCGCCATTTTCCAAACCTGCTGAAGCGGCTGCAAGGAGGAAGCAAAGGGACGAGGAACGGCGGCAAAAAAGGAAAGGTTTGGCCCTTTAACCCTTTTACCGGCGGCACTAATTGGGGGCCGGGGGCGTTCCCCCCCTGGGATGGGGTTTGGCTGCCCGCCTGGAGACAACACTCGCAGAGTGTTTGGGCCCCTTTTTCTCCGGGGTGCAGAAAGTGTGTCGCCACTACCCCCCCAAAACCCCTTGCTAGAACCCGGGAGGTGGCCCGCGGGTTTTAAATACGGGGTCGAGGGGTGGGGTGGCTGGCGAGTGGATACACTCGCCGAGGATGGCATGGCAGGATGCTTTTAAAGGTGACGGAAAATTGGGAAAGCGGGGGAGGGGGGCAGGTAGGAAGGGAAGGTTTTTAAAGCAGCCACCGCACCAAACCCGTTCTCCAGGTTACGTTGGAAGCGGGATCATGGCGCAATGATGGAATGCTGTGTAGATTTGGCGATGGGCTGGCTGTTGGGACAGGTCCCCGTGCAAACTTTGACTGGGAAACTTTTTTCCTGTTTATTGGGGCCTACCTGTGGATGCAAAAACGCTTTTTTTTTCTGGGGATATTTGGCGCCCGCAGAGAAAAAAGGGCCCCTTTGGGAAAATTTTCCCGTTTTAAACCAGATTCTCGGGCTGGGGGTGTGGGGGGAGTGGCTTCTGTTTGTTCCTACAGAGTTTTTTTTTGCGAAATAAATACAGTCACGCCCCATGAGGGCCTGCTGTTTTATTTGTCTGAACCCCCCACCCGTGCCACATGCAGAGGGGGATGATTTCCGGCCAGGGCAGGAGATCAGAGTTTTCCATGCTTCTTTAGCTGTCTAGGACATGGCAGAGATCCATAGGGCAATGGAAGCACATCATTGTTTGGGGGGGGCAAGCCCCGCTGTTTGTTTCGTACTGTTTGGTTTGTTGATAAATTAACGCCCCTCCTTGTCTCCACAGGTTCGGAAATCCACGCGGAGTGCGCATTCCCACTGCAAATCTTTCCACGCAGTGTTGACCCAAAGCAAAAAACTCCACACTGACACTACCGCCCTTTCCACCACTTCGCCAAAAAAAAAACTTTGTCTTGCTGGCAAATTTCCCAGCGGTCCGTACTGAAACAGTGCCATGTCCAGACGACGCTGACCTAACAGCTTTGCAGGGGAGGGATACATGCAAGGAGCCACACACCAACTTGAAAGAATAAATGTTTAATAAATGTTTTTTTTTCCCAAAAAAATATATATTTACATAAGTACATATTTACATAAATAAAAAAAAAAAGTGCTGTACAGGGTGGGTGTGCGTTTGGGAAAGGGCTGGGGGTTTTAACATTGGGATTAGAACTTTCTAGTCCGGGGCACAGGGGTGTTCCTCCTCTGGCTCCTCCACATCCGTCCCTGGCTGCTCGGGTTTAAAGGGGATTTTCTCTTGGCTGCTACCCAAAACAATGGTGAAATTTGATTAGGCATGTGAGCATCCACAATGGCCTTTTTGAAGGAGAAAACTTTACTGTGTCGTTTATTAATTTTTGGGGGCGTTGGGGGGGAAATAAAAAATGAAGCCAAGGGCCACTTAAAAAGGGTTTCTCTTCCCATCCCTGCCATGCCCTGCGTGTCCAGGGGGGGTTGGTGGCCAGGCGCATGGCGTCTTCTGCCTATGGAAAGAACGAAAAGCGTGCACCGCAGGCAGGGTGCATCCCCCTTTGCGGGGGATACACGACAACCTTTCCCCTGGGGTTCCCATAGCCACACAGGCGCTGTGTGTTGCGTTTACCACGTCTGCCACCGGCTGTCCAGCTGGGGCTCCCCACCGCCCTCCACAGGCTGCGCATTCCCCGGGAAAAGGGAGGCCTTGCGTGGGGGGGTGGCCGTCGTAGGAGCGCAGGGCGGCGTAGAACTGTCCGCGAAACTGGGGAAAACGGATCCGGACCTCCTCCACACCCCCCATGACCATGTCGCGTAAGGCAGTGGGCAACGGTGTGGAGGTGCTCATCATCGTCTCCCCTTGTGTGGGGGGATCAGTTCCCTCACCCCCACACCACCTTACCATGGCCAACATCTCCCTGGTTCAATTTCCCACCCCCCCCCCGGGGCCCCCTCCTCAACCGGCCGGCCCCTTGCCCTCCCTCGTCTGCCTCCACTATAAAACCCACGCGGCTGCAGTACCAGTGATTGTCCACTAGGGGTTTGTTCTTGCCCGCATTTCCCGCGTGCCAGGAGGACGCATGCGCGAAACGCGACGAGAGGAAGGAAAACAAAGGGAGGAGCCATTTTTCAGTTGAGCGGACGTGTAGTGGGGGGAAGGAGGTTTGCAAAAGGAAAAAAAACCCAAAATAAAAAGGTAACATGAAAAGCGGGGAGCACACGCGGGGGAGTGACTGCAGCGTGGAGGAGGAAGGGTTTCCGGGCGACAGCCCATAAGGGCAAGAGGCTTGGCCTGGCGCCATACGGAGATAAAAAATCTCCTGGACATTTGGGGTGAACGTGGTTCCAGGGACCTCCAGGCTACCTACAGAAATAAAAAAAATATTCGAGGACATTGCGAGGGAAATGATTAGAAGGGGACATAGGCGGACCGCTGAGGAGTGCAGGACGAAAAAAAGACTGCATGCAGCCTACCGTGAGGCTGTGGCGGAAAAAACAGACGGGCGCAGCCGGGTGGAATGTCCCTACTTTGATGAACTATCCAGGATTTTGGGGGGGGGCCGAGGCCCCCCCAAAGAGTATAGAGAGCTTGCAGGTCCCAGGGGACCCGAGCAACCAGCGAATGAGAATGTGGCATCAAAAGGTACGTAGGGCAGCGAGTCGAGGTATTTTCCCATCCCCATATGAATGTTTTGCGCCCCTAAATTCCATTTTTCATTTTTCAGGGCTGGACGAACAGATGAGCCAGGAACTGTTTGAACACACATCATATGATGGGGAATCATCAGGTGAGGCTGCATGGGTTTACAATACATTACCTTTGGATTTAGTCTACAATAACCCTTCGCGGATTGGGGCAACTCAGGAAACCCCATAAACAAATTACAGGTGGATGAGGGCCAGAGAGCAGGCATCAGATGCAAGCAGGGCGCATCACGTGCATGGCCACAACGGCCCACCACTCGTGCTGCTCCTTTTGAATACTTCTTCTTTTGCAGCAAAAGGGGTGGCATCTCTACTTTCCGGGGACCTTTTCACTCTCTAGGGTCCATCAGGGCCATTTACATTACCGTGATCCCTTCTTTCCTAGCAGGAGTGAAAAAATTTCCCGAAAAGAAACTTTAGGGGACTTAAGTGACAATGTCTTGTCCCAGGCCAACCACTTATAGCCTCCTGCTGCAAGGTCTAACTATTTCATTTTACCTCCAAGCAGGGATCAAGGAAGCCCCCCCACACCTATGCAGGTTGAAACTCCTGCACCGGGGAGTTCTAGCACCACGGCTGCTGGTGATAAGGTGTCCTGCAGCCGAAATATTGCTGCAGGGAGTTTATATTGCATCGGGATAACCGTGGTATGATTTGTCACCACAGGTTTGGAGATTCAGAGCATGGCATTACGCGGTGGCCTTGATATGCCCATTGATTTTAGCCTTCAGGCCGGCAATGGCAGGTTTTTTACAGAAAGTTTCTGTGAACCTTTAGGGAAATCCCGGGAAAATAGCATTTTCCATTCTGCCTGTTTTTGGACTGCCATTTAACGTTTTTTGGGCAACCTTCCTGTTGGAGGCTGAAACCCTTACATAAGCAAGGTACATGACTGTGATAACTGTTTGGTGGGGTTTCTACTTTACAGTTTTATGATACCTTGTTTTTAATAAAGGCTGTTAATGCCACTTGCTCATACATGGTGTGTCCTAGCTCCGAATGATGCACATGTCCGCACCATGTAGATTGACTTCTCAATCTTATTCTGAACAGATACTGCCTCAGCACTAGCCCGGACAGGGAGGCAGATGCCCATGGCGAAATTCCCCCTGTCACGCCTGAGGATAGCAGGAACAGAACCGCAGCGGGGGGCCGAGACAAGGCGTTTGCCTACGCAAGAGCAACCTTGGACTTTATGTGCGAGCAGGGGGAAAAGGAAACTTGAACAGAGGGCCCATGGATCGCGAGCAGGCGGCTTGAGATAGCAACAGGGCAGAGAATGCGCGGCAGGAGATAATATCAATTCTAAGGGTATGCGCCAATGCCATGTCCAATATTTCAGATGCGGTTACGGGCGTGGGTGGAACAAGCCAATCACTGCCTGGCTCTTCGCAGTCCCGACAGCTAATTTTTGGGGGAGCACAGCGCAAACGTACCCGGGGAGCAGCACAGAGGCGGCTCTCAGCCAGGAGCAGGAGGGAGGGAAAGGGGAAGGCCGCAAGGGCCAGGAAGCCACGGCAAATTTATAGCCCTTAGCATGCGTGGGCCCTGGCGCATGAAAAAAAATCGAGGCCTAGCTTTTCCTTCCCAAGCAGGGCAACGATGATTTGTTTTTTTATGAAATATTAATGGCCTTTTTCCCTAAAGATATTTTTTTATCCGCATTTTTCAAAACAGTCAAATAAAATCTATAAAAAAGACTCAATATTTATTTGTTATTACATTTTTGGTTGAATGGCCATCAATAACATTAGAGGTCAATACAGTCAAGGTACAGCTTGAAGGAAGACCTACTCCTTGCTGTGTGGGGGGAAAAACTCCAAAAAAGGGGGGGGAAACCCGTGACAGCTAATCGCAGTCGCCCGCAATCATATTGGCGATAGCGTCCCTCACCAGTTCCCCTTCATGGATCCTCCTTGAAGAGTCATGAGGACGGGATCCCCGTCAGTGCATGTCAGAGTCAAGGGGGCTGGTTTCTGTATAACGGGGGGGAGAAGGTGTCCTTTGCTCTCACAAATGTTGTGTAGCACCACACAAGCAGACACCACGGGGGAAGTTCTTTTCCCAGACGGTCAAAGGGGCTGAGAGACACCCCCATCTGGCCTTAAGCCTGCCAAATGCACGCTCCCCATTCCTACAGTGGTTGAACACCCTGTTGTAGGCTATCTTCTTGGGGGTAATGTCCCCGTAAGGCTTCATTAGCCATCTCGAAAGTGTGTATGCAGTGTCCCCCAAATAACTGGGCCTATGGTGACACCATCTATGGTAATGGTCGGGTTCCCGGGTACAAACTTTCCAGCCTCCATGGCATGCCAGAGTGATGAGTGCCAAAACGAAGGCATCGTGCGTTCTTCCAGTGTAGCCCAGCACGATGTCCACAAACCTCCCCGAATGATCCACTGTTCCCTTTGGAGAATGGAAAATGCGCTCTTCCCGTTCACAAATTCTTCCCCCCCGCCCCTTGGGTGGCTTTTCTTTGATGTGCGTTCCATCCACAGCTCCAACGCACTAGGGAAACCCATCTGGCGGAAACCACCCTTCTGTGGATGTAGAGGGCAAGGAAACAAGTAGTCAGTTTTTAGCTGGTTTGAGATAAAAAGTTTTGTGGTGGCGCACACGCACACACCCAATGGCACCTGTTCCTTCCAGTATCTTAGAGCACAGGCCACAAATTCATTGCTTGGCCTACACATTAAAACGGGGGCCAAATCCAAAGAACTTGCACGCTTCCCATGGGATAAAAAGAATGCTGTGGGGAAAAAAAGAGGCAAGCCTCGCAGAGTGTACCTGGTGGCCTTCAGCATAGTGTCATGCTGTTGGAGGGGGGAAAGTGCCCTGCTGCCTCCTGCTCAGCCCCAGGGGCCATGATGGCCAGATGGCATATACTGTGTTTTGCTGAAAGGGATACCCTGTGGTCATTCTGGCAAACCCGGGATGAAACCCCTCCCCCCAGGCACACACTGACCAGCAGTAAACTGCTCTGCAGGCCCTTAAGGTTAGGGAACCTGCTGCTCCAGGGGCCCTGCTGGGGATAAAATGGATTTAAAGCAAAGGGACACACAGCGGGCATCCAAACAAACCCCCGCCCAACCCCTTCCAACCCCGGAGCACACACCACCCATCTGGAAGGCGCTGCGCGGCCTTCTGCCAAAATGCAGATTGCCACCTCGGTGGCACTGCTGGCCGTTATGCCATACCAAAAAGGTTCCCCCCGGGCCACCCCCGAGCGCCTCGCCAAGAAAAGCCCCCAAACCTGCAGGTCCACAACCACATCCCCCACGCCTCCACAGTTAGCTGTTTTCAGCTTGTATCTTTTTTTGGGGCACTTTCTGCTGGCAGGCCTTAATTTGAGGAATCCGGATACCGGGAACCATGTGGACATCCATGCAAAACCCCCCAGCCCTTTTTTCTGGGTGGCAATTTGCCTAGCAACTCTACAGTTTTTGGGGCCAGTTCACTGCAAAACCAATCTTTTCCCAGAGAAATAAAACCCCCTCCTCCTCCCATTTAAGCCCACTGGGTTTGGGAATCAGCGACCTACCCTCCGGTAGTCCCCCAAGCACAGTAGACGCGAGGAGCTCATGCTCGATCGCAAGGCACACTTCGATCACGATGACAGACACCGTTGACACACCCAGGCCAAAAGTGTTCGCTGTCTTTCAGATATCAGGGGCGATGTAAGCCACCACACAGTGATGGCCACCCTCTCCTCACAAATCGCTTGCCTCATCCCTGTGGTTTTCTTTCAAGGAGGAACCAGGCCCCCCATTTCAAAGAGGGTGGCTTTCGTCATCCTAAATGGTACAACCACTGGTAGTCGTCCCATTTCTCCAGCACCTCCTTGCTCCACCACGCCCCCCCATCCGCTCCCGAACCCACCACCTTTTGGGGCGCGGGACTTTACAAGAGAGGTGCAAGAATTGTGTAATACAACCTCGAGCGTCTCACGGCAGCGCGACGGTTCCTTGCGAGCCTGCGCCTACTCGCACCATCTTCGGGCCAGCAATGTTCAAACGCTCCTAACAAGGCTGAAATGGCAGTCATTAACGGGGCAAGGACCCCAGCTATTTCCCTCAACTGCTCGTTCGCCATACACCAAACAGCAAAAAACGAGCGGGCAGGAAAAATTTGACAAAATTTCCGCGGGAGTTCACAGGCGCGGGGAGGGCGAGGGGTGGATCCCAGGAGGATGTGAGGGGAAAGCGCATGCGTATTGGCGTCATTGATGACGCCCCAAATTTTTCTTTTGAAAAAAGGGCACAGCCAATCAAATGCTAGGTAGGGCGGGGAAAGGACAACGTAGGGAGGGGCTATGGTGATGCTGTGTGAATGCGATAATGTGTGCCTTTGCCGATCGAGCCATGAGAAACGACTAAAAGTTCGGTATGTTTTAGTGGGGATTAGGGGGAAAACCTGCCTGGATCGCGGTGGGGATTTCAGGCCCCGGAGAAAAGGGCCAATGTCTTCTTTGCATAAGTCAGCAGGGATTCAATTTCCCATTTCCTGACGACAACAGGTATTGCAACTGAGATTGATTCAGAATACTTTCTGCATGTCTGACTAGTATTTTCTCTGGAACTGGCAAAAGAAAAAAAACAAGGAAATACCCATAAGCAACTATAAGCAATTATTTGTTTACTCACAGTCATGTTGAAATATTGTATGATTCCATTGGTCATGCTCATGTAACCCAACAGGGCAGTCATATTGCTTTGGAAAAACTGATAATGTGAGTTGTTACCCAGAAATAACTTCAGTTAGATGTAAGGCTACATTGCACTTGGTTTTAATGAGTAATTGAGGGTATCTCATGGTGCAGTACTGTTGAAGCTGTGGAAGTCCTGATGGCCTTGATAAGGACATAAAGGGAAGTACATTGAGGATCGCTGTGTAGGACATTTTCTTTTAACTGCTTCTTTTCCATCAAAGTGGTTAAGTTTGGGCCCCAAAAAATACAGAATCCCTCCACATTCACTAGGGTTAGGGGCACAGGGCCCTCGTGACAGTGAAATAAACATGAATAATCTAAACCCTCCCAAACACATTTAACACAAAAAAAGTATGACCACCATTTTAACCCACCGTGGATTACTTTGGGCATCAGAGTTTCTTCACAAGGCACAAGGGAGTGACTGGTGGGGGTTACTATACCTTCACTGCTGACCAACATCATTTTTTAAGAGGGACTTACAAGACTTGTTTGCAGTTTCTCAGTCTCACAAGGCTTGCAGTCCCTATTAAACATGGCATAGGGAGGCAGCAGAGGTGACAGCAAATAATCCATAAAAATAAATCCACAAAAGTGAAACCCGCAAATGTAGAGGGCTGACTGTACTTTTCTTAGTACTTTTCAAAGTAACTAATTTAAACAAAGTAACTAATTTAACCTCTTAGCATAAAAAAGAGGAAAGGAGGAAAAAGAAGGAATGTAGTAGCACCTTTGAGATTAACTGGGTTTTATTTTATTATGAACCTTTGTGAATATAAACCCACTTCTTCCCTGCAGTTCAGAATGATAGCTAAGTCTGGGATTCAGGTCTTCATTGGCTTATAAACAGCCTCCAAATCTTAAACTATTGCTTATTTACAACAAGATGCATAAGATGAATGGAAATTTGGGCAAAACAATGCCACAAACCCTGGTGCCAACTCTGTCCACACATCTACTTTGGGAGCAATATTAGATGGGCAATAACATACCTACAATATCAGAGGTACTTTGTCTAAAGTGACAGATGCCATTGTATGCAAGCAAGCCGCTCTACACTTTACGTTAGAGAAACAGAACAGTCTCTGTGCAAGAGGATTAATGAAGAGAAATCAGACATTTGAAGTAGCAATATTTAAAAACCAGCTGCAGAACATTTCAACCTCCCTGAACATAGAGTATGGGATTTATGATCATGGTCACTGAACAAAGAAATTATAAAGGAAGACTAGAAATTAAAACAGCTGTATTAAAATATATTCACAAATTCTAATCCATTAGCAAAGGTATAAACAAAGACAATGGCTTCATGGCACACTCTATACATTAATACAAGAGTCTTGCTTCTGTACATGTAACAAAAAGAATGTTAGAGAGACTTTTGAATCCAGGGAAACTGACTTTTGGTAAGCAGATTTGTTGCTTTCACACATCAGCACTAACTGACCACTGGAAAAACCTAAATGACCTGTATCATATTAATGCAGCCCTGTGGAAACGTAGGGCAAGAGTCATGGTTTGCATCTGTCTAGATCAGGGCCTTTTAAACAGTGTGCTGCTTAAACGTTAGTGTGTCGCCTGAAGTGTGTAGGTGTGTTGTGTACAATCTTGGAAATCTATGTTATTATTTATAAATCATATATTTTAAAAAATATATGAAAAGTTTTCATGAGATATGTTGTGCACCCATACATTTTGTTATTACAATTTATGTGTCTGCATCTCTTATAAGGGGTTAGTTTAACTTCCGGTTTGCTGGTAAAACTGAAATTACTGTGTCGTGAAATGCTGCATGTCTAAAAAGTTTGTCACCAGCATGAAAAATTTGGAAAGCTCTTGTCTAGATCCTATTACATTGCATCCCACACCCACTCGCACAACTTTATGTCCTGAGGCCCACATATCATTCTTTACTCCATATGAAGAATTGAGACTATATCCATCAAAGCTCATACTAAAATAAAAGCCAGTTAGTTTGAAGGTGCTACTACATTCCTTCTTCTTTTTCCTCTTCCTCCTTTTTATGCTGTAAGAAACTAACATGGCTATTTCTTTGAAAGGTACTAAGAAAAGTACTGTGTATGTGTTATAGCACTATGGGATCAGGATTCAGGAAGCACTTCTATCTTATTGAAGTTTACAGAAGTGAAAATGGACTCTACGATGGAAATGCAGGAGAGAAGTCAGATGAAGTAGTCAGAAGCAGAGAAAGGATCACATAGCATCAATTCTGATTTAAAGGTAGCAGACTTGGCCTACTTCCCCCTCTTACATCAGCCAGCTCAGGCTGGCTCTTCACAGTGGCCTAAAATGATTGCCTTAATGCAGAAAGTAGGAGTCACACAGAAGTTCTTCACACATTAAGCAGTATGGGGCAGTCCCTTTAGAATCAACCTAGAATATTAAGGAGAAATCGTATTCACACCAATAGTACTACTTCCTGAAAAAGCATTTACTCAGAGTTATTATATCACAAACTTACAAATTAAGCCCATATTGACCTTCTAATAACTAATCACAAAACATGCTAAATGCAAGATACATAGGTAAGGAAAATCCTGTGCTGTAATAACCAGATGTCTCTTGTGGAAACACTGCTGGGGGAAAAATACACCATAACAACTATATAATCTTGTCTGCTGCTCAAATTGCAGAATGTAAAAGGCAGCAGTAAGGTGTTGAATGAAGCACCCATATACTATGCAGCCAGCTCTATATCCCCTAGGTTAGCTTGTTGCCTTCAAGTATGGTAATGGATGCTGTCCCATCACTAGTGCTGATCTTTGTATGCGGAATGGGAAAAGGTGTCATCTTGTTCTTTTGCTCCAGTAGCAATATTCTTGAACTCGCCCTGCCTTCCTTTGTGGGAAATGCATGTCAGATGGTTGCAGATACATTCCAGCTAGTTACACATCCTGCTGACAACAGGCATGCTGTTGTTGCTGGTTGCAACCAGCAACCATATATTTGGCAGCCATATGAAGGGCCCAAATGTACATATTGATGTTGATGCTTTGGATTACTCCACATGAAGGGTACTCCTACATGGTCCCTTCACACCACCAACAGATGATGGACAGCTTGGCTGGCAGTGGGCGGGGCTAGCCAGTACAACTCTCCCAATCCTTTTAATACATAACCAACATATTCTGGAGCAGTTCAACTCAGAGTCATGCCCCACAGACCAGAGCCGGTCCTAGGCCATTTCTGTACTACATTGTTATAGTGCTTTCCACATCCTATGAATCCTGGGATTTGTAGTTTAGGGAGAGACATTTAAAATTCTCAGCCAGAGAGTTCTTTGGCCTCAGTAAACTACAAACCCCAGAATTCCACAGAATGTTGAAAGTAGAATAATACAGCACTACAACAGTGTAGTATGGATATGGTCCAAGTTGTCAGCTGCCAGTACATGGCACATTTCTTGGAAACTGTGAATATTATAACAGCACAAAAGCAGTTCTGATCCCTGCTACACTCGGGAGAAAATGTCCACTCTGACAAATCAGATAGCTCAAGAAGTTCTGTTATAGTGGAGCACTTCCCAAGCTGGCACATTCCATATTTTAGAAAGAATGTCCACCATTCTTGATCATTGGGAAAGGCTGCATTAGAATGAGAACTGCTGATAAATTATAGTAGGGGTGGGAGTCATACAGTCAGCCCCATGGACTGTTTCTGTATCCCATGAGCACCTCCAGATCCACAGTCCTTTTCCAAAGAAGAAGAAGAAGAAGAAGAAGAAGAAGTAGTAGTAGTAGTAGTAGTAGTAGTAGTAGTTTAAAAAAGGAAAATTTCTTCTTTTTCAAGCCTCCAGGAAAAGTGATTTTCTTTCTTAAGTATAGCTCCTTCCAAAAAACAGAAGTTGACATCTGGCCACTTATGGGGTTTTTTTCCTGCCTTTTTTGGTTGAGGGTGGCAATAATGTAGATTCTGGTTCAACCTGGGAATTAGGCCCCAGAACCACTATGCGTGGGGGTGTGGCTGCAGTGCATGGGGCCGTGGACAGGGCATGTGGGGACATGGCTACAGGCCAGGATGCCCCCAAAAATTGCCACCTGGGGTGAACTGCCCCCATCGCCCCCCTGTCCCTATGCAACTGGGCTTGTTGTCTGCAGAGTTAAACTTTGGCAATGAATTGAGGGCCTCTACAGGCTAAGAAATAATTCTGAGGGCCCTACCACACCACACAATTATAGCAGTATGATTCTTCCTTAAATGCCACATCTCCATCCTAAGAAACCCTGAGAATTTCATGATGTATTTAGAATTCTCAGTCAGAGAGCTTTAGTGCCTTACCAAATGACAAGCCCCATGATTCCATGGGATGTTCCTATGGCAGCTGAAGTGGAATCATGATGCTATAATTGTATAGTGTGAAACAGCCCTGAAAGATAACTGGGGTCTTAAAGAAAAACACTACTGTCAATTTTGTACCCTTCTGTGCACCCCACCCCTCTTCCTCGCATGTAGCTGCAATGAGTGGAGAGCACATCAGGAATACATTTCTAGAACTTTGTTAGCTGATTTCTTAAATTGTTTCTCAAACAAAGTATTGAACTGCACAAAACTTTAACAAATATGTATATGTTTATATACATAGTGCCTCCTTTTTAATTTGGTTTGCTCATTATAAGGAAAGATTTTAATCAGGGGAGTTAGTGAACTGAGTAATCTGTCATTATTGTGCTTTTCATTAGGCTCCAAGATCATTCCTATGCTGCTCCAGTATATTCAAACTAAATGAGGATTTAGCATTCAAAAGCACCCGCTTGTAATGAATCATTATTTCTAATATATTCAATTCGTACCAGATAATTTCAGTGTAAATCCTGTTAACTAGTTCCCCCCAGTGGTCCTTGTTTTGCTATTATTCTAGACAGAACACACACAATTCTTGTACAATTGCTGCAGGAAATTAACCACTGTGCCTGCTGTCATTGTGTTTGTTAACATGGATTTGTGATTATTCTGTTTCCATTTCTGTCTCATATTGTAAATTCATTGATTTAACTAAGCTTATATCAGTAGACAAAATCATAATAAAGCCTTAGTTTGCGCATTCATCCTCTTGCTAATCATAAAGCGTAATGGATCTTGGCCATGTTTCACCCACATAGAGAGAAATCTAATCACTATGTGTGAAATGAAAGCATGCTCCCCACTCACACACTAAGGATGCAATTCTTCACTAAGACCCTTTCAAAGGCATCCTGGCATGGGGACCTGAGAGGAGCAGGACTGCAACAATGCTTCCGCAAGACATTGTTGTGGTCCCATCCCTCTCGCGTTGCCAGCCAGCACAATCACAGGGTAAATCATTGATGGATTTTCTCTGTCAATGACCCTCAATTGTGTGATGCTTGTTGGGAGTGGCAACCTTTGCATGCCTAATTAAATGGCTAGTTTGTTTGCATGTCTATTGTAAGCACAGAGAGATAGCCTAGAGAGAACTTCCTGTTGGTTGGTTAACATCTCTTCCTCCAGCACATACACATTCTTTGTTTTTAAAAGGTTCTCTTGCCATTTACTCCTCCCCTTTTTGTCTTCGCCTTTTGACCTGAAAGCATGCTCTGAGATCTCCCAACAGGGATCAATGGCAGCAAGCATGTGAGTGCTTAATTTTCTTCCTACCTTCCTCAAGAATTGAACCTGTATAGACTATGTACAAGATTTTGTGAGTAAACTCTTTTATATTTTTAACCAAACTGTTTTTGTGTTTATTTTGAGCTAGATTAAGTGTGTTTGGGGTGGTGTTTAAGAAGTGGAACTGGTAATCTGTTCAACTTCAGTTTTTGTGCAATTACTAAAATACTCTGCTGATTGAGAGTCTCATTACCAAAGTCTCTCAATATTCAAATATTTTTTCAATTTCCCCAACAATGCTCCTGCACTTAGCTGCCATGTAGAAGGACCAGAAGCACAAAGGAGGTGCTTCCTGTCCCAGTGCAGCATGGGAAAGAACCCAGCTGCACTGCAGAAGGAAGAGGCATGGGAGATGGTCCAGTGCAGATGGGAGCATTCCTGTCACACTCCCTTCCTGCCAAGGGCACTGCTAGGATCACGACAGGAGGACAACAAAATAAGGTAAGGTGCAGAGAAGGCCTAAGTTTCTTCTCAAAGGTAGCAATGATTAATTTCAGCAATTTTCTTCCTGTTGTGAGAACGCCTTCAAAACCACAGTTTTTGAAGGCCATTCAGAATTCAGGACTTATTCTGCACAAAATTTGCATATACTCTGTTTTGCACAGAGAACAGTATTTTTATGTATCAGAAATGACATTGTCTACATGGGAAATAATATTTAATGCAAAAATATTAATTCCTGAGCAGAAAATACTGTTTTTTCTGAATCAGAAAAAAATCTTGGGGAAGGAACAAGAAGGTTTCAGAAGAGGGAAGTCAACCATAGATAACTGATCATATCCTCGTTGTCTCTATGGTGCTTTTATCAGCCTTTGATTCCATACCCAGAGGACAAAAGTTTATGGACAAAACTATCTGCCTATTCAGTGGATAAAAGACTGCTCTGTATAATCAGGAGGTTATATTCTAATACCACTACACATATTAGATGTGGCTGCCAAGACACTCTTTCCAACTCTATTCCTATAAAAACGGGGGGGGGGGTTCATCAAGGATAAATTCTAGCTCCCGCATTGTTTGGTCTGTATCTAAATGACCTAGGAGCATCTGTTAAGTCCTAGGATGGTCATCCTCCAGAACTGGCCATGGTGAACATAACTCTACTCCTTTATGGAGATGATGCTCTCCTTTTGTCTGAAACAAAAGTGGGAATTAGACAAGTATTGAGAGCATTTGTGGCCTATTGCAACAACAACCAATTAAACATCAACTATAAGACATGCAAAATTATAGCATTTTCAAGAAAATGATCAACAGGTAATTGGTGTATTGCAGGCTATAGAACTGAACAAGTTAATTCTTTCAGATATCTAGGAGCCACTTTCCACTCTTTAGGATCTTGGGCCCTTTTCGCACGGGCTTTCCCGGGCGAAATAGCCCCATGAGCCGTGCGGGAGTGGGAGCGTCGCTCCGCACGACGCACTCCCACTTCCGGCGCTCTCAAGGGGCTGCAGCGGCGCGAGCGCGGGGTTTTTGATTTTCGCTTTCAAGCGAAAATCACCCCGCGCTCGCGCTACGCTCCCGGCGCCCACACGCACTCACCTGTAGTGCGGTGCGTCGGGGAGGCGGCCGGGTCGCGCCTCCTTCCCTCCGCCCGTGCGGAAGGAAGGGGCGGGGCGGGGAGCTAGCGCGGCGGATGCGAGAGCATCCTGCTTCGCGCGGGTGGGGGGCTGCTCGCGACAGCCTCCCGCTCGTGCGCGCGCGCGCGGGGGGCGGGCGCGACTGTCGCTCGCTCCTGGCGCGCGCGGGGGGGCGGGCGCGACTGTCGCTTGCTCCTGGCGCATGCGGGGGGCGGGCGCGACTGTCGCTCGCTCCTGGCGCGCTCGGGGGGCGGGCGCGACTGTCGCTCGCTCCTGGCGCGCGCGGGGGGCGGGTGTGACTGTCGCTCGCGCCAGGAGCGAGGGACAGTCGCGCCCGCCCCCCGTGTGCGCGCGCGCGATCGGGAGGCTGTCGCGAGCAGCCCCCCCCGCGCGCACCAGGAGCGAGCGACAGTCGCTCCCGCCCCCCGAGCGCGCCAGGAGCGACGGGCTCCTTTCTTGCGCGCGCGGGGGGGGATGGAGCCGCGAGCCGCCGCCGCCTCCGGGACGGTGCCGTTTCCCAGCTGGTTCCTTCGGCTGCGGAAGGAACCAGCGGGGAACCGGCAGGCTCCCGAACTAGGCTTTTCCCGCAAGCCGCCCGCCCCCGCTCACGCAAAAAGCCTAGTGCGAAAAGGGCCTTGGGCTCTCCAGCATAAACAAGCTATTACACTGGCCTCAAACACTGGGAAAGCAATAACCCATTTTTTCTATATAAAAGGAGGACAGTTTATTCCATCAGCTGTCAAGATATTTAGTGCTAAGGTCCTCCCACAATTATTGTATGCAATCCCAGTTTGGATTTTGGGTTTTTCACCCTTAATGGAATGAGTATTATTAACTTCCTTAAGGAAATTATTCATCATCCCAAACTGCGTGCCTTCAGCAGCATTAAGGCATGTGGCTAGAATCACATTGATTAAACATGTTGCCTGGAAATGGGCCTTGGGGTATTGGTTAATATGCTCTTTTGGGGGGCAGGAAGTGGGGTACATGTATTTGTTACAAAAAGACACCTAAACCTCCAATCTGACAAATATGATTAAAGAAAAACTGCTCAGATTGGAATTACCAGTAAACTTCCTCATTACAAGGCGGATTCTAACCAACAAATAAAAGATGTAGATAATCAATATACAACAGCTGCTGCACACTCTTCCTGTTCCCCTGTTAGTTGAGGCCTGACATTTGGTATTAGCGTAGAAGCTAAATATCTTAAAAATTTAACTATTCCCAAGTATCGTCTGGCCTTCAGCAGAGCTAGATTTAATGTCATTCCATCAGCTATCCTAGAGGGCCATTATCAAAGAAAGGCATATAATGAGTGTATTTGCCCTTGTGGAGAGAGAAAAGTGGAATCTATACAACATGTTTTGTTTGAATGTTCCTTTTACAAAGATGACCAACTGAGAGTGATAAGTCCCCTCTTAAGAAAGTACCCAGGAAGATTCTGGAACTGGTTTTTAAAATGTTTATTGGATGACTCTGATAAAAGGGTAACCAAGAAAGTAGCAAAATTCTTTGTATCAGCTGCTAACTCTTGTAAAATAACTCTACAAATGTTACAGTAACCCAGGCTCCCTTTGTTATGAAGTGATAGTTATTTAATTACAAGTGATTGACTATGATGAGTATGATTTTTAATGGTTTTTAGACCTCTACAAAATGCATATTAATGGAACTCCAGTAAGTTATTAAGTATTGCAATTTGGTTTTTACTATATTTTAAATAAATGCATTTTAACATCACAAATGTATTTTAAATGTAAATGTAATTTAATGATGCAGATGTATTTTAAAGGTAAATGTATTTTAATGACCCAAATATATTGTAATTGTAAATGTATTTTGATGATCGTATTTTACAGTGATGTCTTTTACTCCAAGGCCATTTCCGCACGTGGTGATGGAATCGCCTCGGTCCGGTACTTCCTGGACTTCTTGGCTCAAAGCTCGGGTTCAGGCTGCTCCAGAGCAGTGCGTGGCCACTGCTCTGCACTGCTCCAGGGACGAAAATGGCAGCTTCTGGTTGGTGGCGGCTTCTGGTGCAAGCCTGCAAATGGCGGCTTCTGGTACAAGCCTGCAAATGGCGGCTTCTGGTGCAAGCCTGCAAATCTGCACTGGAGCGCGGGAATGGAGTGGCACAGAGTGGCACGCTCCATGCTTTTTAAAAACCTGAAGAAACAGTTTTTTAAAAAGCACGCTGCACGACCACTTCAGGTCGTTCCAGAGTGGACTGAGGTGCGGAACTATGTAAACTTGTCCGACCCAGTCCACTCCCAGGTGCAGACGTCCTCTCTGGAGGATGCTCTGCACTGGTTTTTTAAGCCCGTGTGGAAATGGTCCAAATTTCAAGTCAAGTCTCAAGTCTCTACCTTCAAGTCTCAAGTCAAGTCTCAAGTCTGGGAGCCAACTTTACACCCCACCCTATATTCCAGAATTTCTGGAAAGAGTCACATAAAGTCAGTTTTAATAATTTAAGCACAGTTGGCCCTCCACATTTGCGATTTTGCTATTTGCAGCTTCAGAAATGGAGAATAGGATCCTTCTTACTTTCTATTTCTGAAGCTGGAGGATTTTTCAGATCCTTTTTATTCCTCATTATTGAAGCGTCAAAAGGATCCTTCCTTCTCAAGCCTGTTGCCTAACACATTTGCTGCTGCTGAGCAGACAAGCCAACTGCCTAACCCATTTTATGTTCCCTTTGAGAAATGCACCCACACTTTGGGCTTGAGACAGATTGTCATGTGACCAGTAAGCAAAAAGAGATGGAAACATTGTTCAAAGTTGTAAGGTTTCTGGGTGAATGTGTTGTGTTACTGAACCACAGGCTGCAAAAATATACAAGTCTCAAGTTGAATCGAGTCAGTGCATCATTTATTGCCAAGTTGAGTCCGAGTCAGGTCACTGAAGTGACTTAAGTCCAACTTGAGTCCAAGTCAGTCAACTCGAGTCTACGTCACTGGTATTTTAACGTTAGTGATGTGCCTTATGGTTTGTGAACTGCAATAAAGGCTGATGATGAGGATGACTATGCCATGATCCTGTGCCATCCCGCTGCAATCTCAGCAATGCCTGAGCACTCCCTGCCACATTGGTCCACTGCCAGTGGATGGGTAGCATTAGGGACACTGCTTCTTTCTGCAACACAGCCTGCCTCTACCTGGGTTATATCGTGGAAGGAAGTGCTTGGTAGTGCTTCTGCCCTTCCTGCACACCCACAGCCAATGGAATGGTAATGGTATACAGTGCCAGTAATGGTATACAATGCCATCATGACGGATGGTGATGAGACAGCAGTGGGACCACAACAATGTTGTGCAATGGCACATGTCACAGACCGGCAGCAACACATCTCCATGCCAGGATGGCACTGTCGTGTGATAAGGGCCTAAGACTTAGAAGGGTAGTTGAAAACTAGGTAAGATCCTCAAATGTAGAGATATATCATTGAATTTCAAAGCCAGGATCATCCATGTCATAGTAGTTATAAATTTCTGTGCATGGATATGAAAGCTGGACATTGAATAAAGCTGGCAAGGGATAAAATCAACCTGAAGTGTGGTGGTGAAGAAAAATTCTATGGATATCATGGAACACCAAAAAGACCGCTTAGTGGATCTGAGAGCACATTAAACTTTGAACTCTCACTGGAATGAAGGCTACCATATGAGATTATGTGACCCCTTAGGAAAAAAATGGTAAACTTGGTAAAGTAGAAGAAAGAGGGAAAAGTGGGAGACCGCATTACAGATCAATTGATTCAGTCAAGGAAGCCATGGCCCTGAGTCTGCAAGATCTGAGCAGGGCTCTTAAGAACATGGTCTTTTGGACGTTTCTCATTCATAAGGCCACCATACAAGTGAAGTGAACTTGATAGCATGCAATAACCAAAAAATCTCATGTTTTGCACTGCAGTAAATGAGAATTTGGAGACTCATCTCCATCAGGTGGTTTACGTGTGTGTGTGTTTGGCTAGAACAACTCAGTCTTCTAAAAAGTAGTGAAACCAAGAAACAAAGAAGGACATTTCTCTAAATTATAGGCAATTGAGTCTTTTATCATATTTGTTTCCTTGTTTCTTGGGATGCCAGTTTAGTATGCCATTGAATATGATTCTGGAGTCACAGTCCAAAACACTGGACCAAAGTTCAGAATCTGGATGAGATATTTCAGCACAGGGTTGTATCATGTGTGACTCCCTAAACAGAGCATTGTCTACTCAACACATATTTTTGACTATCTGGTGCTTGACAGGCCCTCTATTCCTGTTCTTTCAGTCCCAGCCATCCAACAAAAACCAAAGGTCCGAGTGGGTTACAATACATAAACTGGCAGGCTGTACTCAGCTTTGAGGATTATAAACTGAGACAGCTTATTTTAGCCTGAATTAATTCCTTCATGGGAGCCAGTGTGGTGTAGTGGTTTGAGCATCAGGCTATGACCTTAGAGAGCAGGGTTCAGTTCCCCACTCAGCCATGGAATCCGACTGGGTGATCTTGGGCAGGTCACACACTCTCAGGGTTGCTGTAAGTCAGAAATTACTTGAAGGCACACAACAACAACAACAACAACAACAACAGTTCCTTCACAAAATAGTACCTCTAGCAAAGAAGTCAACTTGAGCTCTGGATATAATACAAAGAAACAGTGTTCTCTAAACTACAGGTGGGAATCATCTGGTCCTCCAGAGACTGTTGGACTACAACTCCCAACAGCCCTAACCAGCATAGTCAATAGTGAGGAATGCTGGGAGTTGTAGTGTAATATCTGGAGGGCTGCATCATTCCAAACCATTCTAAGGTTAAATGAGACCTAACAGGGCCTCACATGTCTCTTTTGCCTAACATTTTTTATGTAATGAAAAGCAGCTCTAACAGCTGCAATCAAAAGAAGAGGAAAGCTCAAAATCCAAAATCATCCTTCCACTCATTCTCAGTGCTTTTCCACTTACAAGGGGAAATATACAGATTCCTCCAGATCATCTCCTTTGTGAAGGGTGAAATCAGATAAATGCTGCTACAGGAAAAAAAGTCTCAATCCAGAATCTTCCCCTTCCACTTCTCTTGTTCCTTATCAGAGCCTACAATACATAGCTTAAAAAGAAAAACAAATAAAAAGAATGAGACATGTGCCTGAGTATCACATCAAGGTTGGCTCTCAGAGACACAAATAAATACTGTTGTCAACACAGGATGAGTTTTCCAAAGAGTGAGTCACTATCCATACTTATCTTTCTGCGTTGCTCACTCACACATGTTTTTGACCCAGATTAGCAAAGGAGAGGAAGGAAATATGTGACGTTTTCTTGGAACAGCTTTATTGATGTCCATAGAGTGAAGCAAGAATGAATGTAGCACTCATCCCATGTAACAGCTTTGTCTCAGATAATGGTGGATGCGTTTTTTCCTTTGCAGTTTGCATATGAATATTTAGCATTGCATACTTTCCTTCTCCATTTTTTTAAGGTCCATTAGAATTTTTTTAACAGGGTTTGTTTTGACACACGCCCCCTTGTCTATGTTGCTAACTTCTTCCTTCTGAATTAAAAGGGTCAACATCCTGTGTTTTGAGTTTAGCACAACGGTGGCAATGATCTGTGTTATCTTCGACTTTGTTCTGAAACCTTGCAGGAATTGGTCTGGTACATTACCATGCAGAAGTATTATGGTTATTACTGCAAACAGTAGCGTGCAGGGGTTAACACTGCAGGTCACATCAAACAAGCCCATGATATGAGTATTATGAATAATATTATCTATGATGCACATTTTCAGAAGGATATAATTCTGAGAAATGAATTTTTTTATCACTAGCAATTACATTTCACAGTTGAGAGTTTCCTGATATGTTTCTATTCCTGTGGGTCATTTGTATCAATGATATCATTTGGAGGCAATTGTTGAGCCTCCATAATGGACTTCTGGAAGACATGAGTACAGGGTAACCTGAAATCCACTTTTGTGGCCCCTGAACTCCACTGCCAGTCTTCTCCATTTTTAAAAAGTTATTACTATTTTCAGGCAATTTCTACTTCAAAATTATGCAAACAAAAAACAAAAAACAACCCTACCCTGAGCATGAAAAAATACCAAAAAAAAAACCCACCCAAGCCACATAAGCACCTCAGATACCATCATTTCCCCTTGCAGTCCCTTTCAAAATAGTAACAGGAAGTGATGTAATATCATTTCCTGTCACTATTTTAAGAGGAGAGTAGAGAAAAACAGAAGTATTTAGGCTTCCTGTAGGATGAGGGGCATGGAGGTGTTGGGAGAAAATTGGGCCCTGTTACCCACCCCTGATTTGTGAAATCCCCGTTTAGTTGAGCAGCTATATTACTTCAATAGTGAAGCACATAACTAAAACAACCACCAAGCTGTTTTCTAGCCCTGAAAAATAAAAGAATGGGCAAGAACAGAGCAGAGCAATACCTTGAGCACGTTCAGTTTTGCACTTCAAATAGTTCCACTGTTACTTCAGGAATAAAATGAAGTTTCTTCTGCTGACCTGATACTATACCCATTTGCTTTGGAATAAGTGCAATTCTACGGTAGAAAAGGATAATCTATATTTAAAGTAAGCATAATTAAGTAACAATAGTAAAGTGAGAATGCATGCCCACTGTGTATAAAATGTTTTTAAACATTTTTTGTCTATGTATGAATTTGTATCTTACAGACACCAACTTTGATCAGATATTTTGGGGACATGTGGCCAGCTTCCATTAGCAAATATATCTAATCCACAAACATACTGAATGCACTTTCTCCCCTTCCCCATTATTCATACTCTCTCTGTCTCTCTTTCTTTCCAATTAATAGAATACACACACACACACACATATATACGAAGAAAGAATGCAGTGTCAGTCCTGGTGGGCCCTGGCATGTCAATGTCAGTCCAATGCCCTTTCCGCACCTTACCTTTTCTCGGCGCTGGGGTGCAGTGCTCACATGAGCAGCCCCTTGTGAGAGGACCTCGCGTCCAGGTTTCTTCAGCTCTGCACATGCTTCCTGCTTGTGTGAGAGCCCCACCTCTTCCATTCACAGTGCTGCCTGGGACCTTCCCAGGCTACACTGAGACAGGAAGTGCAACTGACCTGGCTCCCGAGGCTCCGCATGCAAGGTAAGTGCATGGGGGGTCTGGGAGCAATGCATGACCACACACCATTTTCGGCTTGAAGCCAAAAATAAAAAAGTGTGCAAGTGGTGCCTGCCAGGCCCTGGAGCGTTGCGCAAATGTGAGTGGACCACTCCTCACATTTGTGTAATGCTCAAGGGGCCCTTTCGCATGGAAAATGCCATGTGAAAAAGGCCCAAGTGTAGGTAGTGGGGGCCCTTTCACAATACACAAATAAAGTAGAATCTATTATTCTACTTTAACTGCCATGGCAACATCCTATGAAATCCTGGGATTTCCAATTTGTGTGTGTTGTGTGCCTTCAAGTCATTTCTGACTTATGCCTGGGGTTTCCTGGGGGCTGAGAGTGTGTGACATGCCCAAGATCACCCAGTGGTTTTCCATGGCTGAGTGGGAAATTGAACCCTGGTCTCCAGGGGTCTTGGTCATAGTCCAGCGCTCACACCACTACTACACCTTTCCACCCTTTCAGCACTTTACCTTTTTCCAGCGCTGGGGTGCGGGGATCACGTGAGCAGCCTCCGGTGAGAGGCCCTTGCATCCCTGCTGCTTCAGCTCCACACGAGCTACCTGCTCGTGCGAGAGCCCTGCTTCTTCCTTCCGCAGCACAGCCTGGGAGTTTCCCAGGCTGCACTGGGACAGGAAGCATGACTGGCATGGCTCTGGAGGCTCTGCATGCCAGGTAAGTGCGCGTGGGACCCGGGAGCAATGCACAATTGTGCACCATTTTCGGCTTCCAGACAAAAATGAAAAGGTGCACGATTGGCGACTGCCGGCCCCTGAAGCATTGCGTGATTGTGAGTGCATCATGCAGATCGTTCCTCACAATTGCGTGACTCTCCAGGTGCCCTTTCGCATGGCAAATACCGTGCAGAAAGGGCCCATGTTGACTTTCTATTTGCAGTTTAGGAAGGAGCATTTAGAATGCTCAGCCAGGGAGGTGCTTCACCAGACTACAAACCCTAGGATTCCATAGGATGTTGCCATGACTGTTAATGTGGAATAGACACACTATAACTGTGTTTTGTGAAAGGGCCCCAACCCTAGTATCTGATCTCATTGTTTGCTATTCTCCATATGATCACTTGGGTCTCCATGGGATGTTGGAGCTAGCATTTTAGTTGGAGTAGACCTGACCTGTAAAAAAAAACAAAATTCTGTGTGATGAACCAGTTTGAGCTATCACATATAAGTCTACACATGGACATTCAGGAGCGATGGAACTGAGTGGGCTTAAGAATCTAGTAAAACCTCTGGTTTCAAATATTTTATACATTGTCCAAGTTGTTCTTTGCTTCATGTCAGTCCCATGCACACCCAGAATTCAATTAGATTTGATATTGGGTAAATATGCATTTATTTTATTTATTAGACACAGGTCCTTTCCGCAGCCCACTCCCAACCCACAATGGCTATGGGACCATGATGATGGTTCTGTATGACATCATCAGGATCTCATTGTGATCCCGTGGCCACCCATCACAATTGCAGAGTAAATCATTGATTGCGCAGTCCTCCCACTACCCTCCTGCACTTATCTGCTGTACAGAGGGTCAGGAAGTGCAATGGCTATGTTTCCCCCAGCACAGCCTGGGAAAGTGCCAGGCTGCACTGTGGAAGGGAGGAACAAAGCCATTGCACTTCCTCCCTTCCAGGAGGCAGACAGTGTGGAGGGGAGCACTTCTGTTATGCTCCACTCCCAGGAAAGCCAATCCTGGGGATCCCCATGAAATGGCACCCAGGTGCACCTGGGTGAAAAGCACCCAGGTGCTTCACGATTACATGTGGACCTGAATCTATCTCCCCAGTTTGAATCTAACACTCTAACCACTACCACATGATGACCCCTACACACAAATAGCAACTATACATGTCCTACTCTCTACTTCTCAATACTCCAACAACTAATCATATTTTAACTGTCCTCTGTTCTTTGAATATGGCAAGAATGAAAATTTCAGTGATTTGCCAGATAATATTTTCAAAACGGAAAAGATAAATAAATGACATGTTTGTAAGTCTAAGTTCATAACCCAGCAACTTATTTATTTGGACTACAGCTCTCCAAATCCTAATGGCCATGCCGACTGAAGTGTTCTGGGAGCTGTAGTGTAAAAAAGTAACTAATCATACTCTATGCTATCAGCAGTACAATATTTTCAGCCCCTACAGTAGTCTACCTCAGAAATCAAGTTCTTTTTCTGATTTTCTCATAGCAAGCACCATCAAAGTGGCTGAATCAAGAGATGTTTTTCTTTTGTTCCAAGTATATTTGTCACACTAATAAAGTAGTTACAAAGCCAAAGCATTCGCAAATTTTACAGTTTTATTACTGCAATGAATCTGACCTCTACTGACAGTGACTTTTAAAAGTTTGGTCAACTTGACATTTCAAAGGCCAAGGGTACATATTTGCAGCCAGAAAAACAGTGAGGTCTTTAAAATTATAGTGTTTCTGTGTCCTGCAGACAACAGATGACCCCTGTCCATCCTTACCAGTTAATGGCTGTCCAGTCACTCTTTAGTAACTATAAATGTTCTACAAAGAATTGGCCAGTTGATATCAAGGACATGTAGATTAGACAAATTCTTCTTTCCTTGGGTAACTTGGGTAACTAACGCAGATGTGGGTAACACAAGAACCATGGATATTTGGAATCCCCAGAAGTTTTTTCAGTCCCTAAGGATCTCACTGGCCACACCAACAAAACGTACTGTATTCCATTTTATTTTGCTGCTATGCTGCAGAATTCCAGCAGCACAGTAGCCTTTACCTTCTTTTAAATGAAGCAAAAGTACCTCTAACAGCCTTAGTTCCCACTTGAAAAGGACACATTGCCACACTCACTAGTTATTTTACAGGTATGCAGGAGGACTATAAAAGTCAAAAGGTGGTGTATAAGCAACATTAGAAATAAATAAGCAGCCGCATAGCTTGGAGTGGGGGGGCAGGGGGGCAAGCGGAGGGGCAGGGACATGACCATGTCACGCAGGGGGCATGGCCATGTTACTCAGGGGGCATGGCTATGTCATGCAAGGGCATGGCCATGTCATGCAGGGGCGTGGCTATATCATGTGTGGGTGTGGCCATGTTGCACAGAGCATGGCCATATCATGTGGGGTGCCCTCAAAAAATTGCCACCTGGAGCACACCGCCCACATCACCCCCCATCTGTACACCAGTGTAAATAAGTCTGGCTATTTGTAACACCTCCTGGGTTCTCATAGTAATCCTAAGAAGCATGTTGCACTATCACACCCATTTTACAGAGGCGAATATTACAATGGGAGCAAGCAGTATGACCCATGACTCTAGAGCTACCATTTCATAAGGCCATTTCCACACTACACTGTTATAGTGCTATTATTCCACTTTCAACATCCTGTGGAATTCTGAGGTTTGTAGTTTACTGAGGCCAAAGAGCTCTCTGGCTGAGAATTCTAAATGTCCCTCCCTAAACTGCAAATCCCAGGATTCCACAGGATGTTGAAAGTGGAACAATAGAGCTATAACAGTGTAGTGCGGAAATGGCCTAAATCTTAAAAGTCTTTCCACTGGGATGATTCACATATGCCCATTCACCATATCAATAACCAAAGCATCAAAGAGTGACTCATACATATGAATCATGTCCTATCCAGAGATCAGAAAATTAGTGGAAAGAAGTTTAATGTATTTAAAGTTATAAGCTTTAAAAATCTAGTTCAGTTGGATTTACGTCAGAAAGTGGAAAAGTTTAACAATTAAGTTTATGTTAAATCATCATCTCAATTTAAGTACTTGCTTTAAAAGCTTTACCAGGAAAAACTGCTGTTCACAGTTATTACTGGTTTATTACTTTCATACAGTTTCCCTTGTGTATCCCAGCAAAAGTTCTAGGGTCACAACAAGGTCACAGGATGATCCACTGAATGCAAGAAAGACCACTCTGCTTCTAAGCTGTCCTTATTTCTTGTTGGTTTCACATCTTTTAGCTTTGGAATATCATACAAAATGTTGACTGAAATTAATTCTGGAATGAAACTAATGCTGAAATTCCAACTTGCATTCAATCGCTTAAGTTTTTAAAAAATGAATATAATTGAATTGTCTCTTTTTGTTATAAATTTTCCAACTTAATTGATAACTTGATTGGTTTTAACACATTAATTCCTATCTCTGATGCCTTCACAGATCCAATAGGAAAGAACTTTCAGAAAAACCTCATATGACTTCAACTATGGTGCTTTGGGGAGAAGTCAGTGCACAAAAGGATCCAGCTGCAAGTTAAAGAGCATTGAACTAAACAAGTGAAGGAAACAAACCAATCCATTGTCTCTTTTTACAGCTGATCCGTGCATTTTCCATTAAACCAAGTGACTGTAAACCTGTTTGAGCCTATTCTGGAACTCCTCCTCTACATGCATTTAAGTAAAGAAATTTGATTCAGTAAAGATTTTATTGCTAGTAAACCAAACTGGGGGTTTCTAAAATAAGTTTAAAGATGAGAAATGACTCTAGTAGTTCAAAGTAGTCCCTCCTTTAGATATTAGTATATATATATTTAGTTATGATGCTGCAAACAATTCCTGGAACAAGAAGTGCCAATTTTCTTATTTCATTAAAAAACTGTTTTCTCATGAGCGTTCATTCTGATGTATGAATACCTATTGTTCCTAATTTAAGCACACATTTAATCTTACACAATGGGAGATATATACAATGTGGCCTTGGTATATTAGATTGTTTTATATTTGTAAAACCTGTGTTCATGATTCTTTAAACATCATTGTTGTGCTCCAATATTCCCAAATAGACCTTTAACTGTAACACATCAAACTTTCCCAAGCACTAACAAAGACGTAAATCTTCATTTGTCTCATCTTCACAACACAGTGATGGAAAACCGAAAAATAATACTCTTCACCCTCTGAAAGATTGAGGTATTTTGCAGTACTGTTGATAAGGGAACAATCCACAAATCAAGCAAAACTGTGCAGTTGCAGAACACAACAACAGTTGTTACTTTGTTGCTTGGATTTTTAAAGACTGGGCACAATGTGTTTGTATCTTTCAAAACAACCAGTCATGTTTTTATCTAGTTTTGCATTGTTACTCAAACGGAAAGACTCTAATTTTGTGCAGAGTTTTCACAAATTACATAGCCATTAATGAGAATAAAAATAGCATTCTGTCATGTTCTCACCTAGAGGTGAGAGGGATCTCTTGAGGCTTGAAAATTTGTCATCGAAATGTCTTGTTGACTTGAAACAGCTTAAACTAACAAGAACAATACATTCAGTGGCTAATCACCAAGTACTAAGCAGAAAGAGGGGGAAATGAAGAGGGAAGGCTGGCATTTGCAAAGTTGACAGAATGTATGACTTGCTACACATCCTAATAAATGCCATGCTCGACCATGTAGAATCACACCAACAATAAGACTATTAGTGGCAACACAGGTATGTTTATATGTGTATTCAGTACCTGTGATCCAATCAATTTCCTTTGATACTATGCTAGCAATAACACGACTTGGGTTGCACCAACATATCCGTGAGAGCTCTCACAATCTGTATACCATGAGAAAAGCTGCCCAGAGCAATATCATCAGGATGCATGCTCCCACAATATTGAAAGATGCCCTCCACAAAGTGGAATGATAAGGCTGGCCTAGCTGATCCTAGACATCAATGTCTGGGCCGGAGACTCTGAAGAAACTGTTGAACTTAATGTCAGTGCCAGGCGGTGGTCAGGCAGAGGCAGGGGAGCTGGTTAGAGCTGCAGGGCTTTAATGCAGTCTTAAAAGAAATAAACACAGGCTGTTAAAGTACATAGGGCAGGTTACTACACTAAGGCAAACAGGAGGATTGGTTTCAGGTGAGGGCAGGAACAAGGCACGGACAGCAGGACCACAGTTGACCAACAGTTGTTGCTCCATGCCTTCCACAGCCCGGCGCCTGCCTCAAATAGCCCTCCAAGCCAGGCACTGACCAATCAGGCGTGGCCATGTGGCTGAGGACCGACCAATCAGGCGTGGCCATGTGGCTGAGGGCTCGCAGCTGGGCTGTGCCTCACAGCTGCAAGCTCTCTGCCCGTCGCCTCCTCTGGATCGGGACCGCAGGCAGACTCCCAGGCCTCCCGCGGATTGGGGCCGCAAGTGGGCGGAGCCCCAGGAGCAGGCCCGGGGCCTGCAGCCTCTAGGTAGGTGGCTCTAGGCCCGGCAGCCTCTCCCACGGCCGCCAGGTCCGAGCCGTCGGCCGCGTCGTCCTCCAGACAAGGCCCCTCAGTGGCAGCGGCCTCAGGGGCAGCGACAGGCCCAGCCGGGCCCATGCCCCTGACACTTAACACAGTACCAGAAGAGTTTGGTGGGCAATGTTATTAGCAGTAACAAATACCTTTATATTGTCCTAGCATAAAGATACAATGGCCAGATGACTAGAAAGCAAGTATACATAGAAAACAATTTGCAGACCCATTTTTCTTATAGGGTAGAAGGCAACATACAGACTGCATATTACCCTCCTCCTTTTTTTTAAGAGATTTTTTTATTTTCAAAATATATAAAATCATATATAAACACAAATATGTATATCATTATTATAGTTCTTCCGTTCCCCCCACCCCCTGCTTCTATATATCACGAATTTTCCAGTTGAATCCTTTTTCTCCCTTGTATATATCTTGTCAAATACTGACATACTCAATCCACTGACATTTACAAGTTTAGCCAGAGCATTACCCTTTTCCATTCTCTTTCAAAATTTTGAACCATTTTATTCTTAAGGGAGTTAGCTAATGTTTCAGTCTCTCTCATGTCTAACATTTTTAATTTCCATTCATCTAACTGAATATCTGTTTTATCTTTCCAATGTTGTGCATATCTTCTGTTGTTTTCTAATCTTCTGGTTCTGGTCTAATATATTCAATAAACAAAATTCTGGTACCATTTCAAAATTAACTTTGGGCAAATTTTTTGAATTTCATCATGAATTCCCTTCCAAAATGTCTTAACCTTAGAACAAGTCCACCACATATGAAAAAAGTCCCCACCTTTTCTCCACATTTCTAACACTTCGCATCTCTGTTTTTGGTTATTTTTTGAAGTCTTTCTGGAGTCATATACCACCTATGTAACATTTTGGAATAATTTTCTCTTAAATTTAAATTTGGAGTGAATTTTGTCTGTTTTCCATACATTTTCCTATGCATCTAACTCGATTGGACAACCTATATTTTGAGCCCACTTAATCATTGACTCTTTTATTGACTCAGATTCAAAATCCCTTCTTAATAATAGTTTGTAAAGCTTTGAGATTCTTTTCCAAGGCCTTCCTTCTGATGTGCCATTTTTCCTTTAATATTGCTGCCACATTGCTGAATCTCAATGACGCAGCAGCAGATATCTATTTAAATGAAAAACTTCTGCTTAGAAATAAAGAGCATGTGCCTTGTTTTGACCACTAGTCAGTGTTCTTGGAAATCTCCTAGAAGTGCTAATCAACCTCAAAGCAAGGTGCATGCTCCCTATGCACTTTGCTTTAAAGCTGAAGTGCTTTGTTTAAATTTTCATTAACTTAAGTGTTTTATTTAAATTTTGGTGACACAAGCAGAGGGGGTGCTGGAGGAGAGTTCTGCAGATTTCCTGGACAGCCAGAGACAAATAAATGAGTCCTAGAGAAAATCAGGCCTGAGTTATCTCTGGATACAAGATGACTAAAGTGAGACTATCATACTTCAGACATATTGTGAGAAGACATGACTCCTAGAAAAGACAATAATGCTCGGCAAGGTGAAAGGCAGTAGAAAAAGAGGGAAATCTCATTGCTGATGGATAGACTCAGCCAAGGAAACCACAGCCTTGAGTTTGCAAGACTCGATGACAGCATGACTAGAAGAGCTCTCATTCATAGTGTTGCCATAAGTCAAAGGCAATTTGACAGCAGTTAACAACAACAGTGAAAATAGGGTTTTTTTTAAGTGTACAGAACAAATACTTTTGATTGCTAAGATATATCAACTGCAGTACAAATGTGAACATCAAGCACAGACTGCCTAGTAGGCATATTGACACCTAAATGGATTTCTTGGAAGCAAGTCCATTGGCTTTGGTTGCTCTCCCATGTCATGTGTTTAGGATTTTGTGTAAGTTTCCATTACTTTGCTTCCATTGGCAGAAAGATTCTAAGGGCCCATTTTAGGCATATGTTTTTCATGCAGTCAAAAACTCCAGCCCTTACGAAAGGTCTCCTTGTGCCAATGAGAGTGATAATTTGTATTTTTGGAAGGGCACAGTAGGCTGAATATGCAGCTGGAAACAAGTAATAAAAATAATACTGGAAAGAGCAAATACAAGACCAAATAAATATTAGAGAGAACCATCTCTAAAATACAGTATTTCATAATGTCTTCGGTGCTTTGTACATTGCACACTGTGGGTAGAATCTCTGTAAATGGCATCTTTCATGATTATTTACTATTGCATGTGGTTATGTAGAATATAGGCCAAAACTTACTTCAGCCACAAATTCACTAGGTGGCCTCAGGTAAGCGCCAGTCCCTTAACCTCTGCCTCCTATCATTTCTATCCTGGCATTGTCCAGATCCAAGCTTGGAAAGTTAATTAAAAAAAAAATCTGTTACAGTTATAGATTTAAGAATGCCCACCAAATGGTTATTACAGTTACAAGGGTTTTGTTTTTTTAAGTAATTTCTCTGCTTCTCCCTACCCCCAAGAAACTGAAATGCAATTCTGGTTTTATGTGTAATCTAAGTGAGAGTTCAGGGCCTTAGTTTATGAGGTAGTAAGAAATGAATGAATGAATGAATGAATGAATGAATGACAACAATTATTGAATTTCATGTCTTACAGAAATTTGATAATAGTATGGGGCTTCTTAAATTTGATATTGTTTAGGGCCAGGACGTATCCTAATCTGGCCCTGCTAAAAATGTCACTTTTTTAGTTGCTTTAGAAAACAGGATACTACTAGTTTCTGGCCTGTGGTACTAACCACAATCTCTTCTCATCCACCTCATCGCTGCCTCAACACCCACAATCTAATACAAGCCAATATCATGGGCCAGTACTTGAAATATGTGACATTCCTCTTCTGTCATTCAATAAGGCCATACCCCTGTAACCATAATGGTAACAAAAAAAAAAGTTAGTGTATACCACAAAAGGAGTGAAATTACCCATTGATAAGTTATAGACATAAAGTAATGAAGTTACACCTTCACTATTGGAAAAAGAAATTAATCACAAGTAACCCATTATCTGGATTGGGTTTCTTCTTTGCTCCGCCCCAGATTATTGACCCACAGCTGCCACTGGTTTTAGTTAGTCTGTCCAGTGACACTGCTGGGAAGAAAATTTTCAACCGATATATCTGGAGAGTGCCAGGAAAAGAGGATACACTGATTATTTTCTGCTTACCATATACGTTGACCCTCTGGTCTAGATGGCACAAAACTGTACATGGCAAACAGAAAGTAGTTTCACTAAGTTCAGTGGGGATTCCTTTCAAGTTAGATGTTATAGGATTTCAGTGTAAGGCATTTGAATGACTTCTTCATTTTGAGCTGAGGAAGAACTTTCAAGAGAATGCGAAGTATTATAACTTGAGACAAAAACTCCAAACCAGGCACTTACAAATTTCAGTTATTATGGAAGAGCCACATTCCAGGTACACAGCAGATGAAGAAGTGGGACAAGGACCATGCAAGTAACAGGCAGGGTAAATCATAATCCCACTTCCCAGCTGGAAAAAAAAGAAAATCTGTTTTTGCAACCCAGTGATCCTAAGGATGTACAACAGAAGGTCTAACATTTCCAAGTTATATTTGCTTTCAGATTCTGGGAAATGCTGTGAAGAGGATATTTTATTACCTATGTTCTGTTTTAGTGCAAATGGATTTGTGAAAATGGCCAAATGTTTATATGGTGCTGCACCTGCAAGTCATATAGTTAAGCCACTAAATATACCATTTGCATCAGCAAAGATACAAAATTGCACCTCAATTACCTCCTTTATGGAAAATTTACCATGCTTGCTTTTCCAGTTTGGATCAGACAAATTTGACTGCACAGTTCTGTAGAATTCCCTCTTGGTACTCAACAAAGTGATCATGTCTCCCAGGGCAATATTAGGAATGCATTAGAATTATATGAATGACAGATAATATTTTCATTTAAAACAATAGACACTCAGCCCTTAAGTCAAAGTAAATTCTGCTGATTTTTTCTTTAAACTTGTCAATAAAAGTGGTTATGACGGCAGGCATAATGATGCGTATCACTTCCAGGTAAGCATGGAAATGTCTTAAGGATATTGCTTCACTGGAACTATCTACAAGTATGATACAAATACAAAGTGTTTGTCCCATGTACTTGCAGACAATGTGAAATATATCTTTGAACTTTTAACCTTATTTTATCTTATCTTATTCTTGAACTCTTATAGGATACTGTTGAGGGCCTCACTGCAATGGGAGTAAGCTGTTAAGGAATGAATGTTGGTGATGGACAGCAGTTGACAAAGCCAAAAGAAAAGTAGGTGAGGACAACCCCTTCTCTTTCTTGGTCACATGCCTTCCTCTTCCATCTAACAGGAAGCTGAAGAAAGTACAGATGGTGCGTGCGCACACGCACACGCACACGTACATTTTTTCAGTCTTGATTTCTGTCATTAAAAAGTATTAAATCAATAGTATGTTTGCTTTATGTAGACAATTTGAAAACAGATTACAAAACAGGAGATAATAGGATGGTGAAAAAAAAGGAATGTCAAAATATTTCCATGCTGATTTTCCTATATTTCTCTGAATTCCACCTGTCTTTTCTTCCCAACCTTCTTTCACATCACACTGTAAGACACTGACCCTTTCAGCAACTCACCCATTTTCAGCGCTGGGGTGCGGTGCTCACGCGAGCAGCCTCTGGAGAGAGGCTCTCATGTCCGGGATCCTTCGGTTCTGCACGAGCTTCCTGCTTGCGCAAGAGCCCCACCTCTTCCTTTCGCAGTGCAGCCTGGGATGTTCCCAGGCTGCACTGCGACAGGAAGCATGGCTGGCCTGGCTCCCGAGGCTCCGCACACAAGATAAGTGCGCATGGGGCCCTGGAGTGATGTGCGACCACGCAGCATTTTCAGCTTGAAGCTGAAAATGAAAAAATGCGTGTGTGTTCTGTGTCAAGCCCTGGAGTGTCACGCAAATGTGAGGGCATCGTGTGGACCGCTCCTTACATTTGCGTGATGCTCAAGGGGCCCTTTTGCATCGGAAATGCCATGCAAACAGGGCCACTGTTTTTAATTCCCCCCCCCGAACTTTCTATGGTGTACATTGTGCACTTTCTATGGTGCACATTGAAATGCACACACATTTCAACAGATTTCAAACACATACTTTTACACATATGATTCCCATTGTCTAAAGTGTTTTCTGAGTTGTGTGGGTTTATCTACACATATTTCAAACACAAATTATTCTGATTTTTAAGCTCCTTTAACTCATTTGAATTATTTAATATGGGTTTTTTTGTTATAATTCTGTTTAAACTGTTTATATTGTTTTATTTGTTTGCCATCCTGAGATCTTGAGATAAAAGTGTAGGATGGAAAGAAATATAAAAGTAAAGGAGGGGCAAATTTAGCACATGATTGTTCTTAAATACAGGAAAGTGAAATGTAAGTGCATGTTTCAATAACAATATCCTAATCTTCCTAATCTTTAGATTGGACAAATTTGTCAACAAATCCTATTAATACGTATTTGTATCCCTAATGAAAAGGCAAACTTGTTTTGTATCAGACAAATAGCTGCAGGAGTCAAATGGGAATTATCCTCAGATTCTACTGAATATATTTTTTCTTTTTCCTCTAGGTTATTAAAAAAAAAAAAAAAAGCCCTTACTGACACAGAGCTGGAGAACTATATTTTTCAAATGGCTTTGTTGAGAAGAAGTGCTTACCATGACAGTAAATGAAGAGATTTGTTTCCAGAGGTTTCTGTTGGGAAAAATGTAAAAAATATAGTGTTGGTGCTGTCATCAGTGGTAGATATGAAAGAAATAACAGTATTTATTCTTTTACAGCCTCCCCCCACCACAGCTGGTAGCCAACATTTCTCCAGCTCAGCATGCTGCTAGTATGGCACCATTTTAGGGGCATTTTAGATGGACCAATGCAGACACTGGCTTCTCACTTGTGACCACTAAGAAGAGATCCACTGCTGCTACAGGTTGCAGTATATCTTTTTTTTCAGTTTAGAAAAATAATATATAAAGAGTAGGAGCAAGGTAGGGAGAGGGAAAGAGGTGCAAGAGGTGGCTATCATGGGAAACTAGGAGAAAACATTTGCCATCCCTTCAAGTTGTCTGCTGACTTATGCGATATGCCATGAATTTCATAGGGCTTTCGTAGGTAAGGAGTATTCAAAAGTGGTTTTGCCAGTTCCTTCCTCTGAAACATAGAGTACAACACCTGGTATTAATTGGTGGTCTCCCATCCAGGTACAAACCAAGAATGCTCTTGCTTAGCTTCCAAGATCAGACAAGATTTGGTGCCTTCAGGGTATTTAGGACAGGGAAATTAACAAAATGCCATCCCTGAAAAAATGATTGTTGGCAGATTTGAGGACAATTTGCTTTAGATCTAGTTGATGAAGGATTTCAGCTTGCTTATTGTAGGACGGCTCTTGTAACTTTGAAAACTTTCCACCAGATAACAGAATAACAGAAACAGAATTCCTCACTACTACATGTGCAAGGTGGTTTGGCTTTACCAGGGGAATAATTTTTCACTTGTTTCAAAGGAAAACATGCAATTTTAGCAATGTTTTTCCCGCTACAAGAAAGTCTTCAACAAATGTGCAGTGCTCAAAGACTGTTCACAGTTTAGGATTCATTGTGTGCAAAATGTGGCATGTGGCTGTTCTGCATGGAAAACAGCATGTCCTTCTCAGTAAAATCATTTTATGAGCAGAAAATGCTGTTTTGATGTTCAACCATGGAATAAAGAGACCAGACACAAAGTTGGGTTAACTAAGGCCACTTTGTTTTGATCTGTTTTATTTAAATTGTGTTAACCTGAAAGATACGAGAGAGGAGAAACAACATGATACAAGTCCAGCTGATACCAGGGTCACAACGTGACAAAATGCTCAGCCTACCCATGGGTGATAACACCTCAGCCTCCGGGGCAATCCAAATTGCTTTGGTTGCTTCCCAGTCCAGCATCTTGGAAGGTAACCCAGGGACTCTCACCCAAGCCGCAGGGCTCTAAAAGTGAGAGCCTTATTCCTAGGGTCACCTCAAGGGTAGCCTCCTTTGAGGTGGTTCCAGAGCCCTACCCTACATCAAATGGGTGCCAATAGGTGATCACCAACATTTTATTATCTGCCATTATCTGCCAAAGGACAACCTACTTAACAACAACACCCAGGCCAATTTTCCCAATTTTATCAAACACAGTATGGGATAGGCAAAAAACAAAAACAAAACAAAACAACAACCTGAGAAAAGTGGGGGAAATCCTATCTGGCCCCAAAGCAACCCGATTAACTCACACTGCATTGGGGGTGGGAGACTGGGTCAACGTTGAGCACCAAATGGGGGCAAATTGGTTCATTATCTCCTTTGCCCCTATCACATGTTTTGATTTGCTTAGCACCAATCAAACATAACACTCTGGTCCCACTCCATGGAGACCATCAAAAACTTACCTTCAGTCCTTTCTGCACAAGGTGACGTTACCTACCGCTTCTTCTGGGGTCCGAAGCAACGTAGCCCTTCTGCAGGCCTCCTCCTTGGTCCAGGGCGAATTGGAGCAGTGCAAGGTCTGTAGATCTGTAGATCCGCACTGCTCCGGCTTCCAAAATGGCGACTTCCAGCTTCCAAAATGGCAGCTTCCGGTTGGTCGTGGGTCCCGACCAACTGCTGAAGCTTGCCATGCCTAAAGTCCACCCTCCGCAGATCACAGGCTCGCATTGGTGAGATCCTGCAAATCTGCACAAGGGAGCAAAAACACAATGGCGTGTTCCAGAAAAATAAAGACCTGTTTATTTGCAGTCTTTCAAAAACATGCTGGAGGACCACTTGGGGTCATTTTGGAGTGGACTGAGGTGCAGATCTCCGGTAAGTAGTCCGCTCCTAGTCCGCTCCAAGGTGCAGACGACCTCCGTGAGAGGACGCACTGCTCCGTTCTAATTGCCTGGTGCGGAAAGGGCCTTCCTCTGCAGCGATGTTTGTTATGTGAGTCCATGTAAGTATTCTGCAGACAGAGACAAAGAAGTTCACATGTAATTTTTGTACCAAATAAGTCCCAAACTGTGAAGGTTATCCCCAGTCCAGGATTCTTCTCATCAGGGTTTCCTGACACTGAAGGAATATATTTTTGACCATTTTTCAAATATTTTTGAAGATTCTTTCCATTCCTATGCTATGCCCACTACATAGTTGGTATCTTGACCTCATCTATTGGTGTTACTGTAGTTAGGACTGCACTGTTACTGATTAATAAGCTTAAAAGCTATTTTCATATAGTTCTAATATAACAACTTTATGTCCCGAAACCCTTCTCTGAATTTTATTTACAGAGTAAACCAAGTAAATGCCATAGAGTTTCCATCAATTGTGCCTTTGAGAACAGCAACAAAAGAGTGTGAGGATATAGCCACAATAGTATTTTTTGTAATGTTTTCCAGCTTATATTTTCTTATCCCCAGAAAGAACATCTTAAAGAACAGATAATGATCTGTATTATTGTCTTACAAATATCTTTCTCTTTTTAATTTATGGTGAAAATCCAAAGACTCTGCAGTTTAGGTACATTTTGTGGTGGCTAAACAATGATTCCTTTAATCAGAAAGTTTCTGCTGTTCTCATCTCTTTGGTGTTGTTTAAGCCATTTTCCTCCACAACTTTCATTTGGGATTATTTATCTCATCCTTCCTGGGCATGTTGGCATTTCCTAGCTATATCTGTCATGCAGGATAACTGCTGTTTCCTGTGTTAGCACACCCAAAAAATATTCATATTCTCCCCATCCTAGCTTCTATGCTTCGGTTCAGTGTGTGTGTTTCACATTTGCCCCAGAAACATTTTTCCCAGATCTCAAAATCAAAAAGTTTGGAAAAGTTACCTTTTGAAGCTACAACTCACTGGATCACTTGGCTAGTGCCTACATTTCCAAGTCCTGTAGGTTTTCAGAACTGATTGATTAATTTTTAACACTAAGGCCATTTCCGCACTAGATTGTTATAGCACTCTTATTCCACTTTCAACCTCCTATAGAATTCTGAGATTTGCAGTTTAGGGAGGGGCCAAAACTACTTGCCACTAACACCTGTACAGTGTCTTTTAACCTAATTCAAGACGAGAGCCAAGGTGAAACAGCCAGGCAAAAACCTTTCTCTTCAAACAGGGTTTCATGTAAGCCGAGCAGCTTCATTTCTTAACTGTTGTACTGGAATATCCTTTTAAATGTTTTTATGGTGTTATATCTGTTTAATGTTTTTAAGTGTTTTGAATGTATTTGATGTTTTGAATGTTTTTAATATGTATTTATTGTTGGGAAGCCACCTTGGGTCTCAATTCTGGGAGAAAGACAGCCTAGAAATTCAACAAATACATACATAAATACATACATACTTTAGCTTGACTAAGAAATTATCTGGAAAAATAATCAGGAAAAAAACACCTTGTTTTAAGTAAAATTTCCATGCTGTGCGTTAAATCAAAAATTATATCTACCTTGGGCAGTAACAAGCCACTTTAAAGAGAGAACACTAAATAATGAGAATCACATGTGAAGTTAACCTTAAAAATAACAATGTTCTAGACAATGAAAGATCTGTTGTGTTTTAGGATCAGATCCTGGGTTAGATAAAGTCTAGTTTTCCAAATGATATGGACTGCCATTTCCCTAATTGCAGTCAGGGTAGACAATTGTGAGGGATGATAGGAATTGCAATTAAATACCAGTGGGGGTCACAAGCTGCCCATCCTTGCTTTTACATATTTATTTGTGTTGGGAAGAGTATATTGTTCATTAACAATATGTCATTCTATGCACAGATCAGCAATAGGCTGAGAAGAACTATATGGTTACAAGTATGTATGAATCTCTCGTAGCTGAGAAGCCTTCTTGTGTGTGTATGTACGTGTTTTTAAAGAAAGTAATTCTGTTTTCATGCATTTTGTCCACAATTAAAAGCCAAGTTACTATTCATTAAGTTTTTGCAAAGTAGGACTCATTAATGCATAAACTTACTTAAACAGGCCTCATGCCGTGCAATGCATAATATTGCCATATCCCCTGAGATAACCTCTGATGTAAGCCAACTGAAGTGTCTTTGTTCTGCCTACTATTTGCATATAGTACGTTATATATGGCTGTGCCCCCACCTCATTTACATCCAGCTCCTTTAGTCTGAGCTTGGAAATTGTGTTGACATGGGGCAGCAGGGGAGAGCTTCCAATTCCTTTAATTCATTCCTTGATTCAGCAGAAGTATTTGTTCAAGCTTACTACAAAGACATTCAAATTTACATAAAACCCACAATATCATACTTATTTATCTTGAAATCATAAATGCACATGGTGGTGGGTGTTTGTTAACCTGTACTCACCTTAGATATTCAAGGCCTACAGCTCTTGCTTCAGCATCAATAAATAAAAAGGGATAGTTTTTAGCAAGGCAGATTAACTCAGGCAATGAATTTTACATGCAATGAACAAATTGTTAGATATTTTATTTGTTGTTGATGGATTCACCCCAATGCTTACAGGTAAGCCAGTAAATTTGATGGGACTCCAGTTAATCTTGACTGCCTTAAGTTCCATGAATTTTAATGGGTCTAGTCCAGGACTGATTAGTTTTGGTGAGTCCAGTCAAGGTCTGGCAGCCTTCTCCACCTCTAGTTTGTGCCTCTCGTTGCCATTGCCAACTAATTCAGTGCTGGGTGGTGAAAAAATAAAGCAGTGCCTCTCATTGCCATTACCAACAAATTCAATCTTGAGTAGTAGAAAAATAAATCAAAGTTGGGTGATGGAATTTGTTTTTTTAAGAAATCCCCATTTTCTGGATTAAAATACGGGAGCATATACCTTGCTGTGTTTCTAGCAACCTCTTGGAATTGTGACTTTTCTTTAAAACAAGGCACACATGCTTCACACATCTTGTTTTAGCTTGGAAATACGCTTCAATTTTGCTATTGTCATTGGCCCACTATTACATTTCAGTGGTGTATCATTAGGTCCAAGTGGGTCCTGGGGAACTGAGCCTCCAGCAACATGAAGTTGCCCATCTCCAGTCTGTTCTACATAAAACAGGCTCATTCCAACCACTTGTATTTTAGTCCCTATGATGGGAAGAGGTACTTGTGGGTTTTTCTGGGTCCAGTGGCCAAATAACTTGATCAGCCTTTAGCACTAAGTGCTTCAGCTTTGGGGAAGAAGGTACCATTTGCTTCTTTGTGTTACAAGAGAAAATACAGAAACAGTCAATATGTTTTTTTAAAAAAAAAAAATAAAATCTCAACAGAGCTAATTACCAAAGTATCCTGCATGTGACTTGGGAATTCTTATGACCAAGTTTTAGTGGAAAGAGAGTACAGTCTATGGATCTCTTGAAACAATGCAATACCAATAGTGGAAACCTTTGCTATTTGTGGAATCCTTATTTTCATCCTTGTACATGTGTAAAACCTAATACTTCCATTTTGTTTCCACAAGACATTGCACAAGACACAACTTATGCAAGGTTTTTGTTCTGCTAACTGTCTGAGTTGCCACATTACTGCAGGACTGAGCAACATAGGGCCTATGGTTTGCCTATGCCCCAAAAATGCAAACTGTTGCTCCCAGAGATCTCTGGGGGAGCAATTTGTCATTTTTCATTTTTAATGTAAGTTTTCCCAGGAACAGTTTTAGCTGAAAAAAGCCTCTTTTTTTTAGTGAATAGCCTTGGGTGGCAGGGGAAACAGTTGATCAAGATCAAGATGAGGGCAAAAGTAGCCCTAGATCCACTTCTTCATTGCTAGTTGTGAAAACCACCTCTTATACCTACTTTGATACACTTGGATATGGATACACTTCCATATTCATTATACATGTATGCAGGCATTGTTCAATTGTGCTCTTTCAGTTTAATAACATTCATTCCATTTCTGTGAGGACATGCATATGTGTGGGAAGAACAATGGGATCTTTACATCATAGATGGCTTAACTATTTAAAAAGAATTTAAGAAATGAGACCATTGTCTTCTGAACAGAATAATGTCTTCATATGAATTTGTGCTGTTTTTCACAAATACAGTGTCTACTTTGTCCTTATAGCTTTGAATGGACTCTCTTAGAAGCAATTAATATCAGGTTTTACAACTGACTGACCATCTGCTAAATCAAACACATTCCATACAATTAACACTTTATTCAAGCACTGAGTCAAACTGCAGGGTTAACTGAAAGAGAAAGAGATATCTTTGGCTGAATGCAAAGTTCACTAATGATTGAATTTTACAACCTATCTTTGAACTGGATCAGAAGAGAGCTAGATGTCTTTGTGAAGTACAGTATCAGATTGGTTGGGTGGGAAGGCTGCTGCTGCTGCTGCCTCTAGTTATATCTGTTATGAAATAATTTGTAATACATGTGTTTATGTGTACATATGGATTACAGTGTCATTTTTCAAAGAAGCTGAGGTATTTCATGTGGTACAGGTGTCAATCATTTTTTATGAGAGCAGTGTTCAGTTTGAAATGTTCACTGCCATTACAACTAACAGTGTGATGAAATAGCTAGCAGTCTTTCTGAAATCTACCATGTTTTCCTTGAATCTGCCACCTGGTCATTCATCTAGGAAAGATTAGCATTTTCCACTACTGCATCAGTATTGTCACTTCTCAAAAATCTGCTGATGGGCTGTCAATCTATGTCATATTCAGCTATGAGGTCAGGGATTCTTAGCTGCACTGAAATAAGGCTAACGGACCACAAAATGTAAACTGGTTCTTTATATCTGTCACAGAGCTGATTCTTCTGAAATCTAAAACATAATGGGCAGAGTAATGCTCTGATGTTCCATGAAAACTTCTTGAAAAATGGAGCTGGACCTAGATATTATTATACATGCCCAGCTAACTACAAAAAACAGCAATCACTTGTTTAGTTCCTGCTCCTCTTCTGTAACATGTCTTTTAATTTTCCCATGTTCTGGGCTCACAGCATCATAAATTTCAAAGATCAGAAAGAAGCCAAGTAGCTTATATTAGTTGGATCCAAAGGTACTTTTATCTGGATACAGAGAGGTTGGAGAACACTCCACTAAATCTAAATGGAAGTAAGGGTGAGGCAGTGTTCAACACTTCCCTCTATAGTCTTCCTTCTCTCATGCTGATCTGAAAATTCCAACAATTCTCTAGCATGGTGCTGCTCAGAGTGGTGGCTCATGGACCAGTGGCAGTCTATGACAGACTCTGGAGTTTCCAACAAAGAAAGGAATAATTGTAAGTAATTGAATCAAATATGCGACCAGTGTCTAGTATATTGGGAGGAAAATTACTAGTACTGTTACCCCTCTGGAAAACCCTGTCCCAGGGTCTACAATTTTGATATTAAAATATGATTCCATGTGCCTGAGAGGTCGCCCAGATGGGCACGTAGGCAGCAACGGTTGAATGATGGAAAACCAGGTCAGGCCAGTAAAATCCTCTGTCACGTAGCCCCAAGAGACCTCAAGCTGTGCAAACCTAGAGTAGACAAAGGGTCCTCACCCCCTGAGAAGCTGACTTGAGAGGATTAGCGTGTTTGCCCCAAGTTGAGCAAAATCCTATCAGGAAAGGAGCATTTACATGAAGTCACACCACAACCCAATGCAGCCGAAGATCCTGAGACTTGTAATCTCATCATGTGAAGGAAGTTACCATTGCAGAGCTTCTTTCTTATTACAACACCCATTGTTCTCCCTGGGAAAGGATTAGCCCTCCAGGTACTTTTCCCCCTACAAATAATCCCTGTTTTTGAGCTGTTCTTTGGATCACTCCCGGTCACCTCAGCAGACCATTTCTCCATCTATTTAGTAATCCCCTCAGCCCTCTCCATACTGAGTTCCACTTCTCTGCTGTTTTCCCCAGACCAAGGACTTCAGGAAAAGGTATAGTATTACCCCAGCTACAACCCCTTCAAAATTCCCCCTATCCAGTTTCCTCTCTTTTGCTTCTTAGTATGTCTGGAGTGAGTGTGTGAGTGATTGCGTGAGACTTTCATTCAATAAAATCATTTATTAGACATTTTTGTTTGGTTTTTGGCTTGGCCTGACCCCATAAAAACTGGATAAAAAGACCCTGCTAGGTTACCTTGCCTCTCGCATTGCTATTGCTTGTGCTATGGCTAGTTTCCATTCCCCATCACGTGGAGCACACTGAGGTGTCCCCCAAGGGACCCCAGAAATCAGGGTAACAATTTAACTCTTGCTTATCTCCCCTTCCATTCTAATTGTGATCTGTCCCTCATCCCTCCCCCACGGGACCCCAGAAATCAGGGTAACAGTACTCTGCATCAAATAGATGTAGAGGTAGATGCTGGGGGAGCAGTGGCATATTTAGGGTCAACAGCACCTAAGGCAAGCATGGAAATTGTGCCCCTAGGTGCTGCTTCTCCCACTGCTGCTCCCCCTGGGCCTAGGAAGTCCCCAGCCGGGGGGGCAGCAGAGAACCAGGCCCCTATGAGAGGGCTGCTGCTGCCGCCTCCACCACACCTGGCCAAGAACCACTCTAGCAGGAGTGGCAGCAGGCCAGGCCCAAAAGGAAGGGTGGGGGATCAGCTTTTTTGTGCCCCCTGACACTGGCAGCCAAGGCACGCATCCCAGTCACCCCACCCTAGATATATCTCTGTGGGGGAAGGATATAGAGGGAAGGGTGAGCCAAGACCACAAAATGGGCCATTCATGTGCTCTGGATCCTATCCATTGTTTTTATTGGAAACTCTCAGTCTCATGTATATACTTCAGCCCTGTTCAAGTTTTACTCACCATGCTGTCTTGAACATAGAAGCAAGGAAGCACTTAGCATATTTTTCTGTCATCACTTTCCTCACATGGAGGAAGTATAGAAGTTACTGCTTATGTGGAGACTTTCTTCTCCCTGGCAGATACAGAACTTTCCATGTCACAAAAGCAACAATGGCAAGAGGTAGGGCTGAGCAATCATAGTAATAGCTGAACACGGCTTAGATAGAGCAGCAGTCTATTGACATCTAAGGAGGTATTTTTGGTTCATAGAATCTTCCTGAAATGGTGTCAGACTCATAAGATTCTTTAGTCTACTGGTTCTTATGTTGTTGGATAAGCTGTTTCCTACACTTTTTTTTAAATATTCTCTTACTGAAAACAACAACAACAACAACAACAACAAAACAAAAAACGTTTTTCCACATTTCAGATGTAATGGATTTTCATTCCTACCTCTTAAAAATGCTTCCAAGGTCAAATGTTGAAATAGCACACAATTTGCTTCACGTAATTGGCTGAAATGAGGCAGCTGCCAGCTCTGAGCTCAGTGCTCAAATAACCAGGCACAGCATAAAACTGAGATTCCAGATTTTCCACAGTCGCCCCAACACAGGGATTAATCATTCCACTTTCTCTCGGTTTCAGTGCTAAAGTTTCACCAAGCCAGAGCTTGATGATTATATTCCCTTTCCCTCACACCGCTACCTTCTCTCCCATTGCAGAATGCTTCTCATTTCATAATCCAGAGGAAAATTTCTGCATTGGCTACAATCCCAGGAAGGTTATTTGTTACTTTATTATGCTCGGCAACTCTTTTGATTGATAGTATTGCAAGTGGATTTTCCATTGTGCAGCATTAACTGCAAGCAGAGTTCTACCCAGAAATTTTCATGATCCTACCACCCTAGTTTCACAATCCCAGTTATTGGCAAAGGGGATCAAAGACAAAGTCAGCTTGACTGCCACTTGTCTTTTGAGGTGAAAGCAGTGCAGATGGCAGCACGCAATGCTTCTGATGCTAGGCCTGTTGGTTGCTGGCTCTTATCAGAAGTGGGCAGCACATGGCTCTGTGCCTCTGATTTTCAGCTCGCCACAGCCACACAATTGGCAATATCAAGAGCTGCAGCAGCTACCATCCACACTGCCAAAATTATGGAGGCTTTCCCACCTGTACTTTCTTACCACCATTTCAGAAAAGAAAGTAGACTGCCCACCTTTCCATCTTGCAGGGCTCTGTGATGCAGGAGGATGATCTAGCAGTAGACTTTCAAAGTTTACTGCAGCAATAACAAATTGGAAGCCCTCAATAAAGAAACATAGAATTGAATGATGGTTCAGCCTTTCCCTATTCCAGAGGAACCAATGTGTATCAAACTCTCACCTCTGTAAAGATTCCCATCTCTTCTCAGTTTGACAAACATTCTGATTGACTATTTAAGCATGGGTTCCCACTAAAAGATTTTCTGTGACTCTGCCATAGCTGGTCATTGAACTCACCCTGGTACCCTGGAAATAAATGATATGACTGACAGCTAAGAGGTCAATTTATGATGTAACTGTGCAACAGTTTCTTAGATCCTAGTGGTCTGAAATATCTGATACTACAGCTAACCACGCACAGAAAAAAAAATGCCAGGGCAAATGCTGCTTCTCTTAAACATTACAATCCAGTCCTGTGACAATCTGTGATGTATTATGGATCTGATGATCTCTAGATACAGTCAGCCCATAAAGGGAATGTAAAGGGATTGCAAAGGTGACTTTCTCATTATTTTCTTTCCTTAAAAGCCAACCAGGAACTGTCTATGTCATTGCCTCTCCTCAACTGTTAATAACAGCCCATCACAGATTATCAAGCTGAACCTACCAATAAACTCATCTGCTTGTCCAGTTACCTTGCAGTGGAAGACCCAGATTGAGAAGGGAATTTAAGGGTAAAAGGAAGCCTAAGGACTGGAGCTGTGGGGCCAAGCTGCAGTAAGAATCTGTCACAACTTGTCTTTCTGACATGGATGTCCAACTATCCTTCTATGTCTGGTGTAGAATATGATTGGTGGTATTAAATGCTCTAGTCCATTGCTCTAGCTCAAGGGTTTTCAAATCCCTTACAATGCAGAATGGACAATCTATTCCAAAAGTAGAAGACATTTGCATAAAATCCTTCTTGTTGATTTGGCAAGAACTCATTGGGGGGAAAAACATTCTGCAAATGTGTTAGAACGATTGTTGAGCAAATAATTGCCGCTTTGTACACATTAAACTAACTCTGAGTTTTCTGTACAGTTGTGATTTTTCTTTGATTTCTGTTAGCAATTAAGATTACTTTAAAAGCTCCAACTAGACAAAAGTGTGGCAGACCTAGAAGGGTAGCTCATATGCTAAAAGACACTTTATGAGAAAATATCATCTTTACTTGACAGCTGTTTTGAGCCTTTGTGATTCAGTTCCAAAATATTTCAAGTTGTAAATTTGGCTTCACCATTTTAATTGCAAAAAGCGCCTTTTCTAATCTACCATATTTCTTAACCCAGAGGAATTTGTTCAGTTCTTTGGCAAAAGGTTCCATCTTTGTTGGACTGAAGAATTGCTTTATTGCTCTGCAAGCGAGGGAACTCCTCATGAAACAAAGCTACAGTTTCATTTCTATAGTGCTGCACATGTACCAAGTTAAAAAAAAAAAGCTGATGTATGATAAAAGTCTGTTGTCTTTTGCCATTGTGCTAACCCCTAAGGAGTGCTCTATAAAATGGCGAAAAGGAGTACATTTGTTCAATTACTTTTCAAACTATTCTATTCAACCACACAAAACCTCAGTTTTCCAATGTGATGAATACATTGTTAAGAATTTCTATAAGCAGGCTAAATGATGCCTTGACCAGTATTGTTGATGACAATAATACTGCTATTGTTTTTACACTTCAAAAGATTTTTCCACTGAGGGAGAATGCATATTAAATATCACACACACACACACACACACACAATGTTCACATTGTATTGTTTCCTCAGCTGTAATTTTTATTTTTTTTTCTTTTTCTTCCTCCCCCCCTTTTGAAACACAGTGATCAGATAACTATAAAGCACAGATATAAAAATAAGGTTCTTTTCCCCTGCCTCAGCTTCACTGAATTCATGAGCTCAGTGAAATGAACACAATATCCGGTACGCCACTACTTTACCCTGTATATAGTTCATCCTATAAATACTTTGAAGCACAGCCGCATTAGTCATTAGATGTGCGAGAGATGACTGTTACCTGGCACAGATTAAAGATCAGCACTGATCCAAAATATGTAGTAGCAACAGTGATACAATCAAATACTGAGAAAAGAAAACTCTTTCCATTTGTAGGATGCTGTGACATGGTGATTTGGCGATGGGGATGGGTTTGTGTGTGAGAGAGAAAGAGAGAAAGAAATTTCATATCCATGCCAGGTTATCTCCCTCTGGTTTGGCCCTGCATCTTAAGAAACACAAAATGGTGGTCAATACAGCTTTGTCATCTTCTCCTGCTAAAGAAGTGTGTTGCTGAGAATAGAAGAATATTATTGATAGTATGGCTCTACATATCTGATTTTAGAATAGGGTTGCCCAGGTCAGTTTTATGCATTGCTGTCATATGCCTTCAAGTCATTTCTGACTCTAAAGTGAACCTATCACAAGATTTTCTTGGCAGGATTTCTTCAGAGGGGATCTGCCATGTCTTCCACAGACACTGAGAGAATGTGACTTGCCCAGAGTTCCAAGACAACCAGATCCAAGAGCATAGCACAGGGTTTCAGGGCCAAAGAAACCAGTTGCTGACCCTTAGAGGAAAGGCCAGCTGGAGCCTTCTTGTATCTATGGCTGCTGACACCACAGGTGTTCTCTTATTAGGGCTCGCTTACTCTGCCTGTTTGGACTACAGTTTGGTTTTGCCCCTTTGGATTTGTTTGCTCTCGGCTGTTTGGACATTCTTTGACTCTTGCCTTGTAAGTAGGAGCTGTGCTGCTTGGGATTTACTGCTCAATTATCAAGGTGTCAAACTATTTAAGTATTTAAATGTCATCACAAGCACTTTGAATTCAGACTGGAAGATATCACCAGTTGATACAATTCTTTTAGGACTGTCATTCTACAATGTCTATATGGTATTCCAGTCAGCAATCAAGCCACTGCATTTTCCATTAGCTGCAGCTCCTAAATTATGCTGGACATTACGTTATTCATACCTGGCTCATTCACAGTTTAGGAAGTAAATCGTCTTTGGTCTTGCATATGACTCCAGAGGCCCTTTCACACTGTACCATTGTAGCAGTATAATTCCACTAATCACCATGGCAGTATCCTATGGAATCCTGGGGTGCCAGTGCTTCACCCAATTATAAATTCCAGGATTCCACAGGATGTTGTCATTGTAGTGAAAGTGAAACCATATTGCTCTAATTGTGTGGTGTAAAATGGTCTTGGTAAACACCCTTATACTAGAAAGAGAAGCCCTTTCTAATGCCACACATATACCAGGTAGCAGTAGGCAGTGGCAGCTTGTTAGTGTACGACTTCCATATTCTTATAGATGCTGTTCTTTCAGACATTATATCTATTCCTCTTCCACCTCACATGTGAAGCAGCGATTAGTCACTAATTCATGTTTTTAGAGGCCATATTTTGAAACGTATAGGCAGTACATAGCTTCTGCAGAATATATGTGCTCAGCATTTGCCATCTGAAAAATGGCAATGTTTAAGAAGGCATACTATTTCATAGGATACACTTCTATAACTCTGCTGAGGCTGCCTGCTATTTTAAGGAAAAATGTGTCCCTACTCTTAAATTGATCTTTTTTTAATTTGCTGTTATAATTGATACAGTCCCATATGACATGATATATTTTAATATCACCAGCTGACAAATGAATAATGAAGAAATGCAAGTTAACAGTTGACATCAGAATAGAAATGCACAGGCATTATGGCCTGGCCAGACCCCAAGGCTGGAGCAAAATAAAATGCAGTGTAAACAGATACATTTGGAAATAGGATTTAGACTGACGTTCACAACTGAGGAAAAAATGAGGAAAGGTGGAAGAGGAGAGAGATACTGGAGCATTTTAAAGTAATGGAAAAGCAGGGACAACAAAGGATTAATCAGGACTATCTCTTTCAAATCAGGACAGTTGAATGGTATAAACAATACAGGAGACAAATAATGCAGGGGTGTAACTACACAAGGCATTGTCCCCCCATAAGAATTCTGCTCCCAATAAAATTTTCTTACAGTCCCCAAATTTCTTGTATCGCTCAGTGAAAAAAAATCTTGACTTCTAGAACCCTTATATTTGCTGAGTTTGCATTCCCCTGGTAACTCTGCCTGCCTCTTTTCTTTGGATATCTCAATTAACCATTCTCTATGGAAGCCATGCGGCCCACATGGGGGCCCTGGCACATTTGAAGGGGGTCACAGACTGAAAACTGTGAGAAGGGGAGCCCCACGGGTTTATGGGAGGTCTGGTACCTGAACCAAGGGAATACTCGTGAAGCAACATAGTTTTTCCTAAACATATTGGCTAAGTGCAGATTAAGCAAGGTAGTTTCCTTGACAAAACTCAGGAACAAAACTGATAACATGACTAGAGGTAACCTCCAATTTCATTGTCTAATTGGACCCCAATATCATGAAATTTCCAGAAAAGCACCAAGCTCAAAGATCACATTAACCCTGATAGATGTTTAATTTAATACAATCTTTTTAAAAAGGTTTTGTCCATTATGTTGGAACATTCAAGATTTCTTGGTGTTCAGTAATAAATGATTTTCTGTCTAGCTGTTTGTGTTGTATCCCTGTTTGACCAGGGGGCCCTGGGACCTGAGAAGAGCTCCTCTGGCCAAAAACCCGTTGAGAATGGCTGATCTAATTTGAATTTCTAAATGTTCAGCATACATTTTAGGCTACTGCTATGCTAGAAATCTGGGGACTGAAGAAACATTTCATTGGGGGCAGATTCTTATCTGAGGAGAGAATGCCCACATTTTTCCTTCCTCTATAGCTAGATGCTCCCAGAGCTCGCTCTCCTTCAAGATGCACTGTAAATTGGGAAGATCTAAAAAAAGATCTAAAATTGAGGAATTGCTAGATGAATGGTGAAGTGAACCTTTTAAAAATGTTTGTTTCAGTGCAGAGTCTGAGAAAGTTACCTTTGTGGACTGCAATTCTCAGAATCCCATGGGGAGTTGAAATCCACACAAATAACTTTTCCAGGCTCTGCCTTAACATGGCTTGAGGTGCTGAACACAAAAACCAAGCTCCTCTTCAGGCAGTATTATATCTGGAGTGAACTCTGTCACAGTCAACATTTTATTATTCCATTTCATGTGCTCAAGGTATTCATTTCAATATTAGCTTTCTCTGTCAGGTGCCTCTAATCTCTTTTCAAAGATCCAGATAGTTCTCACATTAGTGTGTTTCACAATATATTTGATCCGTTGAAAAGCCAGAGGAAGTCAGTACATACATGCACTGCAGGTGTGGTAAAGTTCTCCCATTCCAGAGTATTGCTTATGTGTGCTATGCTTGTTTGATTTTATCTGACTGTGCTCTTTTATACACCGTGAATATTTATGGTTCATTGCAGGACCCAAAATGGTGAACTTTGAAATGCATCATTGCCCAGGACTTCCTGCTGGCAGTGGAGGAGAGAGCTGTATCAACAGCCCTGTAGAAAGGGCAGGGTTTTTTTCAGTCAAGTATCTCTTATCCAAATAAAACCATGGAGGTCTATGTGTAAACAGCTGTGCAAGGCAGTTGACTGTACTCAGCATATTTTGGATGTGGTGGCAGATTCCCTGACTGAAAACTCTAAAAAGTGAGGATCTGAGTGCCAATCAGGTTTTGTTGTCTTTGCATTTAGGTCTACTTTTTAACATCTCCAAAATATGTTAGGGGAAGGGAATTGCAGCTAAATAAATCTGCAGGGAGAGGTAATAAGAGAAGAATCTTGTTATATTAAAGATACATTATATTATGTATATTATATATCTAGTTATATTAAAGATACAAATGCTTTTATTCTATAACATGTAAAAAAGATAAAGGCCCAGCTGTAGTGCTAGAGAGACTGAGACAGCCACTTCAGGAAGCAGATATTGCACAGCAAGGGGAAGAAAGGAGTCATGGTGGCCTAATAATGGAGAACAAAAACATGTGGATAATGGAACCTGCCATGTGATACACACACACACTAGCTAGTCTTCTGACTTCAGAAGGATTCTATGCCAGGTTCAGTGTCAAAACAAAACTGAGGTATTAAATCAATTATCCTCTGTATGCAGATTGGGGAAGTGCACCATTTTGTGCTTTGTCTTTGACAGAAAAATATCTTTCATCAGCCCTGAAAAGATGGTCAACATCTCCCATCCCTTGAGGGATATAATAATAGTAGTAATAGATGAGGAAAAGGAAAAGGAGGAGGAGGAGGGTTTGCTTTGCCACCAGGGCATCCAGGGACGGAGGAATCTGGCGGTGTCCTCCTTCTCTTCTCTTGCATAGATCTGCATAGTGGCCTGTACTACCACTATGTAGGTCACAGAGAGGATCCTCTTCAAACCAGCCAACCAGGTAGTTTTGCTGGTGGGACTGTAGGTCCAAGTCAAATCCCTCACCTAGGCATCAGCACAGTCTGTATTGGACTTCCCCACCCACTCTTCCCTTGAAAGGAAAGTGGTTTTCCACATTACAAGATGATGCTATTGTTGTAGGCAGCCACTGTTTGATGGGATTGTGGGGGGTTTTACCCAGGTGTTCCTTCTACAGGGTTTTTGCCTCCCTTGTGACAGCATGTGTCTTCTTTAACTGAATAATTGTTAATGCTATCATCTATCTGTCACAACTTTATTGGAGCAGGATCTATGTGTTTGAGCATTGTGCTAAATGTGGTTTCAGGGGTAGGTAGGCTTAACCACTACAAAATGGCAGTTTCCTTTAAAGGACCTATGGGCAAGGCCTAGAGGCATTGACTCATCTTGAGGGTCCCAGCTGGGCTCTGGGCTGGGCTGTGTCTCAGATTGCAGGAAGAAGTGCCATACAGCAGTTCACACTGCAGGGAGGCCCATTATCTCTGCTGTTCCCATGGTTTTCCCAATCTGGTATGGCACCAATTGGCGAATAAGTCAACTGATTTCCAGATCAGGTCCCTATGGAGAGCCCACCTCATCTATGACCAATAAAGTGGTCTGAAAAAGTGTGTGGTATCTTACTTGTTCCTCTCATTTTCTCTTTCTCTCTCTCGCTCACACACACACACGCATAGAGTGGCATGTGCTTCATCACTATTGGTGCAATGTCTGTGGTACTGCAAAAGTTCTGGTTTAATAGAACAAGGCCTGCTTCTGAATAGATATGCACAGAAAGACATATCCATTCGACAGACATGTATTCCAAGTCAAAGTACACTTTGAGAGTTAGTCCAGCAGAAGTATACAAAAATTGGACTACACAGTCATTTTTTATTGAAGTCTTCCATGTTTTCTAAAGTGCTCAGCATGTTTTCCAATCATTATTTTTCCTGTCTTCTTATCTAGTCTGCCTGAGGCTTAATTACAGTCAGGAAATATGGAACTCCCTCCTGAGGAAGAGAGGGAGACCAGGCTGGCTTTATCCCTTGTGAGTTTCCAGTGGCAGTAAAGACTGTACTATTTCGCTTGGCCTCTGCATCTTAAAATTAGGGGTGTCTGCCTTGCAAGTTTCTTTATGTCTGGTTTTAGAGCCATTTTTAAAGAGAAGTCCAGAGTGTTTTCATTGGTTTTTAGTTTAATTTTTTTTAAAATTTCAAGCGTGTTTACCCATTATGTGTTACCTTAGGGGCCAGGTGACTTGAGGGGTAATAAATGTGTTTGTTTGTTTGTTTGTTTGTTTGATTGATTGATTGATTGATTACAAAATAACAGACTTTTTGCTGAGCTAGGGCTTTTAAGTGTCCTAATCAGAAACTCACAGTCTGGCTTTTAAATGTCCTGATCTAAAACTCACAGATTACTATATCAGTGCTGACTTCACTCTAAACACACACACACACACACACACACACACACACACACACTTCAAGGATGTTTCCTCTGTAATATTGACCAACATGAAAAAACTACTGTACAAGGGGCTGAGGTCTTGTCTTCCAGAGATTTGATGTTATACTCTTCCACTCACCTTGCTGTTGTTGTTGTTTGCCTTCAAGTCATTTTTAACTTATCACAATCCTAAGCCAATCCTATCACAGGGTTTTCTTGGCAGAATTTTTCAGGTGAGGTTTGCCTTTGCCTCCCTCTAAGGCTGAGGAGGGTGTGTCCAAGGCCACCCATTAGGTTTCCATGGCTGAGCAGGGACTGAGACTCTGGTCTCCAGTGTCCTGGTCTAACACTCAAAACACTAAAATATGTTGGTGCTCTCTCCTCTTGCTCACTGTGTGTAAAACTCTCAGCTACATAATTTTTGGGGAGTGGAGAGACATGTTACTTGCTATCTTTTTCAAATATGCTGATCAGCACGATGAAATTCAAAGCAGTTAGGGTTTCCCTTCCTGTATAATTCTTAAAAATAAATAAATTGGCAATTGCCAGAAGAGTATTCATAAAAATAATTTCAAGTACTATATAGGTAGCTGGAGCAATCTTGGATAGTTCCTGCAGTAAATTGCATTCAGACCTACTGTTTCATCTTAGATGGTCTCAGCAGGAATAACTGAAAATGCAAATTTAAATTACCGTTAAGGCTCATATATTTTCCCTCGCAATCAGAAAGATACTCAAAGATCCTGAAATAGTTTTCCTTCTCTTTTACCACTTAGAGATTTAAACATTCTGCCCTTCCAACTAGTTGAAGTGGTTCAAGGCTCTAATGGTTTTCAAAAATCTTCCTCGGAGGTTCTTTACACATAACAGTGGGGGGCTGGTTACATGTAGGAGAGAGACAGAGGGAAGAAGAGATGGGAAAAGAGGAGGAAAGGGATAATATTGGAACAGGTTTTATTTTTAATATACTTAGCTATGCAAGTTGTAATAGGACCAAATTGAGTAATGGACACATTTTCATGGTCACAAAATAAAAAGGTTGTGCAGCCAAAATAAATGTGTGTGCCTTTACAACAAAAAATGAAATGAATGTTCTACATCCACCATAAGCTACAAATTTGATGACACACTTATTTTTTTCTCTATTAAGAAAACAACAAAAAGGTTCATGTGTTGGAAAATAAATTGTTACTATAATGGTCAAAGAACATGGCTTAAATCCAGCTATAAGCCCTTTAACTGAATGGGAATTTAGTAAATTTCACTGAATTAATAGATGCAGTCTAGTCAGGATTATCAACTGGATTTAGGTTTATATGGGCAGCTGAGGATAACCTGATGAGTACAATCCACAGATCAAAGGCCCTTTCACACTCCATAATTATAGGACTACGGCCATTTCTGCACTACACAGTTATAGTGCTATTATTCCACTTTCAACATCCTATGGAATTCTGAGGTTTGTAGTTTACTGAGGCCAAAGAACTCTCTGGCTGATAATTCTAAATGCCCCTTCCTAAACTGCAAAGCCCAGAATTCCACAGGATGTTGAAAGTGGAATAATAGCACTGTAACAGTGTAACATGGGCCATTGCCACATTAGCATTTTAAAATGGTGCAGAGCGACCTCCAACGGAGGTCTTCTGCACCATAGCGTGGACTGGTGTGGACTACTTTTTGTAGTTCCACACCTCAATCCATGCAGGAGCAACCGGAGCTGGTCGCCCAGCGTGGTTTTTAAAAACCTCTTTTCAGAGGTTTTTAAAAACCAGGGAGCACGCAACCCCATGCTGCTCTGTCGCCTGGCTCAGAACCAGATTTGCAGACGCGCACAAGTGTGTGCCTGCAGATCTGCCAGGGGCGGGCTTCCAGCTGGTGAGCTTCTCCGGTTGGTGGAGAGCCTCCACCAACTGGAAGCCGCCATTTGGGATGCCGGTGAACTGTGGAGCAGCGAGCTCGCGCTGCTCCGTGTGGTGACGGACTCGCCCGGCTGCTGGTCAGCTCCATTTTCGGGCATTTTCGCCCGTTCCCCCACATGTGGAAAGGGCCATGGAAAGACCCTATGATTCCACTTTAACGAGCATGGAAACATCCTATGGAATCCTTGGGTTTATAGTTTGTTGAGGAATTCTTTGATTAGGAATTCTAAGTATCCCTTTCTAAACTGCAAATCCTGGGATTCCATATGGTGGAACTATGACAGTTAATGTGGAATTCTGTAGCATGCACAGGCCCTGTATAGATTCATGGGAGTTCACACCACAATGACAGCTGTAGAAAATATCTTATAGAAATATACCTGTAGTAAATGCCTGACCATATTCTTTCACTCCAAGATGTTGATTATGATCTTTAGAGTTCAAAATGGCCCGGGATGCCTTCTTCTACACATCTGCCTAAGTGTCAAGATTTGATGAAAGGTCTGTCTTCTATATCTGAGGCCCTTTCCATACCATACGCCATTAGCACATTCTTCCATTACAATCCCAGCATTGCCATTTGCACCATGGTAGTAGGTTAGAAATGCTGTCTTCTGCACCCTTCCACCTTAAGCAAATGAGTAGCGATATTGCCAGCAGTGTTCCTTCCACATTACAGCACCCTTGACCACTCCCTTGCCCTGCCTTCACCCCACCCTGCTGTTCCTGATTGGGGGGGGAGTGTTTTTTGTTTGTTTGTTTGGAAGCTTTACTAATGCAACAATGTTGTAACAGCATGACACACCAGTATACTATTGCACTTTTGTGCTATAATGCTTAAAAATTTATTTTTTAAAAAATATGAAGTTTTAACTCAAAGGTGAAATTGAAAATAAACATGGAGAAGTGATAGATTTCAAAGTTACCATGCCCATGCCATGGAAGTAGCTGAGGGAGGGACAAGCTGGGCATGCCTATGACCCTCCCATTCCTGGATCTGGCAAGGCAGGAAGCACTATCAAAAGCTATTATGGTACCACACTGATCCAGCCAATGGGATTCTAGCGCTAAAGGAGGTTCTTAACGGATTTTTTTCTGGAACTAGAAGGCAGTTTGGCAACACTTGGGGATGGGATAGCAGCTGTATAGTGGTGATGTCATGTGGTAGCACAACTCCTGAACCAGAAACAATCTGTTGCTGTTACTGGATAGTGACTTCGTGTAGAAATGGCCTGAATGCTGACAGTGGTAATTCCTCTGAAGACATGGAGGAGGTCCTTCTCAATTATGTCAATCCAGTTATCAAATGTTCTCTTCCTGGGTACATGCATTTTGCTGTTTTCCTTTACCACCAATCTAAAACCAAACTATTTGCCCTGTTTATATGGTTTTAGTGATCATAGCATGGTTCTTACCATTACACATTTTTATTTTGCTTTGTGTGTTTTCATGATTTTATGTTAAATTCTTTCAAAACTGATCTGACTGACTGTACCCCACCTTGAGATCTTTTGATGTGGAGTGAGATATGGTGAATCTGTTCAAAATGTCACATATTTTAAAGTGATGGAATAAGCTGCACATTGGTGGTAATGGTTTTATCTTCTCACAGCAGAACATAGAGAAAATATCTTCTTTAAGTTTTGCTGAAGGAGAGTCCCATCTTCAGTCAGTTCTGATTGGCTAGATCTTTTGCTTCCCCGAAGAATTCCACAGAGAGGTCCTCTGGTCTCTGGGAAGAAGGAATTGCCATGCAGCAAGGTGAACTAGGTCCTGTTATCGTTTATTGACCACTTATAGCGTGCTAATAAGATGTTTGTATGTCTCAGGAACCAGGGTTATCATCTAAATAGAAGTTTCCCTGTGAGACTATTAATTCCAGAATCTAATATTATCAGTCAAGTCCTATTGATTTCAGTGTGAGATCATTTAATATGCAGTTACCTTTTCCACTGAGACTAATGGAACTTAAAATCACTTAACTCTGCTGGACCATGATATTATTACATTTTTTAAAAATTACATCTCTAATACCCAACCTTTCTTGTAAACCTTTCTTGTTAAAGGCAGTATTCATGGTTCTTACCTCTTTCTCCCCACTTTAACTTCATGAGAAACCTGTGAAGTAGGACAGGCCAAGAAACAGCAGTTCCTGTCACCCAATGAGCTCAACAGCTGAGAAGAGATTCAAACCTGGATTTGCTCAGTCCTAGTCTAACATTCTAACTACAAACCCACAATATCTCTCCATCTCGTATTTCATGCAGTTCCCATGCACAAAATTTTTTGTTCATTCACAGTCCCTATGTTAATGCAAATAATATTCTTTTCTTACAGGAAATTTATATTATTGTTATTGTTGTTGTTGTTGCATATTGTATTACTGTAAATTGTATTGTATTGTATTGTATTATATATTATTACAATTATTGTTGTTGTTGTTGTGCCCTATGATGAGGGCACAAAGACAGAGAAATGTCTGTGTTTTCCCCTGTTTGGCTCAATGGGAAGAGGATTAAACCATTTTTCCAGTGGCTGCTCTAGCAGTGGTCAGGTAGATGTGGGGCTGTATGTGCCACCAGAGGTGGAGTGGAGCTGGGCAGCTACATACTTCAGTCCACTCTCAATGATTGAGACATAGGGCCTCATTTCTGCTCCCAAGTAAGCCAAGATAACATGGGGTATGGACATAATCCAGCTGAACAGAAGCAGTTTTAAGTGCCATTAGTTCAGTGGTCATTAACTTTTGTTGAAATCCATAGCATGTGGAAGTGACTAATGCTTGTTCATTACTTCCGGAGTGGTTGAGATCTTAGCTACATTGATTATTGCTTGTAGAAAGATGGAGCAAAGACAATGAAAGAGTTTATAAGAGGCCAGTCATGGATTCATTGAGAGAAGGACACAAGGCCCATATGACTAAGCAGTCTGCATGGAGAATAAAATTGGACCGGATGAGACAACAGCTGAGAAGAACCACAATCTATTCAGTGATGTCACTGCATTTCCATTTGGAAACAGTGAAAAAGGATGAGTGAATGAAAAAACTAATAACTAGTCTGCAATCTTGCATAAGCCTTAATTGTAATATACAAGGCAATAGAGAGTTGCTTTGATTGCATCAAAGGTATGCATTTTGGAGGCAGATACATTATGGTTGTACTTTTTAATATTTATTCTTTAAAAAATGTTACAGACAACATTGATACAAGCAGTCCATTTCCAAAGGATACCCAAAGTAACGATTTTAAAATGTTTTGTTGTTTCACCAGGCAATATAGAGCTAAACAGGAACATATCCTCTATCAGGCAGCAATACAAAGTCATAGCTGCCATTGGACTAGGAAGTGTATTGCCCCTTGGCCTCCTGACAATGGGAGCCTTCTGTCAATGCTTACATTTTACCCCGACCCCTGCCCTGATAGACAAGATGACTGTGCTTGTGAGGGGTGGGCAGCTTTGTGATTCTTGCCTATGGGCACCCAGTCACTAAACTATGACTTCCATCACAGTGTATAACAATGTCCTAATAATGTGCATATTCTTGACTATAAAGAACAATTAATAAGTATGAAGAATATTGCCAACAGATAACAGATTTTTTGTATTGTTTCAGTAACGCCTTATCAAATGATTCTCAAGAGTGTAGAAGCTACAGCAGAAGAAACACAGTGTTGCTCCAAAAGGTACCAACATTCCTTTGGTAATCTAAAATCGCTGCAAATAATACTTGTGTGAAGAACCAATCTGTTTTGGTAAGAGATTGAAGGCAGAGGGTGGAATCCCCTAGGTAGAGATGGGAGAGAGTTTTAGTTCAAAGGCAACTGTATAACAGTTCATAAATACTTCAGGAGGTGTTGTTGTTGTTCAGCCTTTTTTCCTAGTTTAAGACTCAAAGTGGGTTACAAAGGATTAAAAAAGATTCATAAAATACAAAAGTTAAGAAGAGGTTAAACAATCAGAAAATTAAAAGCAAGTTAACAAAACTTATGCTAAAATCTGTTAGTCTTAACGATGCCACAAGGCTCTCATAGAATCATAGAATCATAGAAATGTAGAGTTGGAAGAGACCACACGGGCCATCCAGTCCAACCCCCTGCCATGCAGGAACACCCTCAAAGCACTCCCGACAGATGGCCATCTAGCCTCTGCTTAAAAACCTCCAAGGAAGGAGGCTCCACTACACTCCGAGGCAGCGCATTCCACTGCCAGACAGCCCTGACTGTCAGGAAGTTCTTCCTGAGGTTCAGGTGGAATCTCCTTTCCTGCAGCTTGTGGCCATTGCTCCTTGTCCTGGTCTCTGGAGCAGCAGAAAACAAGCCCTCTCCTTCCTCTACATGGCATCCCTTCAAATATTTAAACATGGCTATCATGTCCCCTCTTAACCTTCTCTTCTGCAGACTAAACATACCCAGCTCTCTAAGTCTATCCTCATAGGGCATGGCTTTCAGGCCTCTCACCATTTTGGTCGCTGTCTCTCCCTTTTTAATTTTGTTTCAATGTATTTCTTATAAGCCAAACCAAAAACACACAAATTTCAACATCTTCAGGATGGAAACAACTTTAAACAAATTAAAGAATGTTTTAAAAGTGAATGTGAGAGAAACCAGAATGGACAGATTCATCCCTCTAAGCTCAGAGCTTTGACTGCTCAACTCTTAGAAGCGTGAGTGTCCTGTGCAACTAATGAATATAATCACCAGAAATAGGCAAACATTTCATTTTAGTGCATTTTTGAAGAACTGACCAAAATTCACAGATTTCTTCAGATATGGAACTGAAAGAACTGGAGCATTTCAAAAATTAATATGGGAAAAGTGAATCCATTCTGCATTTCTATGGCCAAGCTTAGATGGATTTAATTATTTAAGTTAAGTCAAGTTATTATTGCTGGCCAGCAAACTAGTGACATGGATGGGGAGGCTGGTGACTCCTATGTCAGTGGTGCAGTGAATCTACTCAGATTTTAATCTAAGGCCTTTTCTGCACGAGGTGAGGGAATCGCTCCGTGCCATTACCTACTGCTTCTTCTGGGGTCCGAAGCAATGCAGACTGTCCCTGAAGCCCTTCCACAGGGCTCCTCCTTGGTCCAGGGTGAATCGGAGCAGTGTGAGGTCTGTAGATCCGCACTGCTCCGGCTTCCAAAATGGCAGCTTCCAGCTTCCAAAATGGCGGCTTCTGGTTGGTTGTGGGTCCCAACCAACCACTGAAGCTCAGCAAGCCTAAAGCCCACTCTCCACAGATCGCAGGCTCGCATTGGTGAGAGCCTGTGAATCTGCACAAGGGAGCAGGAATGCAAGGCACATTCCAAGAAAATAAAGACCTGTTTTTTTCTGGTCTTTCAAAAACACGCTGGAGGACCACTTGGGGTCATCTTGGAGCAGACAGAGGTGCAGATCTCCAGTAAGTAGTCCACTCCTAGTCCACTCCAAGGTGCAGACAACTTCCATGAGAGGACGCACTGCCCCGTTCTAATTGCCTGGTACGGAAAGAGCCTAAGGCTTCAAAGGGGCTTTCTAAGGCATTGACTCCTATATCTCCTGAATAGGTTCAGCATCTTAAGTAGTTCCAAGTTAATGAAAACCTGGCATGGATTCAGCACACCACTGACATGGGAGGCACCAATCACCACTTCATATATGTGGGCAGAAATTGCCCCCTTCCCTCATTTATATCAATATTTAGATAAATAAAGATATACCATAGCTGTAGATAGATATAAAGACATATATCATACAGATACAGCTAGCATCCTGCATTAAAATTCCAGGGCTCTTTCACACTATTAAATTATAACACTATGATTCCACTTTAACTGCCATAGTGACATGCTATTGAGTTTGTAGTTTGTTGAGTCACAACAGCTCTCTAGCCAAGAGTTCTAAATGTCTCTCCCAAATGCTAGGATTCCATAAGCTACAGTATTGAAAAGGTGGAGAAAGTGGAATGATAGTGCTACAGTTGGGTCTAGCTTTGTTGCACAACTGTGGAGAGGAGAGTCTAAAAGAGAGGAATGGTGAACCCTCCTGTCATTTGCTGCCGTTTTCTCCCAATGTGTGTCCTTCCTGATAAATTTCCATGAGTAGGTCCAAAGAGAAAAAAACAAAATGGCTCTCTTTGCCATTCTGTGTGCAAAAGCTGACAGGGCAAGCAGTCAAATCACATTAACTTTAATGCTAACTGGCAGTGCTCACTCCATACTTGAAGGCAGCAGGTTACAAGTGACAAGATACAGAACTCTTTCCTTTATCAACCAGCTCCCAGCAGCTCCTCCATCTCCCAGCATTTGCAGCCTGTGACATTTGAGGCAATTTCTCTTAATGGTAGATCTGGTCCTGGCTTGAAGTCTGGAAATAAATCCAGCCAGGAGAAACATGAGTGTGGATAAGAGAATGTTGTTTGGAGCACAAAAGTGGTTGATGTTTGACACTCAATGTGAAACGAAACTGGAGTTATACTTACAAATTATGACAGATAACCACCCAATGATAAAAGAGGATTCCAAACTGATACTATACTTGGTGACCTAAGCAATAATGAATTATGCTCAAAAATGGTAAAATAAAGAAAAACTTTCAATAAACAACTGGCTAATAAAAATTATGGAAATGGATTAGTTGATAACACTAATTAAAGAAAAATCAATACAACAATTTGAGAGGGAGTAGAAACCGATCTTAGAAAGTAAAAATGATGGCACCAATAAATTGACATTTATTAAAAAAATGAGATGTGGACTCTTATAAAATAAATATATTAAGAGTAAAAATTCATAGAAGTACATCTTGGTTGGACTATTGTAACACTCTCTATGTGGGGATGCCTTTGGAAACTGTTCAGAAACTTCAGCAGGTTCAAAACGCAGCAACGAGATTGCTGACCAGGGCCAATTACAGAGAGCACATAACTCCCTTGTTAAAACAGTTTCACTGACTACTTGTTCATTTCTGGGTGCAATTCAAAATGCTTGTCATGATCTATAAAGCCTTATACGGCTTAGGTCCAGACTATTTGAAATGCAGTCATCCCTCCACATTTGCAGGTTTCACTTAGCAGATTTTGATTATCCACAGATTATTTGCTGTCACCTCTGGTGCCTCCTTAGGCCATTTTTAATAAGAGACTGCAAGACTCCTGAGACTGAGAAACTGCAAACAAGGCTTGTAAGTCCCTATTAAAAATGGTGGGGGCAGCAGTAAAGGTGGCAGTAAGCCCCACCAGTCCCCCACTTCTTCCTTGGGAAGGAACCTTGATACTTCAAATCCACAGTGGGTTGAATACGGTGATCACACTTTTTGTGTGTGTTAAATATGGTTTGGGAGGGCCTAGAGCTATTTACAGTTTTTTTCACTTTCATGGGAGTCCTGTGCCCTTAATCCTAGCAAATGTGGAGAGATTACTGTACTGTTTCTCCCTATACAAACCAGATAGAGCCCTAAGATCTGCAGAGGAAGGCTTTCTCCTGGTCCCACTACCATCTCAGGCTCACCTGCTGAGGACAGGGGAGAGAGCCTTCTCAGTGGCTGCTCCCACCCTGTGGAATGCGCCTCTGTGGGAGCCTAGGCTGGACCCTCCTTGCACTCCTTTCACCAGCAGATAAAAGCATTTCTTTTAAAGCAAGCTTTTCTGTGAGCTGGGGAGCTTTTTAGTTATTTATTAACCTGTTTTTAAAATTGCACATTGTTATAGGTTTTTATAATTTTATATGTTAATGTTTTTAATTATCTTAATGTTTTTAACTTAGTTTTGGAATCTGCCTTGAGTCCCATTCTGGGAGAAAAGACAACATACAAATACAATAAATAAATAAATGTATGATGAGGGTATCAAAATTCTGCAAATTTGTGTTTTGATGTTTGGCCCTTTAAGAAGCCAAGGCTGCTTTGATCTTTCCTAGCCTATCCAAAATTCCCAGTACCTTACTTTTGATATCATTACTGTATACTGCAATGTTGCACTGTATTTATCAATGATTTTGATACACAATAAATCTGAGTTTCTGCTTTATTTTTTTGCAGAAATTACATGGGCCTGCAATAACGTGTGCATTTCAGCTGCTTGGCTATGAATCCAGAAGTATCCACCAGATATAGCATTTATGATTTATGAGCCATTCACAAAACTGGTAAGAGACAAGTAAAGAAAATGGATACACATTCCAATTACTGCAAACTCTTCTAATAACATATATTTCAGAGCATGCCTTTCTTTTTTCTCCCTATAACCTAAAATGTAAAACCCATCATAAGCAAATGGAAGTCAATTTTCAATCTACATCTGAGGCATCATTTATCATTAGGATCTATGAGCATATGAATATTAATTTTTTTCCAATTCGTTCACATCTCCTTTAAAGCACTACTTCACATTACATTTTTGAATGATAGAGTTCAATTCATTCACATCCAAATAATATGAAGGCCCAGGTTTAAATTACATCTTTTAAAAATTGTGAGGCTCAGAGTTTTCTATCTTTGCATTATTCATCTTCATATGTCATGTTGATGTTTTTGTATGCTGTAAAGCTGAAGTCTTTGAGTTAGATCCTCTCCCTTTATTCCTGAGGTGTAAATTGCTTAGCAAAATATTTCCATTTTCTAACTGCTAGCATTTGGGCATTGTTGCTTCAGATTAGTTATACACACTGTCCCATCTCTTGCCTTTAATTCCACTTCTACGGTCCCTTCTTCCCTCTCCCCAGAATCTAGATTTTTTTTTAAAAAAATATTATATTAGTTTCATAGTCTATCAACTGTTACTGGCTAGAGTTTCAGACCATCAATTACTCAGACTATATTAATAGAAGAAATGCCATAATAAATTGGCTTCACTGATATTTTGAAATCTGTGCAAAAATATGATTTATCATCAGCAAAGAACTGGTGTGAACATAATCCCAAAAAGATTGTTGAAAATAGTGAAGTACAAATCTTATTCGAACTGATGAACACTTAGAATATAATATGTCAGACTTAACTATGGTTAAGGAAAATAAAAAATAGCAATACTGAAGGGATAGCAGATTGAAGACAAAGAAGGGGGAAAGATTGTGAGATATTGAGGCCTACAAATTGAGATTCACTGTCTCTGGGAAAAGAAAACTATGGTTCCAGGGATGATAGGTATTCTGAAAGCAACTCCAAATGGACCAAGAAACCATCTAAATGAAAGCAGCTTAGATAGGATCAGAATAGCACAATTACAAAAAGTGACACTGTTTGGAACATGGCACATTATCTCATGATACCCCACCTCTCTAGATTCTTGGACAGACTGTGAATCATTGACGGTCCAAAATTTCAACTGGTAACACCTGGAGGAGTGTGAAACTTTTTCACACAGCTATTGTCTTCCAGGTGTTTAAGGGAATGGAAACATACCAGTATAGAAACAATAACTCTCACACCCTCTCTGCAAAAACACCATGAACACCAATTTGGTGATGCATATTTCCACAATCAGTCTTCCATGTCAGTCTACCACTGACCCTACCTCCCTTCCTGTTTCCATGCTGCCTGACACATGCACTATTTGGGGGGGGGGGAGAAACGCCAAAACTGAACAATCACACAGTTTTGGTATAATGCGAGACTTGGTGCCATCATTTCAGGATTTAACTCTTCTGGAGTCTTGGTTTCTGAGCTGTAGAAGAAAGATATCATCACATCAATACACAATAGTGGAAATGCAGGATCATTGACTCCATTAATGGATATTTCCTGTGAATGAAGAGATGACGCAATAATGATGGGAATGCAATCCTGCAACAGGAGAGTGATGTTATCATGTGACAGGAGGGATAAACATGGAACTAAGCCAGTGCAATCATGCAACAAACCCAGTGTGTGACAAAATTCTGAGATTATTATTGTTGTTACAAAACATATAGATGTACTCTACTTCTATTTTTATTTAGGCATTTGTACCCTCACTTTTCTCCTACTTTTGACTCAAATGAACTTACAATAATTTAAAATAAAAGTTTAGCTAAAATCTTATTTTGCAAACCTTAAAAAAATAATTAAACAGTAGTTCTGTTAAAAGCACACAGTTAAAGATAGTTTTAAAGCACATATAAAACATAGTTGAAAAGATACAAGATTAAAAAAAAATACTGCACACTACTTTCAAATACTCTTTTGCCACATGATAAAAAAAACAATAACCAAAGCCTGAATAAATAGTAACTTCTTTGCCTGCCAGCTAAAAGAGAACAGAGATGAGGCTAATCAGACCTCAGATGGAAGGTGGTTCCACATCCTGGGAGGAGCAACCAAGAAGGCTCTGTCCTGCAAGAAAAGGCCATTTCACCACCACCCCAAGTAAATCTTCATTTTGGGGGGAGGGGAATAATCTGGACCTAAGTTATGTAGGGCTTTAAAAGACACAACCAGCACTTTGAACACTGCCTAGAAATGGAGTGGTAGCCAGTGAAGCTACCTGGGAGTTATATATTCCCTGTAACCAGCCTGGCCACAGCATGTTGTACCCGCTGTACTTTCTGAACAGCTTCCAAAGGCAGCCCCACATAGAATGTATTGCAGTAACCACATGGGGTGTAATCAAGGTATGTGCCATGGTGGTCAGATCTGACATCTCAAGGAAGAAGTGCAGCGAAGCAACAGCTTTAACTGCACAAACACTCTCCTGGCTACTGCCACACCTGAACATCCAGGTTCAGATCTGAGTTCAGCAATATGCCCAAGTTGTGAACCTGAGATTTCAGGGGGAGTGTAACCCCATCCAATACCAGCTGAATCACTGTTCCCTGACCTGCCTTACAACTGAACAGGGACACCTCTATCTCATATGGATTTTAATTGGTTTACCCTCATCCACTCTATTACTGATATAGCGATCATATTTTATCTGGTATTGTGCACAAGTGGCAAGGGAGGGAAGACAACATCTGTTGGCTCCGGGCAGCTTATTTCTCCATTACCTTCCTCCATCAATGCTGTAGTCACAACCATTTCCTTTCTGCTGCCACTGCCTGTGCTGCTGTAGTTCTGCCAACATAGTTCACCTGAGGATTTTAATGTTAGGTCCATCTGCCAAAGAAAACAGAGCTGCTCCAATACCTTTTGCTGACTGAAGTGAAGCCAAACTCCTGACCCCTTGCACATACAGAAGATGATTGAACTGAAAGATGAAAGTTGGTCCAACAATGACATTGAAAGACATCTCATCATCTGAAGTTGGAGGGCATGCACCCACTCCCACTTCCACAGAGCGAAGCATTGAGGGTGGCCTTGGAGACTGCCTGTACCACCATAGCACAAATGGTTGCCAGAGCCAATTTATCTATAGAGCCTCATTCTGAGGAAGGACACCTGTAAAGTCAGGCATCTGGAACTGAATAGAGATCCTCTCCAAATGATGGCTCACTGTTCAAGTTCCTTAGAGTGAAACATCAAGTTTCAGAAAGGCATGATATCTTCTCTCCTAAGTAAAGAAGAGTAGAGAATTAGGACGCAGGAACTGAACTGCAATTTTCTCTGTATAAGAAAACTTGAGGGAGATTCAGAAATGTATCCAGTAGCCATGAACCCAGACAGCCACGGTCAGTGGCGTAGGAATGTGGGGGCGGAGGGGGCGATTCACCCCAGGTGGCAATGTTTCTGGGGTATCCCAGCTGGTAGCCATGCCCTGCTCATCCTGGCCACACCCCAGGCACCGCAGCCACGCCCCCCACACAGTGGCTATGCCCCCTCCTGCCCCCCTCCACACACTCTAAGCTCCACCACTGGCCATGGCCTTACTGTGTGAAGTAAAACAATAACCCAAAAAGAGTATGCTATTTTCTGTAGATGAGTACTACCCAATCTTTATATTTTTTATGATTTAGTCAAGACAAATTAGGTTTGTGGCCTGCTACAAAGTTCTCCCTTAATGCCTGTATTAGTCAGCTGAGATTTAAAAGGAAATTGGTTCATAAATAAATCAGTTCATGAATATTATTTATTTTTATTTGTCCAGTTTTTCTTATATATTTATTTGTTAATTACATTTGTATTCTAGCTTTACTCCAGCTAGCCCAATTAGCTCAGTGCATCATTTTCATCCTCATAACAACCCAGTGAAGTAGGTCAGGCTAAGAGGGGGTTAGTAGTGAAAGGTCACCCAATGAGTTTCAAGTCTCTCTTAAGTCCCCATGTAAAACACTAGCTACTGTATCTGGAATATGTACATTCTTCAGCGTGCTACTGATAAGTTAAGTATGATAATGATTTTTGTCTTCTGCAGTGCATGCAGATATATATACATTACTTGTCAAATACTAAAGGCATCTTTGGAGTATTTACAGACTTTTATCAGTGTAAATAACTGGAGCTGTATCAATTGTAGCAACGATCGGCTCACCCAGGGTACAGCAGCCATTGCAAGGGAACCATAAATGTTGTATTACTAAAAGGTGTTTATAAAACAACATGAGTGACTGTGCAAGCTGATTCTCTGTGCGGCACAAATCTGTATGTGTGCGCGCATGTGAGTGTTTAAAATTTCTTCACCAGCCCTTGTGAAGTTGACACTTGACTTCCAGATGAGTGTCAGGTTTGGAGAGTGAAAACTCTGGCAAAGGGAATGTAAATTGGTTTATCAAAGGAAATAAAGAAAGGGGGGAAATGTGAGGAGCATATTGCTAAATATATTAAGACAAAAAAATAATCCAGAGAAATAAGTTCCATTAAGTTCAATCAGACTTGTATCCAGATCAGAGCTAGGATAAGTTATCTTGGGGACTACAGCTCCCCAGATTCTCCAGCCTTCATGGCTAATAAGCCCATGTGGGTTCAGAAACTCTGAGTTGTAGGTGAAAAAAGTAATTTCTCCAAGCCATCCACTAGATAAATGTCTGAAGGACTGAAAGTTTAATAAACATTTCCATATTATCATGGGTATACATGCAAGACTTGCTGAAGAACTATAAAAGGCAAAACCAATGAACATGATACATTCCCTTTGCTTCCATGACAACAAGAAGCACAAACTCTGAAAAAACAACTGTAATTTTTTGAGAATATCTCTTCTCCTTTTCCTTTTCCAACCATATTGCTACACACGTTAGGGCTCCTGCATTAGGGCATGGCCAGATAGTTCACACCAGATTTCATGGGACCATTTGTCTCCAATAAAACTGATAGCTGGGGGGGGGGAATCCAATATGATGGGGTTTTACTTTTTAAATATGAAGTCCCCGGGATATTTATTTTAGCCTCCAGATCACCTGTCAACTTATGGGTATTTCATGAATTTCTTGAGGATTTCCTAGGCAAAGAATACTCAGAGGTGGCTTGGTCAGTGCCCTCCTCTTGAAATACGGCCTTCAACACCTGGTATTCATTAGTAGTTTCCTATCCGAGTGCTGTCCAGGGTCTGGTTCATTTAGGGCATTTGGGCCCTCACCAGCAGCTCCAGCACCTGGCAGCAATCCTCTAAACCCGGGTTCAGCAACTTTAATACATCCTGGGGATACTGTTCTGCCACTGCAGTCTACCATGGCCTCATAGACTGCTGAAACCCCCAATAAATAAACAAATAAATGAAATGGCTTCCTTACTGGTTTGAAAAATTGAGGAGGGGGATTAAATTTAAATGGTGCCAAGAAGGCCTGCAACATATTTCAAAGGACAACTGGCTTTCTTGGGGCTTTGAAGGAGATACGTTTCACCCCTCTTCTTGTGCCAGAGAAAGGTCTCTCTCCTCACACACACACACACACACACATAGACACGAGGTCAAGTGCCATAAAGCAGTCTTTGAGCTTTGTCCCCCACTACTGTAGTCAAAATGCCCAATATCAGAATGTCCAACAAGAATCGCAGTGCTAATCATTATACTTTCTTTCCCCTGATCACTGTAATAAGCCATTAGAGCAGTTTATTACTAGCAGAGAAGAAGGTAGATTGCGCAAATGATGTTGTGACCATCTGACCAAGAGTGGCAGCAAAAGTATGCCTTCTATATCTTGCCAACCAGAACTAAGAGAGGCAGCCCTATCAACAGCCCTCTTCAGGCATGGTCCATCTAATTCAATCCTCTTCTTGTTCCTAAACCTAAGAACCAGAGTTTGGGAATTTTACGTTTTCGGGTTAAAAGTCTTAGTATCCTCTGGCCAACAGCTATGGGGGAGCTGTAATCCCCAAAACTGGGATTATAATAACTGCTTGGAATGTACTTTTGGAGGACACTTTACTGGGGCCTGAGAGCACAGAATCATATCCAACACTGAGAGGAATGCTCTTTGAACTCACCTATGCACTGCATGGCAGAAGGGCAATGTATAGGTGATTTTATTCCCAAAGGACAGCAAGGATCCTTGAACATCACTCTGATAAGCCAAGAAGAAGAAGGCCTTGAAACACACGGAAAAGCTTGGCTGAAGGGCACTGTAGTAGCTTATGATGATGATGATGATGATGATGATGATGATGATGATGATGATGAAAAAAGGATTCCTCCCCCTCCTTTGACCATATAAGCTGTAAAATGAGATTTCCCCATATCCATGCTCTCCCCACCTTCCATTAATCAAAGAGTGAATACCATCTATGCTTATTTGAGACTGGTCTGGCATTTAACATTACCAGACTATACAAGTACCACAAATTAGGAAATTTCTACTTTTGATACAGTAAATAGAGATCTGGAATTTATCCAAGGACTGTAGCAATGGGAGACCTGAGTTCAAAATCTTTAGTTCAAACCCACCATATTTTCTCTCTCTCTCTCTCTCCCTCCCTTCCCCCCGCCTCTTGCTATTCCTGTTCTTGTATCTTCTGCTTGCCCAGAGATTGAAAGAAATGTCCAGGGACTCTTTAATACTTCCTTTCCAACTCCAATGTTTTCCGTTTTCCTGTAAACAACCTAACATCATAAAAGAAACTAATTCAGCTACATGAATCTGCAATAAAATTCTGAACATCCATAAATAGAATTATTATGAATGATGGCAGCTTGACAAATTTTAGATTCAACAATGCTAAGAGATCCCATGATTCTGTTTATTTTCTGTTTATTTTTCCTAAGCTAAGCTGAGCAAAGCAGAATGTAGCTGTATACTACAATGATTCAGTTATTTCAGATAGCACATCTAATGCTGTCATAGAAGAACATAGATCAAGACTCACAAAAACAGTGAGCCAGTGTATTTGCAAGACCTGCAAGTACTTTGAGGATGATATACCTAACAGGCTTTCAGTAAAGGAAGTTTCCTTTCAGAAGGATGTTTAAGCTGGTACAAGATAAGCAGAGCAATCCAGAGGTAGTCAAGTATAGGGGTGTAATTCTATACTAACTATCTTCTCAAAGGAAGTAACAGGCAATTTTAGCAATTTTCTTTCTGTTGCAAGAAAGTCTTTGAAAACCACATGGTTTCTGACATCTATTCAGGGCTTATTCTTTGCAGAATTCGTAACTGCTTGGTTTGTCTTGAAAACAGCATTTTATGTGTCGAAAAAGCTATTTCCTGAACAGAAAATGCTGTTTTCAGTGCAAATCAACTACAGGTGAATTTTACAAGTCCTCAATGCTCATAATGTACAGAAAATACTGTTTTCTGCAGAGAACAATTACACTCATATTTTGTACAGAATAAATCCCCAACTGGAAAGATTCTTTCAGTCCAGGATTCTTCCAGTCTCAACACTTGTAAAATGTGTTTTTCAGCCATTTTTTAAATATTTTTTCCACACATAAAATTCAAGTAGAACAGAGTGGTAGATCTTTCATCAGAGCCAAAGCCCCGTGGCTCATGTTGGTCTGATTGGAATGTAGGCTAATGTATCATAAGGGCCCAATGAGAATTTGGAGAAAAAAATTACATTTTTGGTGGTAATGCTAGCTGGGGATCTCAGGTATTGTAGACCAAAAGGTAATTTTTCTGAGTTCTGGAACCAAGAATCAGTCATGTTAAGGGAACTGTGGAGGTTTCGACCCAGGAGGTGAACACCATGAAACTCTGCTATTGGACCACCCACACAATATCATTTGGGACTTTCCACGTGCTTGTGTGTAGCCGGAGTTGCTCCTATAATGGAGCCCCCACCTTACTTCTGGAGGTCAGTAATGGACTGTAATACTGCATAGCTTCCTCCTAACTGCCAGTCCAAACAGGATAATCCTCTCATTTTATCCTTTTATCCATGGCTTCTTTTACCTTAAGAACTCTTTCAGACTTCATAAACTGTTCATCCCATGGATTAAAATATATTGTGAAAAAGACTAGAAAACCTCTGAGTTTAGCATGGATCTCCTGGCTTTAAAGCACAGTTCAGCTTTAATAGTCTATGCCACCTCCTCATGTTTCTCTAGCAGCTGCTAGAAACTCTGCATCTCATCATCATTCAGTCCATTGGAGGGACAGGAAGGTTTTCACTTTTTAATATGGTACCATCTCACTTCACCTCTTTCCAAAGACATCAGTGTTATAACCTACATGTGGTTTTTTGACTTTAACAGTACATCCTTTTCTTGTTCCTGTAAAGAAGCCAAGGGATGTAGGGATCTTGTTTTTTCTTTTTAAGTATACAGGAAATGAAACTCATCAGGGAAAAGGCCCAACTACAGCAGTTTCCATCTGCAACTGCAACACAGAACACAGACACTAAGAAGGAGAAACAGATTATGACTATGAAAATAGTTACAGATTCCCAATTATGCCACTTGCCAACAGACATGTCAAGAAGATGAGTGATTTGTGGGTGATTGTGGCAAGCCTCTGACAGTGAAATTTTGGAAATAGGCAAGACAGTAAGTTGGACACAGATTTAGACTTACTAGGAATAAATTTAATGACAGCAATAGGAGATAGATTAGTTATAATTAACTCAGGACCACTGAATTCAATGCAAAGGTGTATCTAGGGTGAAGCAAGTAGGATACGTGTCCAATGCCAGGGGGGCACCAAAAAGCCATGCATGCAGAGGTGGGAGTGGGGTAGGGGTAAGAAGCTTGCCCTAGGCACTGTTTACACTAGATACTGATTCAACATGCCTCCTGTAAATCTAATTAGGTCTAAATCTGACCCAGTGTGGCCCGCCAGATGTTGTTGGATTGCAACTTCCAACATTACTTACTACTGCCGCCTTATCTGTTTAGGGCTAACCAGAGCTGTGTTTTGTTAATATCTGGAAGGACACCTTTCGCTCACTTCCTTTCTACTGGACTATCTTCCATTATCAGTGTCATATCCTACCAGGAGAAGACTTTCTATAATAAGGAAGGAGAAAAGCCAGCCCAAATAACTGGCTTCAGTCAGAGCAAGAGGTGGTCTGTAGCTCTGCCTTGGAGCCAGGGAGGATGGCAGCACTACCTTGAAAGCAGAAGGTAGACTATCCCATGGAAACCCTGAAGAGGAGGGGTAAGAGATTCTGTTGACTAAAAGAGCATGACCTGCTTTGGCCTGCTTTAAAAGGAAACATTGGTCTAATTAGGCCAGCTCTGTTGACTTGCAGCTGGCTATAAATTAACACAGCTATGGGTGTCACTGCTTGGTATTGTGTTATATTCCTTAAACAATCATTTCCTGACCTTCAGCTTGCTCCTTGGCCTCTTTGCTTCAGCAGTTCCTTGCTTGGTATTTGACTCTTCTGAAACTGCCTTTTATTCCCAGATCCTGGATGACATTGACTTCAGCTATGCTCTTATATATCCTAACTTGGTTTCTCCATTGCTTGTTCTCCTGAAGCACAGGTACATTCTCCAGGGGACTTGCCATCTTGAAACAAAATAATTGAAGTCATAGGCTATGTTGGGGACACACACAATATTCCATCATACAGAAGTAGAACAGACTTAAATATTTTACATAAGTTCTCTCATTAATGTGAGACCAGCTATCAGTGCATATGAAATAGTCATAGTATTCCCATTTATAAACCTTGACTAGTTTGGGCAGCTTCCTATGTAACTGGAAATCCAACTTTTGTGTATATGGAGCTTTATGGTAGCTGTAGAGGGATGTATTCATTACCTTCCTTGTGCAACTCCTCACTGACCACGGTACCCACCTCTCTCAAATTTGGTAATTTAGTGGCAGAGGAGAGTGCAGGGTAGCCACATAGCATCCAGCTATGTTCCTCCAGCTAGATAACCTAATGATAATATCATATTCCTGGAAGGTCTCCCAAGAGGTCCTGAAGGATGATGTCATCATCATCACCATCCAGAGGACTGCACAGAAGGACCCCTAGAAGGTCCCAGAGAATGATAACATTGTAATGCATCCAATTGTAGGAACATAGTCAGATACTGTCTCCCTCCCTCTCTAGTTATTAAATGGCTTGGTGGAAGCAGAAGATATCTGCTCAAAGGGTGGGAGGCAAGAACAGATGCAGGATCTTAGATGATTGTGTCTAAAGTATTTAGCACTTCAGATACAAAACACAGAATTGTATGTTCTATTTCTAAGATGAGTCTTACAAATGCAGGTGTTATTTAAAGGCATGGTTTACACAGTCAGAGAGGAAGCCATCATGTAGGAAGATCTTACACGATAAAGAATTTCTCTGTGCACCACATAAACCATCAACATTTTTAGTCTTGACTATGCAACTGCCACTGGAGCATTGTGGAAGATACCATAAATGATTGTTACATACTTCTGCCTAATTTTAAAACTCCTAACCTCAACAGGAAGAATAGATCCTTCTCTCTTGCTTTATATGTGAATGGGTAGACAAATGTGTAAAAAAATAAAAAACCCATATGTGTAGCTATTCTGTAACATCTGTTTTTGCCTACAACTGAGAATTTTTGTTTTCTTTTATTCCTTAGGTAAGAAAAAAATTCCAATTTCTTCATACTAGATTGATCTGCGTTTTTAAAAAATGTGTTTATTTATTCCCTTCCTGGGACATAACACAGTTGACAATGTTACTAAAAGCTAATAAACACAGGACATTATAAATATAATATTATGCTTTAAAACAGTCATTAAATTACTTTAAACCATCTTAACAAATATATTAGTAAAGATACAGTATGTTCATTTAAAATGAGGTAACTATTAAAGCCCAACCCAAATAGAAGAGCACTTGTGAGAGGACAACAAAGAGAGAGCTAGCTTAGTCTCCCTAAGAAGGCCATTCTAGGAACAACCATAGAGAAGGCTCTCTCCATGCCGTCTAACCATCCTGATTAGTCCCCTGTTGTCCACTTTTTTCAGCTGCTTTTAAAAGTCCCAGTTTCTCTCACCTCCTGCCACTTTCCCCCTTTCTCTCCAACTTACTTCACTCACTGCATACAGAGTTCAAAGTGCTGAAGTAGTTTGCACTTAATTAACTCAGCAAGGGAGGGGAACAAAATCCTCTCCTTCCTGGGTAAAAGCAAATTGATGAAGCTCATCCTAGTTTGTGCATTCTTCTTCCTATAATGTTTGCCACCTTGACTCTACTCTTATATCACTTGGCCACATGTTTCCCAGTTTTTTCCTGTGAAATGTTGGAGGAAATGCCTCTCCTTTCTCCTTACCAAATGTGTCTCTGAAAGTACAATTGTCAAAAAGAACCTCTCTTACAGATCTTAAAACTCAGCCTGGCTCTGATGGACCTGCTAATCAATGAGCTTGGTTCTAGAGTTCTGACATACAAAGAACAGTTTTGAAGATGACAGACTTTGAAGTCAGGCAACCTCAAAAGATGTACCTGGTTGATGGGGATGTGGGGGGGCAGTCATGTATTGGTTGTATTTTACGAAACAGATCTTGGGCTTCAGGATAAGAATCCAAAATTATTCTGCTAGTTAAACTATTATCAGATCAACATCTACAAACAACTATATACCTGAAGTTCCCATTCTGAATTTAATATATTTTGGAGCAGCAGATCCTGTCCCTTTAATGATCGCATGGAAGAAGACATTTCACCACACGTTGCTTGTTTGACAAGCAATATTTGCTGAAATTCCCTCTTCTTAAAAAAGCAGGACCTTTGACTCTTATTTCACCTGACAACTCTTCTGATAAGCAAACTCTACTAGCCACCTGCATATTTCTCTCTCAGATGGCTGTGTTTGCATCTGCAGTCTGCACAACTTTCCTGAGTGACTTCTTATCAGACATCTCAAACAATTGTTAGAAAATAAACATTGGGGATGATTGTGCAGGTGGCTGATGGTTTTGCTTAGAATCATTGAGCCTCTCTTGAGTTACTTAAATTGTATCCAGTTAAAGCCTCTCTAGAACTTAAGCATATAAGCAAAGCTGTACTAATCCAGGCCAAATGCTCATCTAACATAATGTCTGTTTCCACATAAACAGCACATGGGAACAATAGCACCTCTTGGTTGTCCTCCCTGGCAACTGCTATTTAGAGGTATACTGCCTCTGTTATAATAAATAAAATAAATAATATAAACAATGTGTTTTCACATTGATTACTAGGTGTTAATAGCTTAATTCGCCTGACTTAACTACATCTCTTGCAACAAATTAGGCTATTAATACCCTGAAAACTCTTGTGACAATTGGTTTACATTAGGGTCACCATAAATTGGAAATGACTTGATTATCACAGCATTTTCAGGGGCTAAGAGTGTATGATGCACCAAGGGTCATTCAGTGAGTTTCCATGGCCAAGCAGAAGAACTGAATTTTCATCTCCAGGACTGTAGTCAAACCACTACATAAATTGCTGTTGAACTTATTGCTTATAAGGAGCACCAACAACAGAGAAGAACCCTCAAGGGGAAAACAAGGAGAGGCACACAATGCCAAGAGCAAAGAAATTCATAAAATTCCAAGACTTCCCTTTTGGTGTGAATTTGGAGTAGGGAAGATATAGCCCACCTGAGGCCAATTCATGCCTATCCAAGTTTCCTAAGGACTAGCTTGTTCCTCCTAATAACAGGAATCTTCTGAGGAGTGAGTAGCTTTGGAAGTTTTGTTAGATGTCATAATTGTATTGTCTCTAGACTTGTGACACGGGTAGACTTTCCCATTTTGTTAAGAAAGCTAATTCCCAGGGTAGTGATTCTCTGTGTTTTTAGCATTATAGTTACTTGCAACATTTAGCAACCTGGAAGTACCACCCAAGCTACCTTGAGTGGCCTTGGTGGGGTATAAATAAAGTGATTAATTGATAGCACATTCATTGTTGTTGTGTGTCTTCAAGTTATTTCCAACTTATGGTTTCCCTAAGGTGACCCTATCATGGGATTTTCTGTGACTGAGAGTATTGACACGCTCAAGGTCACCCAGTGGGTTTCCATGGCTGAGTGGAGAATCAAACCCTGGTCGAACACTCAAACCATTACACCACTCTGGCTCTCACCACATTCATACATTTTTCTTTTATGTTTAATATAAGTGGCCATGATTCTCTCCTGGAAAGGCAGGCCTGTGTCCATGCGCTTAAGATTGAAAAGCCATGTAATGAGAGAACCCCAGCTCTATTTTAACTGTTGAGATCCCCATTTGGGGGCATCTATTTTATCTCTAGGGAAAGAGAAGGTGCGCAGAGTGAAGACAAATGACAGGAAGGAGGTCTTACATGCTTTTTGCTTGATTCTAAAGGTAGAATCATATGTTTGGATGATGGCAATGAGCAATCCAAAGCAAGTGGGAAATTGTCTTTGGAAATGTTTAGGCCCAGCCTTCAGGAATAACCTGGCTTTGAGAGTTTTTCATACATCTCACATCCTGCATTCAAAGCACAGAGACAGGAATCAGCTTTGACATGAGAATATTCTATTCTCCCTTTACGTCATTCACTATGAAACTAAAGAAGGACAGATGAAAATTACAGTAACTGTTGCAGTGTATACCCCCATTCTCCAGGATTTATCCTGATATAGTAAATAGCAATGATTCAAGAGATGCAACTACTCCAGGTTCTGCACTGGCAACAAGCTGAAGAAAAATGTATAGCTAGATTCCTCTTCTTTCCCAGTCACTTCCTGAATGTCTAAATCATCCACTTTTTTTGTGTTACTTGAGTAATGAAGTAAACCTACATGGGATCAGGATATCAGTCTGACCAAAATTTCAGGGCTGAACATAGGTTCAGGTATGAAGATTTTTGTCTTGTTCAATAGACATATTGTACATTTAATTTCTGTGCTACCACTTTTAGAATAACTAGCATAAAGAAAACCCTATTTTAGATACTCCTCCTTGATTGTTTTAATCCAGCTTCGATAGTTTGGGGCACGAGGTTACCCTCAGACTTAATCTCTATCAAAATACTTGGTATTTTGCAGTTTGCATGGGCCAATTTGTGTTTTTGCTTGCTTGCTTCTTTCCACCCCAACTGTAACCTCAACCTTGACTCTGAAAATTCACAGGTCTCTGCCAGGCCATTTTCTGCATTTCAAAAACCCATTGGCCTAAACTGATTTAGTAATACCAACTAGAATAAAATCACTGAATCAGCTGTTGAATGGCAAGTCAACACTTATGTATATTCCATAGATTCATAAGGTCCTGTCCTAGTTGGGACTACCAACTGGACAGAAGCCTTTTCCTTTAATCTACTAGTACCTATTCTTCTGCATATGTGGGAGATTGGGACCGCTTCTTAGTATCTAGAATTAAGTGACTTACATTTGAGATGACCCACTTCCAAACAGGCAGGCCAGGGGTAGGCAAAGTGTGGCCTCTGGCAACATGTGAAACTAGCATTTTTTTTCACTGCTTGGGAAAAAAACATGAAAAATGTATTTTGCACCTCCTGGGGTGGTAGCTTGCAGTGGTCATTTGGGGCTTGCCGAAGTCATCAGGATCTCAAAAGGCCCCCATCCACCCATCAAGTTAAAATCAGAAGTGACTGTCAAGACAGCGCCAGTTTTGTTGCTATTGAGTTATAATTGTTTTTACTTTGTTTTTACTTTTTTGCCATGGTGTGCCCTACAACAAATGCTGGGGGCAAAAATTCAGCCCCCAGTCCTGTCAACATTCCTTGCCTCTGAGATAGGCACTGTGTTATTGATTTTGTTCTAAGAGAGAACAGTGATGGCATGATAATGAAATATGTTCCAAACACCAGATTTCAAAGGCTCCATCCAATGCTCTCTATGAACCAAAATACAATCAAGACTTTTGTTTTCTTCTTCCATGTGATAGCAGAAATGAATACACCATAGATATGAATAATTTTCTAGATGTTCCTTCCTTCTTGCTTATTTATTTAGGGGCAGGGAGGTTAGACCACATAAGTGAAAAAGTTGTTTCTTGAAGAAGTATGTCTTCCCCAAAGTAGCATATACCAATGTATTGGACTACAACTCCCATTGTCCCCTGCCAGCATAACCAGTGCTTGTTGTGGTCCAGAGATATTGGAATTTGTAAACTAATGTCTCTGGAATGGAACAAGTTAAGCCACTTTACCCCTTAAGCACTCCAGGTTTTAGAGACGGAGCAGGGGATGATTTATTTGATTAAATCAGCCAAATAATGTTCCATGTCAACAATTAAAGAAATAATTGATGCTTATGGAGAAGCATGCAGTTCACTTTTTCCAAAGCACTGAAAAAACAGTCCTGCTCATTTAAGTCTGGTGAATAAGGTCTAGAAATTATCCTAGTTTGACTTAGAAAATCAACCTCATTCTATACCAGGAGTGGTCAACTGCACAAGACTAGGGGCTGCATAAACCCTCAAGGAGACCTTGAAAGGGTGTAGTCTCCACTGAACCTAGTCCTGCCAAAAAAAAAAGGAAAAAAGAAAAAGAAAGATAGATAGATAGAAAGAAAAAAAGGGGGGGAAAGTTGCCCCAAAACACCTCCAGATGACCTCTAGGGGAGACGGTGGGTTTCCTGGGCCCTGAGAGGGCATTTTGAGGTAAAGCATTTTGAAAAAAAAAAAAAAACAACGTTTTGACCCCTTGGTCCAAAAACCATTATGGAAATGCCCTCTAGATATCATGGGGGAGGTATTTTGAAGCAACAAAAGTATTTTTGGAAAACCTTGCAGGAAAAGTTTTTGACCCTTGTGGGGCCCTGGGGGCTGCATGTTTACCCATCCCCTGCTCTATGCAAGAAAAGCAGGCAATTTGTAGGCCTGTGGCTGTATGTGGCTCCCAAGGCTACCTTTGTGGCCCTCAGCCACACTCCTCAAACCACATTTTCTCTGGTGGGGTCTTCACTCTACACACAACACAGCAAGCCCAGATATCTCCATTTTCATCCACAGTCCCTCTCAAAGGTCACTTCCAATGGCCATTTTAAGAGGATCAACAAAGGCACATGAAGGTATTTGCAGGCAGCATGAAGTTCTAAATTCCCCAAAGATGCCAGATCCTATCTGATCTTGGACACTAAATAGGGTCAGCCCTGGTTAGAACTTGAATGGGAGATTGCCAATGAATACTAAGTGCTGTAGGTTATATTTCAAAGGAAAGAACTGGCAAAACCACCTCTGAGTATACCTTGCTTAAGAGAACCCTATGAAATTCATGGTGCCACCATAAGTTGTCAGGTGACTTGAAGGCACATATACACATGGGGTTCTGGAGTGTTTGCGGGGGTGGAGGGTATTTTCACATGCTGAGGGGGCTTTCTGATTGGTTTTGGAGGGAAAAATGTAACAATCTTTTTTTTAAAAAAAATTGTGGGTTGGGGTGCTTTGGGAGATTGGCGGAGGGCTGTGGAGCCACTATACCCTTATTTAGTCTATACCCTTATTCAGCCCGCAAAAGATCCTGGGTTCAAGATGTGGCTCCTGGACCCAATGCAGATGTCCTTCCCTGCTCTACTAGATAACATAGACTCCAATGTCAAACCAAAATCCCAAATTATCCAATGATCCCATATCGGGTTGCTCAGCATTACACCTATCAGCAGCAAAAGAGGCAGATAAACAAGGTTTTTTTGTTTGTTTGATGTAACTTCATAATAACTTCATAATTATATATCCAAGTGTTTCTCTGTTACACTACACAAATTGTCATGCTTGATCAAAGAGTGACAAACTAATCAGACCAAACAAAGACTGTAGAAAGGTTTTGGACCCAATCCTTCAACTGCTTTGGGTTTCTTCCAATATCTCACTCTAGAATGTATGTTGATGACTCAATTTGACCAAAGTTGATATCTACACAGAGATTGACATTCCTAAAATCTTCACACAAGTACAAGATCAATCAAAATCATTTGACTTTAGAAGAAAAGTTGTAGCTTTGGGTCCATTTTTAATGGAACTTGTTATGAAACAAATTTTAGGGATTATACATGCTAGTGCTCTCTTTTTCTTTCCGTTCAGATCATAAACAAAATCATAAACATTACCTTGGTCAATGGGAGGTAAATTTCCTGGTATTTGTAAAGACAAGCATCACAGAGATAAATGAGGGCAACATTATGAGGGAACTGATCACTTCAACAGTGCTTATACTGCTAAGATCCCAAACCATAATTATCCATAGCAACGGTGTGTCAGTGTGATTGTTTCACATATATTTGCCAGGACTTGGCACCCTGCTACCCGCCCACCCACCCTTCTGCCTTCAGAGGGGAGATCATGGAAAAAGGAAGTGGTCTACTCTATAAAGTGGTCCAACTTTTAAAACTGCAGAAAAAGGTCTGGAGGATTTGTTTGAATTGGATGCTGCTGTTGGGCTAGACCCAGTTAAATTGCCCTCACACGTTGTTTTGAAGCTCAGCTAGGTATAAGTGTCAAATGCATGCTGAAAAAGGAGAATATTTAGGTGACACAAATGTTTGCAACCATCTGTTGCATTAGAAAGAGAAGTAAAAGTCCTATTAAAGTACAATGAGAATTTAATAGATTCACCAGGAAGAGGACGTAATTCTTAAAATGTCAGGTTTTGTGCCATCTCCAAAGAAAAAAGTTCAGTACCTTCAAAGTCATAGGTCCATATCACTAATGCAGCCACTCTGCAGGGTGATAAGGCTTATAATATTAGAAAAATACACAACCTTCTTCATTATATATGGCAAAACTTCCCCCTCTCCTTCTCTCTGATAATTGTCCCTTGAAGGTCATTTCAAAGAACCAGCCTGCCACAAAATTATTGTGATCGGCCTATGTGAATCCAAGTTTTTGTTTGTTTGTTTGTTTAAATATTTGTCAGAGATTGGAAGTAACCAGTTAAAATAAGGCAGCCTTTTGTAAAGAACAACATTTGGAGAGATTAGTGGGAGTATAACAGAGTTATATGACATTTAATAAGTAATATATTGAGTGGAAATGACATTGTTTGTTTTGGTGTAAAATATAACTCATTCTAGTTACTTTTGAAAGTTATTTGAAAGGACTTAAAGCAGTTCTGAAGTAATCTGACAAGAATTTGTTGAGTTTTATGACAACCTCTTGTGGATGATACATGTTGATGGGCTAGGTTAGAATAGAAAGAAGAGAAAAGTTGCATCTAAATCAGTGGAAAAACATAACTGAACAGGCTGTTAGATACTATGTTTTAGAACAGCATCCCCCAATCTGATTACAGATTGCAAACCCCACTTTCTCCAGCCAGCAATTGTATTGTGGAGGGGAGTTGTAAGTATCTAAAAAGTACCAAGTTAGGAATGACACCTTAAAGAACACTTTTGAAAAAAAAAAGTGACTAGCAGGCGATAGGCTTAACTAATAACAAAATTGTGACTAGTAGGCAATAGTCTTAATCAAAACATTATATGAGATTTTCTCTGCTTGTGCTGTAGTTTTTAAAATTGATGTTAGCAGAAAACATAGCAGCAACTTCATTTACATTAATGTAAATGGGTTACATTTTTGAGCTTATTTAGTGAAACATGTTAAGCCTTTTCTACATTCCAGTTGCTGCTGTGTTGGGAATAATGTGTAGCACCTTGGAGATCTGCTTTAAAGTTCACAATACAACCTGGTGGGCAGCAGAATCAAAGACAAAGAGAAAGATCATGAAATATTGAGGCCAAAAATTTGGATTCTGCACCCCTGGGAAAAGAAAACTATGGTTTTGGTGGTAATAGATGTTCTAGGAGCAGTTCCAAATGGATTGACAAAACACTTTAAAAGGAAGAAAGACTTCTTTTTCTCAATCACAGTGGTGTCTCACAAATTATGTTCTAATTGTTGCCACCTTGAATCTTAAGTCCCATAGGATTTTTACATCATCATTTTTGACATCTTATTTGGGCTTATTTCCCCATCAGTTATTTGCAAATGGCAAATCTTTGGGTGGGGGTATACATTCTAATGTATCATTGCAGCAACTTTGCCAGAGTGTTTCTTATAATCGTTCTGTGCAATTTAGCAGCATGAGCAGTAAAGCTTCATCTTTTTCTTTACACAGACGTTTACTATGTGTAGTTACTTTTTTCAATATTTGCCTTGATGCTATTTGTTTAAAACATCTGTTCTTGAGTTGCAAATACAAATCCCTCAGTTTCTTTTTCAATGTCCTTTCAGTAACCATTTCTAGAGTTTCCTCTTCTCAGCTTTTCTTTTTATGCATTGAATATACTGACCATGTAATAGTTTGTTCTGATACATTGCTATCATCATCATCATCATCATCATCATCATCATCTTCATCTTCATCTTGCCTTATGTATATCTTGTGCTTTACGCAGTCTGGGACTCAAGGAAGCTTATAAAAGTAAAAAGAAGCACAACTAAAATTCACATCATACAAAAGTTAAAAATATAATCAAACTATTAGTGAATTTAAAAAAAACAGTTAAAAACATAATCACTAAAAAGAAAACAACAAATACACAGTTTAGCAAACTGCGCAAGGGCCAAGTGCAGATTATTATGCTTGCGACTGCGAGCATAAATTTTATTATTATTTTTTTCTTGATATTAACTAATTTAAAAAGTATGCATATACTGCAGTGTATGAACTTATACAGGATTATTTTAAAGACTAGGGAATGATAGCAAAAAGTAGAGGATTATTAGGAAGAGGAAAACAAAGGATGGCGGGGAGGCTTATAGAGAAGAGAAGAGAATCCACCCTCTTGGGGCTGTCACACGCCAGTAGATACACTCCTTACAGAGATTTGATGAATAACCTTTCTGCTGTTACAGAATCAAAGGGACAGATCAGTTTCCAGAGTGAATGAAGCAGAGTGAATCACATGATCTCTTGTGAGCTTTGGAATGTTTAGCAAATGAAGTCATCCAGACAGCATGAAACAGAGTTATGTCTCTGTTGCCCAGTCGTGTTTATGGAAAAATGAGTTTGGGGGATTGGTTTTTGCTTAAGCACATAGTGTTCCTTGCTACCTAGTCACACACAGATTGCTTCAATAAAGTAGTCCTTGTCCTTGAAATGGTGTCCTTCCAGGGCTCTGTGATTTCTCAGAGGCCTAAAGTCCCTTCCATATGTGAGTCCATGTACCCTTTTAAAAAGAAAAGAAAACAGCAGATCAGAGGTCTGTTAAATCCATATGTTTTATCCAGATGAGAAAGCCAAGAAAGACACACAAAAATTGTTAATGGTTTATGAAGGTATATTGCAGCAATAAAATCCCCATTAAAATTCAAAAACATCCACTCTTTCTTTTTTTCAGCATTAATTTTGAATATCTGTTCTTCACATTGTTTCATTTCAGTCCCAGGCCATTTCTGCACTATGCTGTTATAGTGCTATTATTCCACTTTCAACATCCTATGGAATCTTGGGGTTTGCAGTTTAGGGAGGGGCCTTTAGAAAAAATTCTCAGCCAGAGAGCTCTTTGGCCTTAGTAAACTACAAACCCCAGAATTCCATAGGCTGTTGAAAATGGAATAATAGCACTATAATAATAGCACTATAACACGGTAGTGCAGAAATGGCCCTATTCAAAAATAACCAGTTAGCTAATGGCAATAGTATCTGTGGCTAATATACTATTTTAAAAGAAAACTGTTATTTCAAAAACTATGAGAGCCAGTATGGTGTACTCCTTTGAATGTTAGACATCCAGAAGATCAGGGTTTGAATCACTGCTCAGCTATGGAAACCTAGTGGGTGACCGTAGACAAGACAAACTCTCTGGGGTTCATCTGGCAACTGGGAAAAAGAGTGGAGTAAAACAATGGATAGTGAACACACTTTCCAGGAGTTTTACCGGGTGTAGTGTTTGCTTTCCTTACATAAATTTAATGAAGTAGCTAACAGTTCCCACATCTTGGATGCAGTTTCCTAGAGGTCAAATAAAGCCTTGCCACTGTTCCTTGCAGCTCTTGAGAGGGATAGTCTCAGCGGCCTCCTGGGCCTGTTGCATTTCTTAAAATGCTTTCATGAAAATATAATTAAAATACACTATACATATTACTACACATTGCAGGAAATAGGACAGAGCATGGAGGCTGCCAAAACAGCATTTAACTATAATTACACTGTTACAGCAGGTGAATGATACCTGTTTCACTGTCATGGCTATTCCTATGGAATGTTGAGATTTGTAGTTTGGTGAGAGAGGGATGTAAAGAATATTCATAAATATTCAACTCTCAGATAAAAGGGGGGTTTCTTAAGTGTTGGAGAATCCTAGAGGGATGAACATTTTTGCAATCTGGGACATATACTGATGAAAGACACACATGAGATTTTATGTCATTTTATTTCATTTGGTACAGAATATGGCATCTTCTGCACAGAAGTTTATTTTCTGTGCAGAAAACAATATTTCTGAACAGAAATTCTGTTTTCTGTAAAAAAAAAAAATGTGGAATTGTTCTTGGAGTAAATCCTGAACTGCATGAAGACATTTTCACATGGGAGAAAAATAGTCAGATTATCCATTCGTGCCTGTAAGAACAAAATTTATGAAGTTTTACATCCCTATGATGAAGTATCTCCTGTAATAAAGTGCCTACTGGAGTAGACTTCATTCCCCTGAATTATAGCACTACAACTCCCAGGCAGAAAATTCTACATAGCTCACCAAATTCTAAGCCCCAGGATTCCAAAGAAAGGAGTCATGCCAAGTCAAAAGTGGTACCAAACTGCCATAACTATGTAGTGTAGATATACTCTTCATGTTTCAAGTGCTATGTATGCTGTATCTAAAGATCTCTGCCCCTCTCCCTCCCTCGCATACATACACGCATGCACACACACACACAGAGCCTAGGATTTAATAGTATCTGCTGTCTCAATGACTCTTATAACTGCAAGGCACTACAAGGATCAGCCATGACACTTTTGAAATGCTACATAAAATTAATGTAATTTAAGCGAAATATTACTCAAGATTGCTTGAAACGGATGTGTTCTAGCAGACCAGTTGGAGATTTCCCCATAGTCCTTGTGAAAGTAAATGGTCCCATGGAAATGTGTACATGCACACATATGTGAGTATGGATTTTCAGATCACCTTTAGTTAAAGGATCTACAATGGGGAGCACTAGATATAAGCCTATTAGTAAATATAATCCGAAAAATGGGACCAATATAGGTACCAAACTTTCATATCACATTAATTTATACACTTGGTTGGTTGGTTGGTTGGTTTCTCAGTCACTAGACTGAAATTGAGATCCACATGATCCTGAATGGGTTGCAGAAGAGAAAATGCAACAATCCTTTTTAACACTTTTCACTCAGAGAATAATAACTTTTGTTTAATACACAGGCAGTACTGAAATTATCTGAGACAAGACGTGTAAATATTATGAGTTTCTATATGGGCAGGCAGCCAGTTGCATGAAAAATCCTTGCCAAGATTTTACAAGCATCCTATCTCTACACTAATGAGTACATATCAGGGAAGATAAAGGACGTTAGCATATCAAGACCTTTGAGTTTCAGTAGTGCTTAGTAGATGTTTTGTTCTTTAGTAACAGCAGCTTTACAAATATTACCAGTAATATTACTGAAGCCAAAGCATACATTTTATGCAGACTCAGTCCACACAAAAGTACAGCTATCAGAGAAATCTTGAGTTTTTTGGGGAAAGTGAGAGACAGTAGTTGATCTGTCTAGCAGACTAGACAACTTGGCAAGACGGAAGCTCGAGAACAACCAGATTCTATACAAACCCCACCCATACACAAATCTGGCAGAGAAAAAAAATAGGCCGAGTCTTATTTGTAAAAACATATAAAAGTAGCTTTACTTACAAATTACTTGTGCATAGTCTAATGGAGAAGAGCCAGAGAACAAAAAGTGGCTGCAGGTTGGTGTGATGCATGATGAGGGCAGGCATGGTAAAACAAGTAAATAGAATGTCAGCTGACAAGCAAGCTAGCACTTAGTGAGTATTGGCATGCAAAGGTTGCTAACTCTAAGTCAATGGTAGGAAATAAGGTTTGGTAGAAGCCCTGCTATACTGGCAGATTCATAATATGTTGCCCACATGATAGCCACTCTCATAAAGCCCTCCACCAGTGTAACTATTCTTTTGTTAAAGATATCTTAAGACAATGTCTAAAATAGGATGAAGTCATAGGTAGGTGGGTGCAGTATAAGGGAGTGGGGGTCCCATAGTTTTCCTATACTGTTGGCCCTCTGGATCCATGGGTTCAGCATCCATGGATTCAACCAATCATAGCTCAAAAGTATTTGAAATAAAAAAATCCCAAAAGAAAACTTTGATTTTGCCACATGCTGAGCACTACATTGATATGTAGGCATACCCTGCTGTAGCTTCCTGCTATTTCAAAGATCCTCAGGCTCTCTCCAGTGCTCATTTGTTTTGTTTGTCATTTTATATAAGTGACATCATTTTACTACGATATTGTATATACTGGGACTTGAGCATCCACAGATTTTGGTTTCTATGGGGGGTCCTGGAACCAAACCCCAGCAGATACCAAGGGCCCACTGTGTTCCTCCAGACCACGACCTTGTTTATGCAGCAGCTTTACATCAACCTAGGAGCTGCAACAAATAATTGGGGAAAACTGTAGCAGAAAGCTAGTCTGTCCACCTGACTATGAAAGAACATAGAATGTGGTGTAACTCAACATTCAGTCACAGCATACTGACAGTGTATAAATGATATACAAGGAGGTCATAACTCAGATAAGTGGACACATAGCATGAGGTCCTTGCATGAGATCCTCTTTGGTTCGGGTTGTGCAAATAGAGCTCACAAGGGGGAAGTGCTAAGGCATATGGGAAAGGAAGCACTTTGCACTAACCTCCCATCTCTAGAACACCTCAAGAAATGTGAGCACTTTGTATACTTTTTTTACCATTCTTGCCTGATGAAGAAGCCTATGAGTTTTGAAATCTAGTGTGATGTATCTTGTGCTTTTGAGTTAGCTTGAGAAAGGTACCACCACAGCATATAATGTAGATTTTCTTTTACAACCTGACATCCAGAGGAAGCTTGCTTCCCTTAGCTTGGTTTAGCTAGGAGTAGCGGTGACAAAAAAAGATGGAGAGATTAAAAGATACATGGGTGATGCATCTCTAGTGATCTTCCCTGAAGAAGCAGCTCCAACCATGGCCATCCACAGTTGCAACACATGGTGTAGTGTATAATTTCTGCAATTGTCTTCTGTAGGTCTCCCCACCTTACTTTTGTTGTATGTCAATTTGTATCTCATCTTGTCTGGTCTCAAATTTCAGTGGTTAACTGTTTAAAAAGGCATCAAACCATATATTTTGCAATTTATAATAACTTCACACTTTATTTTTTCCTCGCCACATCCCTGGGCCATTTAGGGACACTGGCCTAAATTCTACTATTCATTCCAATTAGAATAAATACAGTAAATCAATGAGGTTTACATAGGTGTTGGTTCATCATTCATCTGTTGATTCAATAAACCTATTTTGTTGGAACTAGCCATTGGATTAGGCAACTGTATGATTTATGTGTAATTTGCCACAAGGAAACAATAATCAATTTGTTCAGTTAATAGTAAAGAACAGCTTAACTCCGTTACATCTTGTGTAAAAGAGTTTGTATGAAAAACTGGACTCACAGTTATGATATAATATGATGATGCTGTGGTGTATGAGTGCATAGTGTGTAGAGAAGCTGGTGTTTGGAACACTCAACAAAAATACATGAGGGGAGAAAGTTTTATTACAGTTTTCTATATATCTGGGAGCTGCTACTGTTGGAGTGGGCAGCCCATAGTCTGCATATAACCCCCGGAGCCCACTTTTGTATCCCCTGAAGCCCCCTCCATCTCTTCTAAATTATCCCATCTCTCCAACTCTTAAAGATCAATATTTTGGATACAGGTTTTAGGCATTTTTTGCCTGAAAACAACATAGAAAGCCCCTTATGGTAACACATAGAATACACCCACCAAACAGTCCAAAACCCATTTCCTTCTACAGTCCCTCTCAAAATGGTGACAGCAAGTATTTGGAGGATTTGGGCTTCCTGTTTCTAGGGGTGGGGGAGGAGATTGGCCTCTGGCCTCCATGCAGTTGCCCATCCCTCTTCTATTATCACATGACTAGGAGTATGAAGAAAGGGCCTGGAAGTGACAGGTCAATGTGAGAATTACAATAAGGAGGATGGGCATATATGCAACTTTGAAAAAAAGATAAGATACAGATGCAATAAATAAATAAATAATAAAAATTAAGAGCTGAGCATAAAAGAAAGCATCAGATCAGGTAATACAGAGAGAAAAACACCAGACAGCTACAAGTCCCTACACCTAACAGCCTCTGGAGACACACCATTACTTGTGCAAGCATAGTGGCATTTGTCCATTTCCAACACATGGAACCAGGACTAAATTATCACACATCCAGATCAGCTCAAACGTAATCAACATAGGCCTTTTCCTCACTTTGATTTAGTGATGGGGTAGAGCGTCCTCTGGTGAGGACGTTTGCACTTGGGGCGGACTGGGTCCAGACTACTTTATGTGTGTCCGGACTTCAGCCCACTCCAGAACGACCAGAACTGGTGGTTCGCCATGCTATTGAAAGACCGCTTAAAAGAGGTCTTTCAATAGCACAGCGCACCCCAGTCCGTCACTGCGCTAATGTGTAGATTTGCAGCCTCGCACCAGTGTGAGGCTGCAAATCTTCCAGGGGTGGGCTTTAGGCTGGCGAGCTTCTCCAGTTGGTGGAGAGCCTCCACCAACCAGAAAGCGCCATTTTCATCCCCGGAGAAGTGTGTAGTGCGGGCACGCACTGCTCTGGATCAGCCTGGATCAGCAGAGGGAGTGCGCCAGCCCAGTAAGTATCAGAACACCCTGTTTTCTCCCCGAAGTGCGAAAAAGCCCACTGTCTCATCTACTGCATTTGTAGGTATGTTTCCATGATTTTATTGGATCTTTGATCTTGTAGGAAGCATTATCTAAACTGGTGATGAGTATCATTTGAGACCATAAAAGCAGTTCAATAATGATGCCATTAGTTCTATATTTCACAGAGGAAGGTTGAAGAAATAGATACCCAATAATTTTTCATGATAAATAGCGTTGCATTCATGCTGGGACACAGAATTACTGTGAGTAAATCTTGGGAGCCTGTAGCATTTCAGCTGGTGGCTTGAAGATTTATTCTGCTTGTGTGGAAGTCAACAGGCAATACTCCTATTGATTTTACTTGGACAGGATAGGACAGAACTAAACATTTCCAGATGAAATTACATACTTGCAAAAAGCCATAGGGTCTTTCTTTTCATTCTGTGCATGCAGCTCAATTCATCTTCATTGTGCACTGTAGCTAGTGAGTAACATATTTTAAAACTCCATTTAATGGCAAATGGTGGTGGTGAGAGAACTATATTCAAAACTGCTGAAGGGGACAAGGAAGCCAGCTGAGAAACATTTAGGAAGGGAAAAAACTTTTCTTCAGCTGATTAGGGTGAGAGACATTTCTTGCAACATGGGATTAACCATCTCAGCTCATTTCCAAGGAATATACACTAACAGCAAAACATTGGTGAGGAGCATGTGAACATAGGACCACATATGTTCTATTATGCTGCAATAGTCTAGTTTAAAAGTTGCCAAAGCAAGTGTAACAGTGGCCAGATTTCCAATTGGTCAAGTCAAAACACATAGCACAGTCAACACATACAAGTAAGATTGATAAGGGATCAATCTTTGGGGATGTAGAAGAATATGAGGAACCATTCAACACTTCACTTTCAGCAAGTGTTGGTGTAATGGAATCTGAAGACAAGCTACCCCAGAGAATTTTAAATGACCATAAAAAGTTCTGCAGTGGGACATCACTCATAGGGAAGTTTACCTCCTAGGAGTTCTCAATATTTAACAGGGTTAACAATCACTTCTCTTTTAAGTTCTAGAGATGAATTTACTCACTCTTCCACCAGCTCCTTTTGATTTGGAAGAAGGGACATGTATCAATTTAACTGGACACACAGTTGGATGCAGATTTTAGTTATATGAACAAATTTAGAAGACATATATTCTGGGCCAGGGTGGACAATTTTGGGGAGTTGGAGGCAACACTGGTCCCCAAGAAGAACTTGGAAGACCATACACTCCTCCTGCATCTCTGCAAAAAGTTCAGATTTTGTCCACAAGTGCCCACATGCACTCCATTGGGGTATGGTGAGAAAATTCATCCTTTTTTTCCCTGCCCCCCTGAAATATTTTAGATCCTGAAAAAGCCTTTTTAAAACAGGAAATGAAATGGAAGTCAATTTCATATTCACTTTCTGTTAAAAAAAATTGTTGCCTCTAAATCTAAAACATCCAAGTGGCCCAAAACATGTCAGAATTTCCTCCATGCCCTAAAGAGATAGGGATGGGGTATTAGTTTTTTTAAAAAAATGTTTTGGACACTAGGGACTCCTGGGGGCCACATGCAACAAATGAGTTGCCTTTTCCCCATGACTATTCCAGGCTATCATGTGTTCTCGGTCTTACAAAAAAAACCAAAAAACAAACAAACGAGGAGAGCAATTCCAAATGTGGAAGTGATGGTGAGCCAAGGGCAAATTCAGGAGAACTTGGTTCTGCTGAAGACAAAATGAATTGTCAGGGCTGAGGACAGATTTCACTGGGAGGCATAGTGTGATCCCAAGCACCTTAGCACTAGTTTAGTAAGATGGGGGAAAGGTGTACTTGCCATCTTGGTTCTTTTCAAGTATTTGTTTTCTGTCACCATCATCATGGGCTGGATCCAGCCACAGTCATACTTGAAGAAGATTCACTAAAATCAATGCAACTGAACTAGGGTCATTTCCACACTACACCATTATACTGCTATTATTCCACTTTCAGCATCCTATGGAATCCTGGGCTTTGCAGTCAAGGGAGGGGTATTTAGAATTCTCAGCCAGAGAGCTCTTTGGCCTCAGTAAACTACAAACCCCAGGATTCTGCAGGATGTTGAAAGTGAAACTATAACACTGTAACAGTGTAGTGTACAGAAGCCCTAAAGTGAGTCTCATTTAAGTCAATGGGTCTACTCAAGCATGACTAAAGCTGAATTCAGCTCAATCATCATCATCATGAAATTTTATATGCCACTCATTTAGCAAAAAACAAAAAACAAAACCAACTTCCACTTTTAGACTACAAAGACTTTCTTACGAGTCCTTCTAGGTGCTGAGCTTTGCTGCCTAACACAGCAACATTTGTTTGCCAAAACATCTGCTTTAATTAAATTGTGTGAAAACTAATCCCATTGCATTTTTAGTTAGTTCAGAGTGTACTTTATTTTTCTGAGTCGCACCATTTTTTAAAGACGCTCTAAGGGACTAAGACACTGTTAATCATAAATCTATCTTCATTTCACAGTCCCATTAAACTGAATAGCAGCTCTGTGTTGCTTTGCTAAACTTATATTATAAAGCACCTCAATCCAGTTCCGTTGCATTTGTTGTTATATATTTGATGTATTTTTTTGAAAAAGTGACAAGTCCATAATCAAATTCTGCATTTTCATTGTCCTAACTGTCTCATGAACTAAATTAAATGGATATTTTGCCTGTTTCCCTCTTTCAGAATTCCCCTAGAGATATCCCATATATTTAGACAATGAAAAGTAATATTGACTTTTTATATACATCTGAAGTGGTATTGAGCTGCCTAGCACATTTGGAAAAGTAATTTCAAATCATGGCGACACCACTGTATTTACACCACAATGGTGAGTCAGTGTGGAATAATATTATGTAGTACCCCCTTGGGGAGAATATGAATATTGACAATAGCAGATATATAGCAGATTGGTAGCAATTTTCATAAGGTAGTCTCCTAGAGCCAACCACATTTTCCCTTTGGCCTAACATTTCTCTCAAGGGGACTTTAACTGTATATGAAAAATCTAGGCACAGTGCCCTATTACATATTTTGATAACTGTATGTTAGATTGTCACAGTTCTGAGGGTGATTCTAAACAAGATCTGAAGCACATTCTGTGCCTCATCCTTATGGCCCTGTTCCTGTTATCCATCACGTCTGGTTTAGAATAATCCAATTTTTTTTGGCATGCCTGAAGTGATAGCACTGGAAAGTTGGCAGATATTTTTGTTTAAACAACATTTCCCAACAGTCTGCTGGCAGGTGTTTCCAGAGTATTTCTGAGCACAGTTTTTGGACAGAACATGTGCTTGCCAATGAACATAGCAACAAGTATGTGTGGGGAGAGTGTTTTCCTTCAGCACAGTTGGGACAGCACTACGTGCTTTCAGTACGATACTGAAAGGTAGTATTTTGAGCAGTGGGTCAGTAACAGTAAAGTGATAAGCCACAGTATATAGTTACATGACTGTTTGGTTCTCCTAGCAGTGAAACCGTCACGCTTTTGTTTGCTTGTTCTAATAATTAAATTTGTTATCTTCTTTTTTAAAAAAATGTCCCCTGTTTTGATCCTGCTGAGAGATGGTAACCACAAGCCAACATATAAAGGCAGTAAACATTAAAAGTGCACGAAACATGTACTTTTCATACAATCAAAATAAATATCTGAATGCTTTCATAACCCATTAGTACTTCAATATTTACAAGAGAGGAGGATGGATTCAGTCTGTGTTGACAGTGGAAGTTTCCACTGTAGTTGAATGAAACCAATCTTTGTTATGGGGGCAATGAAAAAGAAGCTGGGGGGAAAATAAGTGACAACAGATATCAACTCCCCCAAAATGAGTGAAATAGTTGTAATACAGAGATCATGTCAGGAAAGAGATCATTTTAATTCTTAGGTTGTTGTTCTCTTGGCTACCATAAACATGCCAGCATAGGTGGTGATGGCAGCAAAGACAGGGTACAGTAGCAAGGGTAAAATTGCTATGGAGATGGGGAAGAGCCTAGAAAGTCATCTCCCTCAAGAGGAAAAGCTCCTCCTGCCAGGTCCTGGGCAGCTGAGAATTGGTAGGGCAGTCTTCTCTGATGACAGATATGGTTTTCTCTTTTATTTCCATCACTGCCACCACACTGTTGGCACAGAGTTCTAAAAAAGGGCCTCACTCTGGCTTAATGGGGCATTATGCTGGTGAAAGTCACCAAGAGGACTCCAGTCTCAGAATCTTTAACAATCTGACCAGTGTACAGTCTAGTGGATATTGCTTTAACACAACATATCCCTCTTCTGTATAGTAAAAATGTCTTCAGCAATGGCCCTTTCTGCACACGGTAATTAAGGCGGGCCGATGCGTCTTGCCACGGAGGTTTTCTGCACATTGGAGCTGACTAGGTTCAGTTTATTTACCTTAATTCTGCACGAAACTCCGACTAAATGTGCCCCCATGTGGTGGTAAAGCACGCTATTTGAGAACCAGAAGAAATCAGTTTTCCAATTTTCCAATTGATCTGATTCGTACTTTCACAGTGGTGCAGACACGTACAGTTGCACCAATGCGAATTGGTGGTCAGGGGAGGGCTCATGGGAGGGGCCAGGGGTAGTATGGACTTTCACACGTATGCATGTATGCAATGACGTACTAAACCATGCAAAAAAGGGGGGGGCAATCACAGTCAACGAGGCGGGGTAAGGGGAGTAGCAGGAGTGACCATGGCAGAGGCAGTGTGGATTCATGAACTCACATTCCTCCGAATCAGAATGGAACATACACAGTAGCTGTGCGGAATGAAATGAGGGAAAGTCCGCCTTGTTTCGAGCCCAGAAAATCCGGTAAGAAACAGCACAAACCGATTCACCAGCCTCGTGCAGAAAGGGCCAATGTCTGGATGTTCAAAAGAACAAGCATAAAACAGGTGTTATTACAGGTATGCCTCAGTTAACAAAATAAATGTGTTCCGAACATTATTTCTTTAACAGAAGACTTGATACTAGACTGGTAGCAATAACACTGAAAGAACTGGGAGAGATTCCTGCACCACAAAGAAGAGCAATTCAACATGTTTTGGAAGCTTTTTGTACTAAGCTAACAATACCTAGGTGTGAAATGAACAACCAGATTAAGTAAGCCATGCATAAGTACACAAAAATATTTTGAGCCTTTTGCAGACCACTTAAAATATTTTATTCAAAATGCAAGGGTGTCTGTTTTATGTCTGTTTTGCCCTTCTTTCTTTCTTTCTTTCTTTCTTTCTTTCTTTCTTTCTTTCTTTCTTTCTTTCTTTTTACTTTTATCATGCAGCATCTCGCTGTGGCAATCTAAGTGAACAGATTTCTCTAAGGCTTCTGTTGAAGGACTCTGGCTGAATCACTGAAGATCTGAACACAAAGGGAGGGTGCTTTGGGAATCTTCTGCAGCCACTTCCTGTTTCTGCATTTCTCTGCGTGGGCAGTGTTAATAAACTTTCTGCTGTAAACATATTTTAGTTCTAGTAAACTGTGTTGGAAACCTTAATAATTTGTCTCCCATACCTCGCTGCAGATAGGGAGCTGATTCATGTCTAGAGTTTCATATTTAATTGTGTGGGCTGGCATCACTGACAGGTTTTTTTCTGGTAATAGTGGAAAGGAGCCCAGTTCTAGCCATGCCATCCAAAAGCCTATATTAAAAGAAGCTTCCTTCTCAGAGGTTTAATTAACTGAAGTATGCCTTATAACCAGAATAGCTTCCAGCCTTTAGACTATAAACTGAGATTGTCCTTGAAATGAAGCTCAGTCGTCTTCTTCATCCGTGGATCCTACAAATGGCTAAAAACAGGCCAATAAGGAAACAAATCCTTCAGGCCTTTCAAGAAAAGAGTCTCCTTTCTGACCCAGAATGAACTGTCCGAAATCTTCTAGAAATCTTCCACCCTGGAATCCTAGATAGTGAGCATGCTTCAGAAGCTAACTCTAAGAGGAGAGAGAATTTGTTATACCTTATGTTGGCATGCCAGTTTTGTTTTTAATACTAGCACCAGTTCAATTTGCAGCAGCATCCCAGGCTACATTTGTGTGGCAGTCTACCAACCTCTACAATCTACCTCTACCTGGCTTTTTTGCAAAACAGATTTCCCCAAATCAGGGGCAAATGGGGAAATTTATGGATGGGAGAGAAATTTCCCATGGGATGGGAAATATGAATTTAAGGAAAACAAGGATCAGAAGAAAAGTTCTAAGAAAGAGAGAGAAAGAGGTGTAACAGATTCAATGAATAAAACTTACAGTGGAGGTCTGTTGGAACTGTAAGGTGAAATAAGAGCAGTATGAAAACTGATGGAAGTGGGTGCTCAGGTGGCAAAGCTAGCAAGGTTAGGACTGAGTGATTGCCAGGACTTGAGAAAGGGTACCAGCTTCTCCATACTCTCCAGTTGTCCCAGTTTGTCAGGGTTTGTCAGAGGTGGCCATAGTTAATCCCCTGGCATCCCACTTTCTCAGCTATACTTAAAATGTCCCAGTTCATCTCTCTCTCCCTCCTAATTTCCCCCCTTATCCTCAGTTTAATTTAGTTGCTTCAAACTCAGTTCAAAATGAGAAAGTAGTTTGCATTCCATTAACTCAGCAGGATGGGGAGAAGAATCAGCCATAGAGATTTGGTAGGCTCAGGCAAAAACAAACTGCTGCTTAAAACAGTAATTTTGTGAGTTCTTCTGTTATCATGGTTATGATATGTCTGGTGAGAGCACTAGATATCCTTTTGATATCAAATAATTTGGTCTTTGCTTGACCTTTCTCTGCCACCCTACTCCACATGTTTGCAGAGGTCCCCCGGACACATGTATTGGGCGCAGCTGTTAGTGGTTGTACATTCCAAAACCTCATTCAGGCAGGCAACTTAAGCCTCTCCGATGCTTTAGGGAAAAACCTCCCTGCAAACCGGCTTTGCTCGGCACGTATCTACACAAAGCCGCACGGCCAAGAGGCGAGCCATTCCTTTATGTCAGGTCATCAGCATACTGGCCATACTATTGTCATCCAGCGCTAAGCCCATCATGCAAAACCTGACCTTTTCCAACTCCTTTGTCCAGCTCCAAAATCCCTTTGTTCTCACCGAGCATAGCATAGCCTGTAGGTAAACTCCACCCTATAAAGGTCCCCATTTTCGGGACCACTTCAGACTACTTTGGACTTCCATACCGCCTTGCTGCCGGTAGTCTGAAGAAACTCCCCTCAGCGAGTCGCGCTGAGCTTTCTCTCCTGCAATCCCCTCTTTTCTCCAGGACTACAAGACCAGGTGTCGTATTACCAATCCCCCAAAGCTCTCCATCTCTATTTCTAAGTTAGTCAGGTATGTCGTGTCTTTCATGTTATTTGTCTTCAATAAAATATTGTTCGTTACTTTAAAACCTTGTCTAGCTGCTCTCTGACCTGACGCTGTATACATAGGGTTAAAGATCCTAGCTAAAGTTACCCTGCCTCTTGTTAGCTTAAGAGAGTGCTCTGAGACTAATTTCCCCATCTTGTGTTGTTGTTTGGTTATTTGGGTACCCCTCCTGGGACCCCCAACTTACAGGGTAACACTTCCTCATTAATAACCATTGCCTTTTGTTGCCTAGCCACATCCTTTTGACTATATTTTCATATTGCTTGGGCAAACATGTCACAGTTTTTACCTTTGAAATGTTGGAAAGTATGTTCCTTTCAGAAGGCTTCACCCTCATTTTTGCTCTCACATTGAAAGAGATCCTCCACAAAGCTCCAAAAGGTGCTACTGGTCATTTTGCTGAAACTGGAGGCATTTTGATGGCCTACCCACCCTTTCGAAGGTCCTACAGGTCAAAGCAGAAAGTGAGCATTTGGTTACTCCCTCTTTAAGAAAAACTCCTGTTTTGAAAAATAAAATACGAGGACCCTTGAGGGATTTACAAAAACAGCCTTAGAAGCTGCATGGAGGATGCATTTTCCAAATCCTGCTTTAGGCAAAGGGAAACCTCTGTGAACTAAGGAAAGAAGGTGCCTTGGTTGTGTTGAAAACTACACAGAAGAGTGCCCAGTTGTCTGGAACTGTAGTAATTCCCACAAATTCTAATGAGACAGTGATATTGTGGGTAGATCCCAATGTCCCCCATCTCTTATACATATACTCTTATACAGATATACACACCCTATGCTTGAACATCAGGCATGTTTAATCGGGGAGGAATATGGGAATTTGAGTTTGGATTTGGGAAGAAAGCTGCCAACTGACCCCACTTCCCTCATTCATTAGTGTTAATATCATGTCTGGAAAACAGGAGTGGGCATACTTAGGACCCTGCTGATTTGGGGCTCCTACAGCTGTACAATCACAGTGGCTATTCTGGCAACCAGAAATAAAGTTATCAGACCTCAGGGCCTGCTCCTGAATCTCCAGTTTTCATTAATCATCTCCAAGAAAGAGAGTAAGATACAAATTCTCCAGTTCTGATGAAACCATATGTCCTTATACAAGCCATTGCAAGCTTTAAGATCTGCAGAGAAGGGCTCTCTCTCATTCCCACCATCTTCACAAGCAAGTTCTGGGAGGATACAGGAGAAAGCTTTCTACATGATTACTCCCAGGCTGTAGAAGTCCAGATGGCCCCACGCCTGCTTCCTTTCCACTGACAAGTGAAGACCTTTTTATTCAGGCAGGACTTTGAGCTTTAAACAATATAGCAGTAAAGTGTGTGAGGGGATCAGGATAGTGTAGTGGTTTGAGCATTGGACTATGAATCTAGTGACCAGGCTTTGCTTCCCCACTTGGCCATGGAAACCCTTGGGTGGCCTTCGATGTGTCATCGTCTCTGTCTCCAGAAAACTCCATGATCGGTTTGCCTTAGGGTTGCCATGAGTCAGAAACAATTTGAAGTCATGCAACAGCAACAGTATGTGCAAAGTTTTGTGCTGTATTTTATTTTTTAAATCTCTTATTAGTAATTACTGTATGTTTTAAATATGCTTTTAACAGTTTTAACCATGGCCTTTAATATAATGTTATTTAATTTTTGTTTAACTTTTTTATAATAACATTTAAATTTAATATTGTTTCAAATGTCTGGATGTAGACTAGGATCTCATCCCAGGAGAGAGTCAAGGCAAAAATTCAATTAATTAGTGTTCCTTATCCCAATTCCCTAAGTAGGTGAGCAGGAAATAATCACCTCATTTCACCTTGAGCTTGCAACAGGCCTTTTAGCTAAGATTCCTGTCTTAATTTTCAAACAGGAAAATATATTCTCTGTGTGTCTGAATGACAAACTGTGAGAAACTGTGGTTGGTACTTAATGCATGACAAGTGATATCATTGTGGTGACATCACTAGAAGTTTTGGCCAAGAAACCTTAGAGCCTGGCATCATCCTGAACTGGCAACCTTAACCAGAAATGATATGTCACTCAGAGTTGACTTTTGAGCTGAAGGGGAGGAGTGTTGATGGTTCTAGGTAGGCAAGCACCACCAACAATTTAGCTGGACTTTTAAAGAGCTTTTTTTGGCACCCAAATTATTTTCAGCTGAAAAGTGTTCGGGTGTACTGGGGGCTTGAAGGGGTTCCTGGAAGTTCCAAGGGCCACAATGAATCCACTCAAAGGCCATATGTGGTTCTTGGGTCAAATAATTTCCACCTGTCCTCTAAGAATCACATGCCTCACTATGTGAAAGGTTTTTTGGGGTTTTTTTGAGGCATAAGAAAAAGGCTTTCTCTATCATATTACTCTACTTGTGGAAGGCTGTCCCCTTGGGGGCACAGCTGGCACTGACCTTGGCTTCATTTTAGTCCCAAGTGAAAATATGGCTACTACCTTCTGCTTTTCTGGCCTTGTGACCATAGCTTGCTTTTGGCACTTGGATTATGAGGTTGTTGTCATTTTAATTTTGTCTCAATTATGCTGAATTGTTTTAAATTCAATAAAGTAAGAGTATTAGAATAAAAATAATACAATACGAATTGTTTAAACTGGTTTTACAATTCTTTTACAATTGAGCTAAATGGCTATAGGGCGGGTGAGAAATATAAATAATAAATAAATAATAGATAAATAATAAATAAACAAGTGGCACCTCCAGATTTTGCCAGGAAGCAGCCATTAATCATGAGTATACACACATAGAACTGTTTATTCTGTGTCTGTCTGTCTCTCAATTTTTTGGCCACTGACATCATTTTGCAAACTTTGGATCTTTTTTTCTTTTATGCATCAAAGAAGGATAGAAGAGCTTACTGTAATTATCATTTATACTGGCTCTCTCCTCTAAAATCCTGTCTTGGTTTTGTTTTGTTCCTTTATTTGATTAAATAATTTAGACTAATTTTACAATCTACATTAACTGTCTTGCTCTTCACTTAGTTACATTTCAACAAAAGAGAGGTATTCTATTTATAATATTAATTCATACACTTTCTATACAAAGAAGTGAATATGGTTGCATAAGATGAAATAAATTTTATGGAGTTCTCTCACCTAAGAAACAGAATTGAACTGACCAAACAAAGAGAAGTTATTCTTTGGAGCTTCAGTATTAAGTGTGTTTGGCTTATCTTTCCATGAAAGAGATATCACCCCAGCAGTGTTCGAATGCTTTGGTGGCATACGTCACTAAAATGCAAATTAGGAATGACCTCATTCAGCTTCCTCTGTCCTTTCTCTGACACACACGGGTAGTAACTCAAAATAACTATTTTGGAAATAATATTACTATTGCTCATGTGAGGCCTGTGTGAACAGCTGTGCTGTTCTGGCTGTATCAAGGGGCAACCTGTTGCCAGAAGGCATTTGCTACCTGAGAAAGAAGCAGCCAGGATTCTTCTAAAACAAATTGTTTGGGCACTTATGAAACAAGATCGCTGAACCATCTCCATCTGTTATCACTCTTCCCATGTCTCATGTTCTCGAGCTACAACAATTCCTGGTAGCATCACTCCCCTCACACCTGCAGATTGAGCGAAGATGTGTGAAGAGAAGTCTCTACATACAAACACCATAGAGGTGACTTCTGTTGTCGTGCTAAGCCCTTTTGTGATTGCTGTTCCCTCCGTTCAATGACTCCTTTTGTGTTTCTGAATTCGTCTTTGTGCCTTTTCCCCTAACACCACTTTTTCACACTACACAATGCAATGCTTTGATACCCCTTTGCCATGTGTCCACTTTATGGAATCCTGAGACTTGTCATTTTCATGAGGTATTTAAAAATCTCAAACAGAGAGGTGTAGTACCACATTCAGCTACAAATTCCAGGATTCTGCACGATTGAAGCCATGGCAAATCAAGTGCTATCAATCTGCTACAATTGTGCAGTGTTCATCTACACCAAAGTTTGGCAACTGTGAGAGGCTAGGGGGTTATATTAGCCCTCCACTCCAGAGACTTGGAGGACTACTACCTCTCCTGCACTTACTCCCACATATTTTTTTAAAAAATCAAAAAAATCCTCTCCCAACCTCCCCAAAGGCTTCTAAAGGCCTTTTAGGGGATATGGAGGGCATTTTCACTGTGTTTTGAGATCTGTAGGTGCAAGAGAAGTGCTTTTTTAACAACAAGAAATGAGTGGAAGTCATTTGCTGTTCATTTCTTGTTTCAAAAATTGCCTCTCCTGTGCCTAAATTGGTCCCAAACATGGTAGAAGCTCCCCCCACATCCATTAGAGAGTATTATGCATGACCTCTGGGCGTCCAAATGTGATAGAAATGCCTTCCATTCCCCTTAGAGGTCATTTTGGAGAAAAACCACAACAACAGTAATAGCGGGGGGGGTGGGGAGTAGAACACAATCTATCTTGCCTGGGTCCCTTTCACACTAAACAGTTTTAGTGATTTCATTTTAAGAGACAACATCCTAAGAATACCCTCCCCAGACAACACACGCGCACATGTGTCTTGTGGTACCTTGGGTTGCAGTCCTAAACACACTGACTAGGTTATAAACCTGAAATACATAGTAAGCCTTACTTCATTAGCATTGTTAGTAGTTAATGAATTTCTTGTAACGTTAAGACTCAAACACTTAGACTCGAAAGTCTTGTGGAAAACAGACAATTTAAATAAATGAGTGTGGAAATAACATAAGGACACTACATTTTGTGAGATGAGGTATTTATACAATCTTTTGATATTTTTTTTTTTTAATTTGAAAAACATTACAAGCACCAGAGCTTAGTTTTGCTGTTTGGTAATACACATTGCTGAACTGCAAAAGGTTATGCCAACTAGTTATGTACAGTTTGGTTTTGTTCTGCCAGCAGAGCCTTTGGGGAAATCCAGGTGTTCTTTCTCTTGGTCATCTGAGACTTTCTTGCACTATTTCCTCGCTTTTCTCGGGATGCTGTGAGACAGTAAGAGCTAATAAAAATAAAAGAGTAGCCAGCATTTATTTGCTGCCAACAGAAAGATGCAGAATGTAAAGGAGCTTTGTGGAGTTTGTTGCATCTCAGTGATATGTGGGAGGTAGAAATACAGAATGAACTGAAGAATTCTGAAAGAAGGCATTTGTTGGAGATCTACAACAGTTTCCTTAAGCAATGCTTCACATGAGGGTGGGGGATCCTAGCACACTGTCCCCCCTTCCATTTTCAGACATTAATATAGGGAAAATAATGGTTAGTTCCAACATGTCTATGACAGTGTCTTTTAAGTTCTGCTATGTGAAACACAAAGAAAGCTCCAGAAGTGCCACAAATACACAGAGTTTCACAGCTCAAGACCACCAGCAGGGCCAACATAAGGCCAGCAGGAATTATGCTGAATTCAAAGTAGAAACTATAGTACAGGACGTGCAGGAAGGGCCTGGGGACTTAAGTGTCTCTACACTAATGCACGGAGTATGGGAAACAAGCAAGATGAACTTGAACTCCTAGTACAACAAAATAAATACGATTTGATAGGCATAACTGAGACCTGGTGGGATGAGTCTCATGATGGGAATGTAGGAATAGAGGGGTATAGCCTATTTTGTAGAAATAGACCAAACAAGAAAGAAGGAAGAGTAGCCTTGTATGTCAAGGATGTTTTCACCTGTGAAGAGAACCATTACTTCAACCCAGAAAGCCAGGTCGACAGTATCTGGATAAGAATTAAGGGAGCGAGAAACAATAGGGATATTCTGGTGGTCGTTTACTACAGACCTCCAACTCAGACTAAGGACTTTGATGACACCTTCCTCAACCAAATGACTGCACAGTCAAAAAGGAGAGATACAGTAATAATGGGAGATTTCAATTACCCGGATATATGTTGGCAGTCAAACTCTGCCAAGACAGCAAGGTCCAGCAAGTTTCTTGCTTGTCTTGCAGACAATTTCATGGTCCAGAAGGTGGAAGAAGCCACAAGGGGATCAAATATTCTAGATCTGATCCTGACCAACAGGGATGACCTTGTTAATGAGGTAGAAGTGGTTGGATCTTTAGGGGGGAGTGACCATGCCCTATTGGAATTTGGCATTCAGTGAGAAGGAGAAGATAAGTGTAGCCAGACACTCATCTAAGATTTTAAAAAAGCGGACTTCTGTAAACTTAAGGAGGTGCTGGCTGAAATTCTGTGGTCAAGAACAGTGAAAGAGAAAGGAGTTCAGGAGGCATGGGAGTTCCTTAAAAGGGATATACTGAAGGCACAGTCTAAAATTGTGCCAATAAGGAGGAAAAATGGAAGGCATTTGAAGAAACCAGAATGGTTGACTAAAGAACTCTCAGCTGAGCTAAGTGTTAAGAGAAACATATATAGGAAATGGAAGAAGGGGGAAACCACCAAAGAAGAATTTAAGCAAGTAGCCAGGAGATGTAAGGGGAAGATCAGAAAGGCTAAACCACAGAATGAACTTAGGCTGGCCAGAGACATTAAAAACAATAAAAAGGGCTTTTTTAAATATGTCCGCAGCAAAAGGAAAAAGAAGGAGACGATAGGGTCGCTGTGCAGAGAAGATGGTGAATTACTAATGGGGGAAGAGAAAAGGCAGAACTACTTAATACCTTCTTTGCCTCAGTTTTTTCCCAGCAGGATACAAGCACTCAACCTGGTAGTTGGGGAGCAGGTGAGGAAGCAGGGAAAATGCGGCACATAATAGGTAGAGAGGTGGTACAGGAATACCTGGCCACACTGGATGAATTCAAGTCTCCAGGGCCAGACGAATTGCATCCTAGGATATTAAAAGAACTGACAGAGGTCGTTTTGGAACCACTTGCTATAATCTTTGAGAAATTTTGGAGGACAGGAGAAGTTCCAGCAGACTGGAGGAGGGCAAATGTTGTTCCCATCTTCAAGAAGGGGAAAAAGAGGACCCAAATAATTATCGCCGAGTCAGCCTGACATCAGTACCTGGAAAGATCCTGGAGCAGATCATTAAGCAGTCAGTTTCTAATCACTTAAAAAGCAATATGGTAATCATGAGAAGTCAACATGGATTTCTCAAAAATAAGTCATGCCAGACTAATCTTATCTCTAGCTTGATAGATGAAGAGAATGCTGTGGATGTAGCATATTTCGATTTCAGCAAGGCCTTTGACAAAGTTCCCCATGACATTCTTGCAAAGAAGCTAGTAAAATGTGGGCTGGGCTACTGTCAGGTGGATCTGTAACTGGCTGACTGACCATTCCCAAAGGGTGCTCACCAATGGCTGCTTTTCATCCTGGAGAGAAGTGACTAGTGGGGTGCCACAGGGTTCTGTCCTGGGCCCAGTGCTGTTCAACATTTTTATCAACGACTTGGATGAAGGCATAGAGGGCATGCTCATCAAATTTGCAGATGACATCAAATTGAGAGGGGTTGCTAATACGAGGACAGGATCAAAATTCAAAATGATCTGGACAGATTGGAGAGCTGGGCCAAGGCAAACAAAATGAAATTCAACAAAGAGAAATGTAAGGTCCTACACTTAGGTAGAAAAAATGGAATACAGAAATATAGGATGGGGGACATGTGGCTTGATAGCAGTACATGTGAAAGGGATCTAGGAGTCTTAATAGACCACAAGCTGAACATGAGTCAGCACTGTGATGCGACAGCCAAGAAAGCCAATGCAATTTTCGGTTGCATCAAAAGGAGTATGGTATCTAGATTGAGGGAGGTACTGGTACCACTCTACTCTGCTTTGGTTAGACCTCATCTTGAATACTGTGTCCAGTTCTGGGCACCCCAATTCAAGAAGGACGTGGTCAAGCTGGAGCAAGTCCAGAGGAGGGTGACCAAAATGGTGAGGGGCCTGGAAGCCATGCCCTATGAGGATAGACTTAGAGAGCTGGGTATGTTTAGTCTGTAGAAGAGAAGGTTAAGAGGGGACATGATAGCCATGTTTAAATATTTGAAGGGATGCCATGTAGAGGAGGGAGTGGGTTTGTTTTCTGCTGCTCCAGAGACCAGTACAAGGAGCAATGGATTCAAGCTGCAGGAAAGGAGATTCCACCTGAACCTCACGAAGAACTTCCTGATGGTCAGGGCTGTCCGGCAGTGGAATCTGCTGCCTCGGAGTGTAGTGGAGTCTCCTTCTTTGGAGGTTTTTAAGCAGAGGCTGGATGGCCATCCGTTGGTAGTGCTTTGAGGGTGTTCCTGCATAGCAGGGGGTTGGACTGGATGACCTCTGTGGTCTCTTCCAACTCTACATTTCTATAATTCTATGATTCAAACCCCAACCTACAGGTATTAAACATTTCTTAGGAGTAATGCTCAACTTAGCCTGAATTTGCGCTGGCATTGAGGGCATGCCCCTGTATTGGAGGAGGTTTATATCTCAGCTAACTGGACTCCTTCACCACCTGCTTTTTGGTTCCTTTGGTGGTCATTTTTCCCCAGTTCTATCAGAAAATTTCTGTTAGGAGATCTATGAGATCAGGTGGCAGAAGAAGAGTCCACAGGCAGAAGATCATTTTTGTCAGAAGAAGGGCATTTTTTTTTTCCAGCAAAAGAGATTTGTGTCTAACCCTAACACCCTAGAACTGGCGCATTTTTGAGTCAGGATGGCTTTTCCCATCTATGATTATTTGTGCCTTCTCATCTGAGGCTCTCTCCTTCTTTCTTTTTCTTTTTCTTTTCTTTATCATGTATTGTGGATGGTATTCAAGTCATTTCCAAGCACTGTAAGAAGAAATAATTAAAAAGAAAAAAAAAGTGTTTAGAATCCAAACCATATAGTATTTGAGATCCAAAAATGTATTTTGGTCTTAAATAGATTGAACAAGATATTAACACTTGGAAAAATCCCAGATTTAGCACCACATTAACCTGCCCAGACTCAATCAGTTAATCATGCCATTTGAATTAAATGCTGTCTGTAATTGGATCCAACTATCCCTGGCAAAGGAATGAAATAAAGAACAAAACAATTGTTGTAACAGCAAGAAGCCCTGTTGTTCACAACAGCATCCAGTCCATTCCAACCTCCACTCAGCCTCCAGCTCCAGCTGGAATGCATTGTGCATGCTTTCCAGTATCTGCTGCACAGAAAACAGCTGCTCTTAAATGGGTTGTTATAAGTCATTGTATGATACAATAAGGTTCTTATTCTGGAGCATTGTCTTCACTGGGAGTATGTCAAATGGTGCTCCATTCAACAGAAACAGGCCCTAGGAGTGTTTTGGAGGAACTTGCCATGAGTGGTGATGCTGGCTGAGGATTCTAGGAGTTTAAAAAAGTAATGTTTCCAGGCTCCTCACTTAAGTGTGCACCTAATTAAGCATGTAGAGTTATAGGTTTTTAAAACCTCTTGCCACAATTTGTCTACCTAGCCCTGTATTACTCAGTCAGACTGCAAGCAACTCTTCAAAGTCAGAGATCAGTCTTAGCCTTTTCCATTTGAGATGTTGAACTAGAAGACTTCCACATGGCAAGCGTGTGGTGCTGGTGAGCTACACTCTGCCCACCAACACAATTACAGCTCTCCACTTCCCAGACACAGCAGGTAGTCCAGCTTTTTAGATATTATAAATATTGTACTGGTTGTGTGCCTGAATATCCAGTGGTTCCCAAACTTTGGTTTTCCAGTTGTTTTGGACTTCAGCTCCCAGATTTTTTGATTTTGGGGCGAACTTGATATGGTTTCTGGGAATTGAAGTCCAAAACTCTTGGAGGACAAAATTTTGAGAACTATTGCCCTAAAGGCATCAGACCCTGTCTGATCTTGGAAGATAAACAGGGTCAACAAGTGGATGGGAGACCACCAATGAATAAATACCAGATGCCATGGGCTATATTTCAGAGGAAGGAACTTGCAAAAACCCCTCTGAGTACTCCTCGCCTAAGATAACCATAAGTCAACAAGACACTTGACGGCACATACATACATGTGCTCAGACACTAGTTGTAGTCTCAATACACAGTATGAGTATTACTAAACTAAGGGGGAGAATGATATAATAGAGGTGGACCAAAACATTCTGCTGCCTGAACAACAGCAGTCTCTGAAGGACAGCCCTAACTAAAATTAAGCTTTATATTACCCAAAGGCAGTCAAATTATTTAGACACCAGCTAAAGGGAAAACTCACAAATGTCCAACTCTCTGGCAGTAAAAATACATTTTATTTTATTTATATCTCACCTTTGTTTCAACATGGGACCCAAAGTGGCGTCCAACAAAATGAAATAAAATAGCAAGCCATTATAAATTAAATCATAGACATTTGTCAACCCCAAATGTGCTACCTGAGGCACCTTCCCTAAGAGTAAAATGGGTGCTGATAGCAGTATAACCAATGTAGCAGATAGAATAATCAGGGAAATAGGTTGCTATACTCATTCTATAGGGGGCTTCCCTGTAGTTCTTGCAATCCTGGTTTCTTTCTTCGGTGATTTCCCTTCAGTCTCATGAAATGCCCACACAAGTCTCTGGTTCCTCTTCCTGCCTGCTGATAGAGCAAAGTTGTCAAACATTAACTTGCACTTCCTTGAAGGTGACTGCAGGTTGATGTCATAGTATATAGAATCAGTGTGAGGCCAGAGAACCATGACAGAGGAAAGGAATTGCTGCATTGACTGTACATTTCTTGCAATTAACTATATCCACCTCTCTAAGCTAACAAATGTTGAATCCTCTTCTGGACAAAGTGTTACAACAGATGTAAAACTCCTGCACAATTTGAAACCTTACATTTTCGTTTATGTCCAAGAATGAACACGCCCAATAATATCCTATCATTTTTAGGTATCATTTTAACCCAGTTTGTGCTTCCTCATCAATTGTAAAAACATTCTCAGAAAGAATTCATACACCATGAATAGTAGTTTGATCAAGACTGTTAAAACAGATGCTTATTGAATGCATTTCTTTTTCACAGATTCTACTTTCATTCAGCACTGGAAGTCAAAATATGAATTCATGTTGCAGTGTTTTATGGCAAGTACTTGTGGAAGAAATGACCTTAATACTCCAAAGATACGGGATCCTATCTGGTCTTGGAAACTAAGGAGGATCAGGCCTTGGTTTGGGCCTGCCAAGGAATACCAGATGCTGTAGGCCATATTTCAGAGGAAGGCAATGACAGACCACCACTGAATATTCCTTGCCTAAGAAAGCCCTATGAAATTCATGGGGTTACCAAAAGTCGACAGGCCACTTGACAGTGCATAGTCACATCCCTTTGTGGGAGGATCCAAATAGAAAGTGAGCTGTTAGAAAAGTGTGACAGTGGTGACCCTCTAAGGACAACCCCATAATTCTATGCTACAATATTGGCCCTTTCCATGCAATACACCCAACCTGCCATGGGGACAAGAGAAGGATGGGGCCAGGATGATGCTTATGCACGACGTCATCCCAGACCCATCCTTCTCCTGTCCCTATGCGGCACAATCACACCACAAATCATTGACAGGTTTTCCCTGTCAATGATTGGTGATTGCGCCAGCCTCCCACCGCACGCCCACACTTATCTTTGCTGCAGAGGTCCTGGAAGCATAATGGCTGCACTTTCTGCCCTAGCACACCTGGGACAGTACCCGGTTGCGCTGTGGCAGGAATAGGCATGACCACTGCACTTCCTGGTTCCTGCAGGCAGCTAGTGCAGAGGGGAGTGCTCCATTGTGCTCATCTTCTAGGAGAGCCCCTGCTGCCGTCATCACCAGATGCTGCCAGGACAGAGGTAAACTGCAAAAAGGGCTATTGTCAAGAAACCAAAGAGATCCGATGTACTTCAAAGCATGGAGAATCTGGACCAGGAATCTTATTTGCACTCCTTTGCAAGTGATAATATTTTTTTATTTTATTGGATCAAAGAACAGTAGAGAATATCTATGCAATATATGCAAAGACCAGGACAAGGATGAAGACCTTCTGCACTGCCTTTTTACACTCCCAAATTCCTTTCCAGATCTTGGAAACATTACTTTTTTGGACTACAACTACCAGAAGCTATGCTGGTTCAGGGATTCTGGGAGATGTAGTCCAAAACAATAATGTTTCCACATTTGACTTGAAACACCAAAGGAGGCAAAGTTGCTCTTGCTGCGTGGGCTGATACTGCCTTGAAGGATCACATGAGCAGGAAAGCATGTTAATTCCTTCTGCTGGAGGAAAAGAACTTCGAATCCAAACCATTGGGACTTAACAGCCAAGTAACTGAGCAGAAGATTTTACTGCAAGCACTTCATCATATTCTAGCCCATTATTTTTGAGAATGCTTGGAAGTAAGGAGAGAACTAGTCCTTTAACTTAGACTTAGAATCACATTTGTCTATTGGACTGGATAATATCTGAATGTTTATTGAGATTGGATCCAATTCATTTTTGTGTTGATGTTGTTGTGTGCCTTCAAGTTGTTTCCAACTTATGACAACTCTAAGGCAAATCTATCAGGGGCATTGCAGGAGGCTGAGAGTGTGTGACACACCAAGGTCATGCAGTGGGTTTCTATGGTCAAGCGGGGAATCAAAGTCTGGACTCTAGGTTTGTAGTCCAATGCTCAAATAATTATAACAAATAACTGGCTCTCTCACACTTACTGCTGCTATATAGTTTAAAACACAAAGGCCTGCCTCAATTAAATGATCTTCACCAGCCAATGGAAAGAGAGCAGGCAGAGGACTTCACATGCCTATGAAGATGGTGGGATTGAAAGAAAGCCCTCCTTTGGAGATCTTAAAACTCACAGTGGCTTGTATAAGGATATATGGTCTTTCAGATAGTCTGAACCCAAAGCAGTGGAGGGTCTTTCACCCTTTCCCTTTTCCTCCTTCCTTCCTTCCTTCCTTCCTTTCTTTCTTTCTTCCTTCCTTTCTTTCTTTCTTTCTTTCCTTCTTTCCCCTTTCCCTTTCCCTTTCCCTTTTCTTTTAAATTGTGTCCAGAAACGAGCTGTCCACCAGTGAAATTGTTTCAATGGGGAGCTTGTATGATCCCTGTAACCAACTTTGGTCTCCCACCACACCATGCTGATTTTCATTTCTGCCTCTTTATAAATTATTGCATTGTCTTCACATTCCTCTCAAAGAGAACGAAGATCATTTTCTTAATAACAAAAGGGTAATTATTATATCACTTTTTTTCTGCCATGTAGGTGATGGAAAATATTACAGTATCAACACTAGAAAAGAGGACTGAGGTTCTTTTTTTATATCTACAAACAGGATCACTTTTTCAGATTGGTGAAGGCCAAAATAGATGAGGGAGAGATTAGCTCATAAGCAGATCTCTCACTGGCATATCCTGCAACTGTCCTGATTTGGCAGAACAGTCCCAATTAATCCTCTGTTGTCTCACGGTTTGGCTGCATTTAAAATGTCCATCCTCATTTCTCTCTCCTACTCCCACTTTCCCTCTTACTCCTATAAAAGTAGTTTGCACTCAATTAACTTGGTGAGGGAGGGGGAGGAGGGGAAGTCTTGCTATTCCCAATAGGCTCAGACAAAAGCAAACCACTAACCCTGATTACATTCATAAACTGCAGTAAAATCCTCCATGAAAAGATTTTCAAATGTCATTGCTGAAATGTGTTCCAGAAACTCCTGAGACAGACTTTTAAAAATTACAGTTGGAAGCTGTCTTGACATAGATTGATTTTAAATTTTGCATGAACCAAAATTTATCAGGGGCCCTTTCTCATCACACAGTTATAGTTTTATGATTCTGTTTTAGCTGCAACATTCCATGGGGTTTGTAGGCACTACAGCTATCAAGCTGATAGTTCTAAATGCCCCTCCCTAAGCTGTAAATCTCAGGATTCCCCAGGAAGTTGCCATGGCAGTTAAAGTGGAAAGAGCTCTAGATTTCAGAAGGAAATCAGCATTGAGGGAGTCATTTTTCTAGACCTGCCTTGACTAGAAAAATATACTTGTTTAAGCAGTCACAAAAGCCGTGTGAGTACATTTTGTTGTTAGGTGAGCTATTTCTATACTGTTGTTCTTTGTGGATGAGTACTGCTTCAGATTTCCAACCCACCCCTGCAAAGGTATGAAGATAAGTTTGTTCTCAGTTGCCAACCATGGCAACTAGACAATCCCATTTTCCAATACATTATGCTTAACAAGTGACTCAGAGTTGCCATCCTGTGATACATTGCTGGGAGTAAACCTTTACAAAATTGGACTGGATTGCATTACACACCACCAATACTTTGTTTAACACCTAACAAACGTTTTGTGGTGTGTAAACCAACTTTTAGACACTGATGAAGGAACAGTTCTTACACAGAGATTTCACCAACATGAGGTACACTTTAATAGTGTAGGCTGGTGGGCAGAAAATAGATCTCTGTATTGCTGCTTAATAAAATTGATCCTGCTAGATTGCTAACATTCAGCAATGGGGAGGCTATGTTATGTTCTTTCATTTCAGGAAGAGGGATTTGTTGAAGCAAACATGTTTACCATATGATAGCATAGAAGTATAAACATGGGAAAAAGTATAGTTATGGCACAAAAATGTCAGGAGGCTGCAGTACCTGTTGTTGTAGTTCTCGGGAATTTTTTAAAAAATCTGAATAATGTTTCTGTTGATCCAGACTATTTTCTGGCAGTTTCTGGCACCTGCTGCAACATTCTGGGTTTCTTCTTAATTCCAAGACATGTAACAACAAATGTTCCCTTCTCTTCATCTCCTTTCTTTTTTAATTTTAATTTTATACTGCCATGGTGGATCAGTGAAATGACACTTTTGCACTGTAAAACTGTAACTCAAAAAAATTGTACAGAGAGGAAAAGTGCTCTTTAAACCACAGGACTACCATATACTGATTTTTTATGTTTATCATGTTTTTGTTGTTGTTGTTGTTGTTTTGCCTTTGGAAGAGCCCTAGAGAAGATCCAAGAATTGCTACAAACCAGCCATCAAAAGAATGCAATAAGTGGACACAGAGGAGACAAAAGCCAGCAAAACCTATGTTGTGAGAACTCATGCTTCTTTCAACCCATCTGCAGGAGCTCGTTGTTCACAAGCAAAGAAGAGCATCCAGTTACAGTTACATCCAGTGCATATTTTTAAAGAATGTACTGCAGGTATTATATTTCTCTGGCATATGTCTCCAATAGTCTTCCACCCAGTACTTGATAAATCCCATACTTTTTTAGATGGTCTTAGAATTGTGGTGCTTTCATACTAAACAATTATAGCATTATGATTTTAACTGATATGCCTGAATCCTGTAGAGTCCTAGAGTCTGTAGTCTGGTGAGGTGAGCCCTCTGGTTGAGAATTCTAAATGGTTGTTGTTTGTTTGTTGTTGTTGTTGTTGTTGTTGTTGTGTGCTTTCAGGTATTTTCTGACTTACGATGACACTAAGGAAAACCTATCACCAGGATTTCAGGGGCTGAAAGTATGTGACATACCCAAGGTCAACAGTAGATTCCATTGCTGAGCAGAGAATCAAACACTGGTCTCCAGGTTGTAGTCCAATGGTCAAACTCTGTACTATGCTGGCTCCCTGAGAATTCTAAATATGCTTCCCTAATTTCATACATTGCAGCTGTTACACTTTAAGCTGCACTTGCTTATCTGCCTTCCCACTTTTTCACTAGATTTTAAAATGTCCCAATTTTACCGACCCAATTCCAAGCTTTAATTAAAAAAAAGGAAAGAAGCAAGGAGCATATTAGTTATAGGGAAAAACATCCATAAGACCACCCATTCAAGGAGCTCTTCCTGAGGTGAAGATGAGGCATTACCTTTTGGCATATCCAGCAAAGGCTCAGCTAGGCTGGGTGGAGGAAGCAGAAGTGAAGTGAAGGGGAAGCAACCTTGCCTGGTGGAGGAACCAGCAGCAGCAAAGACTAGGAAGAGGGCAACATTTCTGCCCTTGGCCCTTTTCACATGGCATTCGCCATGAGAAAGGGCCTCTGGAGCACCACACAATTGTGAGGAGCCATCCACATGACGTCCTCGCAATTGCACAATGCTGCCGGAGCTGCCTCCTCTGTAGGAATATTCGGTGTACATATTAAACAGAGTGTAGTAGGGCTAGCGCAGCATGAGCTTGTAGTAGAAACAGAAGTAATGATTCTGGATTCTCTTGTAAAGTAAAAAAGAGAAAGGCATTTTGTTGCCTCAGGAAATCCATCTTAGGAGAGTAATGGAGATAGATAAAAGAAGTTGATCTATACTTGGTTACAAGAGCCTCTAAAAGTTGGCTGTCAAGAGTGTAAGCTAGCATCCATTGCTGGGGTTGGCGCCTCATCGATGCCCCTTCCAGACAGAAGGAAACCAAAGAGACTAACTTTTTGAGAGAAGAGGGAACTGATGTCTACAGGTAGGAAAGAAGCAAAAGGTTTGATTACATAGATCAAAGAAAGATACAGAGCAATGAAACAAAAGGGCAGTCATTTTCTAGACTCCCCAGTCTCACTAATCACTTTACAAGTGTTGATGCCTCTTGGCTTCCAACATCCTCCACCCAGGAAGTGTTGCCCTGACCATGGGCCAAGACAATTCCTTCTCATTTTTGCCTCTGGTGCTTCTTCCTCCTGGCCTCGTTGATCCGTTGTCAACCATACTGAGTGGTGGCACCTCATTGTCAACTCAGGAGGAATTGCCTGAGCTGGTGGCACTGTTCTTCCACACAAGCCCAGGCCTGTGCCACTCCCCCAGCCAAGCAATTGTGTAGCTAACTAACAACAGCTGGTGCTTGTGCAGTGTTTGGAGGGGGGGTGGAAGATGAGACATGGCAGCATTGGTGTGGCAGACACAGGCCGGTGACAGAAATAGCAACAGTGATGACAGCCACTTGGAAAGCAGCCACTACTGGGAAAGGAAGGAAGATGGTGGTCCTGGTTTTCAGCTATGAAATGTTCCATAGAATGTTGCTATGACAGTTAAAATGGAATCATAGTGCTATGGTTCTCTAGGGTGTAAGGCCTTGAGAAATGGACAACTGTAGGAGGTCTGGGAACCAGTTTTCTTCCCCTAGGTTTCTCTGGGACCCACATGCATGGCAAAAAAAAAAAAAATGGCAAAAAAAAAACCCTGGAAGGGTCTGGATATCCATTGCTCATTTTGGGGGAGAAAAAAAGAAAAAAGATAGAGAAAAAAACAAAATCCGTTAAACTGAGCAGGAGGACCCTGCAAACTATTTAAAAGGTGAATTGGTGCTTCCAGAGGCTTCCAGAAGAGATAATTTACCACTTTAAGGAAGCAGAAAATGGGTGGTATGGGTAGCCTGGTGGGGTTACAGGTCACAAAAGGAGCCTAGGGGAGACACTTGCAGCCCCTGAGTTGCACCCTGTCTTAGAACATGGATTGTTTCAAAGATGCCACAAATTCAAATTCAGTTACAAACTTGTGAATGAAAAGCTGGCAGAAATATGTCAGGACTTTGCTATGTGGGGAGGAGAGAGGGCATAAAGACCCCATTTCTCAAGTCCTGTGTGATTTTTCCTCAGGAGTTAATATATCTACGGCCAGCTCACTGGTTTAATACTCCAGTGATTGTTGTAAGCAATGAAGTAGGTATGTATGCCAAAGTTGCAAATCCTTTCATTTGGGGGCAGGGGGAGCAGGATGTCTGTTCTATGTTGATAAGTGTGTTATGAGTTTATAGGTATTTAAAAAGATGCACCTTAATTTTCTTCACAGAGACACACAAACACACTGTTTTATGGAGTAATTTTGGATGTTTTTAAAAGACAAAACTGTGGATTTTGCTGACTCTCTCACTCCATAGTTACTAAAATCTCCTCCTCACGCCTCCCAGAATCTAAAGCAACACCCCTGATCCATGTTCCAATAAGCAACCATTGTATTAAAATGGTATCTTTGGATCCCTTTGTCAGCCCTGTAAGAACATCGTTAATCCTAGCTACGTGAGTCAGGATGGCATCACCATTCTGCTATATTCATCAGTGAGCACAGGGTGAAAGAAACAATAGTCCTAAGATGCCAGGAGACTTGTAATTAAAGTACAAAGACAGCTTTATGCTAGAATTTAGGATATACCCTTTCAAATCCATCACTGTTACAGCTTCCATCAATTGAAAAGGGGCTAAAAAGAAACATTCCCACATATCATGTTAGAACAATATTTTACTGACTGTGTAAGTCTGGTTTGCTAAATATTCTATGTTCAGCAAGAGCAGTGAATACAAAACATGGACAACCATGCTAAACAGGATGAAACTGTATTGTTGTAAACCAGAGTAGGGTTTATGCAGTCCTGATGTTGAACTGCAAGTCCCAGCAGCCCCAGCCACCATAGTCATGGTGAGGGACATAGAGAGTTGCAGTCCAGTAACATTTAGAGAACTACACAACCCCTACCCCTATTGTAAGCTGTGCTGTCATGGTAAGCCAATTTTGTGAGCATGAGATGACATAGTTTCTCTCCATGACAAATCTTGGAAAAGTTACTCTTTTAAATTATAACTCCTGGAATCTCTCAGTCAATATGCTTCCATGCTCTGTACCTAATGAGACATGAGGTTGTTCTGGACAAATCAAATGAAAGTCATGAGCAATGTGTTACCACACCTTACATACACACACCATATTGGTGGATAGGAAAATTAGTGAGAAATATCTTTTTCTTAAAAAATTAGACACGTATGACTGGAAACATGTGGTGGAAAGACACTAGCTGCAAGCCTGTGCTAGGTCAAGCTGACCTCAGCATGACCAGGTCATAAGTTCAAGAGGATTAGATAGAAAACCCTGATGTTAATGAGTTTCAGATATCCTCTCAGCAACCCAACTTCCAAATACAATAGAAGACAAAACTGCCCAGGTGAAGCAGTGAAGCACCCCTGCTGTGATCATATCCTACAGAGACCTTTCCTATTTACCTTACCCAACCAAGACATTAGGAGACTGACATGACTCCCACCAATGCTTTGTCACCTAAAGTTAAGACAATCAGCCTGTTCCAGAGTCCTTTGTTTGCTCTGGAGAACACACACCCTTTCAGGGTAGGAAATAGGGTAAAAAAAACAACAACACCCTGATCCAGCCGAGGTAATTTGTAGTATGTAGTACATAGTATGTGGGTGGTGCTACATTGCACTTCAGACTCCAATTCCTCCATGCTACCCTCAAATTCCTTTTTGAGTCACTCCACTTTGATCTTCTGCTTCAAGACTGGTAAACATCAATCATTCCACCCAAAATTTCTCTCTATTCAACCTTTCTTGCCTTTCCCTTCAATAGCCTTGTATGGTTCATGTGGTTGCTTGATTTCTCATGTGTGTGTGTGCATTAATTTCCAATAAAATACTCTTTTAACTTTTAACTGGAGTCATCTCCGCAATTAGTACTGGGATACACAGGTGAAAAGATCCTGCCATTACCCTCCTCTTGCAGGCCTCCTTTGAGCTAATAATTCTCCAAATCCTAAGGAGATGCTGGCACTGCCGGTGGAGCTAAATGTCCCCCACCTTTTGGGGTTACAAATGCTTCTAGAAATGGGATCCAAAATGAGTTTTGACCTAAGAAGTTTGTAAAAAATAGTGTACAGAAGCAGTTTAGAGCATGTTGGCTTTGTAACTAAGAAGCTTCTAGAAGAGGAAATAAGAATCAGTGTGTTGTACTAATAATGAGATTGTTTAACTAGGATTTGGGAACTAAATGGGGGACTGTGGACCAGATACTCTGTCTCAGCCTGATCTATTTCACAGCGGTATTGATGGAGAGAAATCAATCTTTTGGTTGGGAGTAGAGCCATCCTGACCACATCTGAGGAAAGGTGACACACAGCTTCCAATTTAAAAAATGAAAAGAAAAAAAATGAACTCGAAATCTGAGCATAAAGTGAACTAGTGTTTCTGTGAATAGATCTAGAAATACTTGCCTGTCTGTGACTGCTACAGTGTTCATATCATGCCCACCTTGCCAATATATTATTGGTTCAGGGACTTAAAGAGACCGTAAGTTTTGTGGGCATTCTCTAGTATAAGTAAATAAATAATACAAACTGTAAAAGCATCAAAAGTCTGTTTAGAACTTTCTACTGCTGGGGTAAAAGAGATAAGTAAAAGAAGCAAAAGCAATTTAAGCATGAATGTTTCTAAAGGACAAATGTACAAATGAACTTGTAGGTCTAGTATAGAACACAGACCCAAGCATACACAAGTGCAGCCCTTCTCCCCTAAAGTGTGCTTTACTGAGACCCACAGGTTCTTTTTAAAATACTCACATTCTCAACACGTTACCTTTATGGTTACACCAGTATGTTCAAAATCATAATCTGATCAGAGCACGGGCTTCCAGCCCTCTAGATCTTGTCAGACGTGACCTTCCATCATCCCTAGCCCATCATCATCCCATGCTGGCTAGGGATGAAGGGAGCTGGAGTCCAACAGAACCTGGAGATCTACAGTTTCTTTAGCTTTGGTTAGAGAAAAAAAATGTAAGAGATGAGGATGTAAAGAGAAATTAAAAAATAAAGGGGCAGGAATCTTATGGTCCTCCAGATTATAGACAAGTGGAAGCCCCAGCAACCCAACTGACATAGGCAATGGTGAAGCATGCCAGGAGTTGGAATCCAACATATCTAGAGGCCTGTATGATTTCCACCTCTGCTGTATATATTGCAGGTCATGCAAACAGACATGGTGAAGGGAATGAGAATACAATACAGTACCCTCATCAAAGGGCTGTAGGGGAAAATGAACATGCCAACAATTTTGGGGGATGGGCCTAATGTACAGATGTGTATAAGTCAATATTAGAAGTCTCTAAGCCAAGGTGGGAGAACAGGAATAATTGCTTATAAACAATGCCAGAGTCTGAATGGTCATAATGGAAAACTTGTGCATATGAGAGTATTGGTTTGATCTGGTCAATACTATTGGTCCATTTCCAGACACAACTCAAAGTGCTGGTCATGATATTTATGCACTTGAAAGACCGTATCGGCTTTACCATGACGTTCCCTGTGGCGGTGGGCAAATGGAAAGGGCAAGAGCAACTCTCTGGTCCTCCAAAGGAAGCAAATGTGGGCACAGCCTGAGTGGCTCTTCTTAATTCAGGTGCTGGTGTCAACTGTAATGAAGGTAGCGTGGCCTGCCTGTGCCTTGTGGCAGCTTGAACTACTTACTGGAGAGCCAGTTATCTGAGGAGTGGGGCATTGTGCTTCATACATGCAAACGCACCCCTAGCCAGATTCATACGCTGTTGCAGGGTTTTGGTTACAGGCTATGTGCAGCTGGGCCTCTGGCTGGCCAGTTCTCCTTAACCCCAGCAGGTCACAGTGTGGCTCCCGAGGAAGAGGACACCCTGTGACCAACCTCTTCTTCAAAATTTCAGTGGCTAGAGAGCACAACCACTGCCAGGTTTGTTGTCTTTTTCCTAAGCTGTGGCTCCTAGAGCCAAGATTACCCTGCCAGCTGTTGAGCCGGCCCAATTCTTGGTGGGGAATCCTGTGGGTCTCTGGCTGTTTCTCCCCACGTTGCAATAACAGCCTCTTGCTCCCATCTTCTCCAGAAACAGCTGAGCTGGCTACTTGGAAGAGGATTAAGTTACTTTTGCTTTGCTCTTGCAATAAGTGGTCTACTGGCAGCCAGCAGAGCTTATTATATTGAGGTTGTGGAAGCAGGATTAAGTACTGTAGCCTTAGCATCCAAATAGCAGCACTCTATGCAAGAAACAAATATGGCGTCAGAACAGAAATATGGTTGATATTAATGTTGCGTCTGGCAGTGACCAGCCTCAGCCTACTCCCAAAGGACCAAGATTTCTACTCTGAAAACTACTGAAGTATGTGTGATACACATTTCCTTTGTTTAGTAAATCAAATCAAAGTGAGCTAATTCTTTTGTGGTGGATTGTGATATGTCCTCTATTTTGCACTTGATAACAATGTGTTAACAGGGGGAGGTGCAGGGAGGGGAGTCTACGTCACATGCTCAGCTGACCGCTGTTGCTACGGAGTCTGGCTGGAGGGGCCAAACTACTGTGTGCATCTTGTTCCCCCCTTCCACTTCCCCCTTGAATGGTATCACTTTGTGCTTCCAAAGCTCCTTAAACTACACAAGTGATTTCTTCAAAAAAAAAAAAAAAAAAAAGGAGAAAGACCATATCAGCTTTAAAGACTTTCAGATTATCTGAAGGGCTGTATCTCCTTCTATGAGCCTGTCCAACTTTTAAGATCTTTGGGAGAAGGCTTTCTTTGTGTCCTGCTGCCACAACAGATACATTTGGTGAGAACATGGCCTTCTCAGTGGCTGCACCTCTCATGTGGAATTCCCTCCTAAAGGAGACTCAATTGGTCCTCTCTCTACTTACTTGCAGTCAAAGACCTTTTTATTTAGCAGGCATTTGGCATTTAAGTTATTGTAGTAAAAAGATCTTTTTAATGAGGTATTACAGTCAGCCCTCCACATTTGTGGGTTTCACTTTTGCGGATTTGATTATTTACAGATTATTTGCTATCACCTCTGCTGCTTCTATATGCCATTTTTAATAGAGATTGCAAGCCTCGTGAGACTGAGAAATTGTGAACCAGGCTTGTAAGTCCCTACTAAAATGCTGTGGGGCAGCAGTGGAGGTGGCAGTATGCCCCACCAGCCACCCACTTCTGCCTTGTGAAGGAACACTGATGCCTCAAAGGAATCCATAGTGGATTGAATATGATGATCATACTTTTGTGTGTGTTAAATATGATTTGGGAGGGCCCAGAGTTATTCATGGTTTTTCCACTTTCATGGGAGTCCTGTGCCCCTAGCCCTAGCAAATGTGGAGGGATGATTGTATCTTTTATTTTAATGTTCTTTTGATTGTTGTAATTTAGTGATGCAATGGACTGCTCATTTAATGATTTTAAAACTTTTATATCAAGTAGGTTTTTAGTGTATTTTGTTTTTAACTTGATGTGAGCCACCTTGGTTCCACTCCAGGGGAAAAGACAGGATATTAAACACAGACAGACAGACAGACAGACAGACATACTATTATAGCTCCTCGATAAACTAAGAAATCAAGGACAAAACGACATGCTCACTTATACACTGCTTAAAGAATGTGGGCAGACAGTAAGAATAAATGAACAGTGGAAATAAGTGAAGTATAAAGTGAGGTCACTCGAGGATTTCTGTTGTCATGTGTTGTCATGTGTTTGTGTCTTAGGTCACTTTGTTATTTGTTAGATTTGTTAGTATTATAATCAAGGGCTGTCTTAAGGTGTATAGTTGTTAATCAAGTTAACGAAATGGACAGATTGTGAAATCTAGGTAAGAGTTTGTATTATGAATTGTCTACATTGTATGTCTTACGTTGTTTGTAAATTATGTTTGTAATTTTTTGGTTAAAACTTGATTCATGCATTTGTATTGTTTTTTTTTTTTTTTTTGAAAAAAGGATTTCTGTTGTAACCTGTCTTTTTCATCTTGTCTATAAAAAGTCTGGTTTATAAATGAGCAATGAAGCACCAGATAATTCAGGAATAGTGAAAACCACAGAAGATTGAAGAGCTCTAAAATGATCTCCAAACTGGCTGACAGCAGCCACAGGACCTGTTCAATCTGTGCTATCAACCAATCACAGATCTCAGAATGTTGAAAAGTAGGGTTAGGGGAAGATAAAAGGAGCATTTCGGCAGTTTAACTAACAGTTGAATTGGGGAGTTAAAGGTTGGTCTGAGTGAGTTGGTTGGAGTGCATGAGAGAAAGTGAGAATCTGGGAAGACTTGGAGACTGTTGTAAAGTGTAACATTGATAGTAGTAGCAAGCAAGCATTTATGCTTGTTGTTGTAAAGAAGCCTTTTGTTGAACAAACTGTTCCTAGTCACTGTTACACTTCTGCCTGTATTTTTCATTCAGGGGCATGGGAGAATTTCAGGGTCCTTTCACGTTACATGGATATAGCATTATGATTCAGCTTTAATTCCCATGGTTCCAAACTGCAGAATCCCAAGCTTTGCCGTTTGGTGAGCTCTCTGGCTGACAATTCTAAATGAGCTTCCCTAAACTCTGGAGAAGAGGGTGTGCATCCACACATGGCCGTGGAAAGCCACTGGTTGACCTTGGGCAAGTCATATTCTCTTAGCCTCAGAGGAAGGTAATGGCAAACCCCTCTGAACAAATTTTGCCAAGAAAATCCCATGATAGATTTTCCTTGGGGCCTCCATAAATCAGAATGAATTGAAGGCACACAACAACAACAGCAACAAATTATAAATTCCGGGATCCATAGAGTGTTACCATGGCAGTTAAACTAGAATCAAAGCACTATAATTTACGTAGCATGAAAGGGCCTTAAGTCACACAAGTCACAAACAAGAACCTTTGAATACACACACCTGTCTTAACACAGAGCCCCTATATACTAAATCTAAGAAAGGGCTTAGAAGAGGGGGTAAGGTGTGTGATAGCAACCAGAGTTGCTGAGTGAAGATCCTCAAAGGGCATACTGTCACAGAAGCATTTTCCCTAAGGAAATGATATTTTCGGTTTAGAATAGAAGAGAACTAAGGAAAGAGATGAGAAATGTCCCATAAAATTATATATAGTGTGGCAAAAGTGGATAGAAAAATATGTTTCTTCCTAATGTTAGATCTCAATATTATTCATGGCAACTAAAGAGATTCAGAACAAACAAAAGGATCTTATTCACACAGTAGTAAGACTGTGTTTAAAGGCATCACTGAGACCTGGTGGGATGAGTCTCATGATTGGAATACAGGAATAGAGGGGTATAGCCTGTTTTGTAAAAATAGACCAAACAAGAAAGGAGGAGGAGTAGCCTTGTATGTCAAGGATGTTTTCACCTGTGAAGAGATCCAGGACTTAAACCCAGAAAGCCAGGTAGAGAGCATTTGGGTAAGAATTAAGGGAGTGAGAAACAATAGGGATATTCTGGTGGGGGTTTACTACAGACCTCCAACCCAGGCTGAGGACTTGGATGACGCCTTCCTCAACCAAATGACTGCACATTCAAAGAGGAGAGATACAGTAATAATAGGAGATTTCAATTACCCGGATATATGCTGGCAGTCAAACTCTGCCAAGACAGCAAGGTCCAGCAAGTTTCTTGCTTGTCTTGCAGACAACTTCATGGTCCAGAAGGTGGAAGAGGCCACAAGGGGATCAAATATTCTAGATCTGGTCTTGACCAACAGGGATGACCTTGTGAATGAGGTAGAAGTGGTTGGATCCTTAGGGGGGAGTGACCATGCCCTGTTGGAATTTAGCATTCAGTGGGAAGGAGAAGATAAGTGTAGCCAGACACTCATCTTAGATTTTAAAAAAGCGGACTTCTGTAAACTTAGGGAGCTGCTGGCTGGAATTCCGTGGTCAGGAATAGTGAAAGGGAAAGGAGTTCAGGAGGCATGGGAGTTCCTTAAAAAGGAGATACTGAAGGCACAGTCTAAAACAGTGCCATTAAGGAGGAAAAATGGAAGGCATCTGAAGAAACCAGAATGGTTGACTAAAGAACTCTCAGCTGAGCTAAGAGTTAAGAGAAACAAGTATAGGAAATGGAAGAAGGGGGAAACCACCAAAGAAGAATTTAAGCAAGTAGCTAGGAGATGTAGGGAGGAAGTCAGAAAGGCTAAAGCACAGAACGAGCTTAGGCTGGCCAGAGACATTAAAAACAATAAAAAGGGTTTTTTTAAATATGTCCGCAGCAAAAGGAAAAAGAAGGAGACAGTAGGGTCGCTACGCAGAGAAGATGGCGAATTACTCACAGGGGGGAGAGAAAAGGCAGAGCTACTTAACACCTTCTTTGCCTCCGTATTTTCCCAGAAGGATACAAGCACTCAACCTGGCGGTTGGGGAGCAGGGGAGGAAGCAGAGGAAATGAGGCACATAATAAGTAGAGAGGTGGTACAGGAATACCTGGCCGCATTGGATGAATTCAAGTCTCCAGGGCCAGATGAATTGCATCCTAGGATATTAAAAGAGCTGGCAGAGGTCATTTCGGAACCGCTTGCTATAATTTTTGAGAAATCTTGGAGGACAGGAGAAGTTCCAGCAGATTGGAGGAGAGCAAATGTTATCCCCATCTTCAAGAAGGGAAAAAAGAGGACCCAAATAATTATCGCCCAGTCAGCCTGACATCAGTACCCGGAAAGATCCTGGAGCAGATCATTAAGCAGTCAGTTTCTAATCATTTAGAAAGCAACGCGGTAATCACGAGAAGTCAACATGGATTTCTCAAAAATAAGTCATCCCAGACTAATCTTATCTCTTTTTATGATAGAGTTACTAGCTTGATAGATGAAGGGAGTGCTGTGGATGTAGCATATCTCGATTTCAGTAAGGCCTTTGAAAAAGTTCCCCATGACATTCTTGCAACGAAGCTAGTAAAATGTGGGCTGGACAGGGCTACCGTTAGTTGGATTTGTAATTGGTTGACCGACCGAACCCAAAGGGTGATCACGAATGGCTGCTTTTCGTCCTGGAGAGAGGTGACTAGCGGGGTGCCACAGGGTTCTGTCCTAGGCCCAGTGCTGTTCAATATTTTTATCAATGACTTGGATGAAGGAATAGAGGGCATGCTCATCAAATTTGCAGATGACACCAAATTGGGAGGGGTTGCTAATACACCAGAGGACAGGATCAAAATTCAAAATGACCTGGATAGATTGGAGAGCTGGGCCAGGGCGAACAAAATGAAATTCAACAGAGAGAAATGTAAGGTCCTACACTTAGGCAGAAATGATGGAATCCACAAATATAGGATGGGGGACACGTGGCTGGATAGCAGTACGTGTGAAAGGGATCTAGGAGTCTTCATAGACCACAAGCTGAACATGAGTCAGCAGTGTGATGCGGCAGCCAAGAAAGCCAATGCAATTCTCGGCTGCATCAATAGGAGTATGGTGTCTAGATCGAGGGAGGTACTGGTACCACTCTACTCTGCTTTGGTTAGACCCCATCTTGAATACTGTGTCCAGTTCTGGGCACCCCAATTCAAGAAGGATATTGACAAGCTGGAGCAAGTCCAGAGGAAGGCGACCAAAATGGTGAGAGGCCTGGAAGCCATGCCCTATGAGGATAGACTTAGAGAGCTGGGTATGTTTAGTCTGCAGAAGAGGAGGTTAAGAGGGGACATGATAGCCATGTTTAAATATTTGAAGGGATGCCACGTAAGGAAGGAGGGGACTTGTTTTCTGCTGCTCCAGAGACCAGGACAAGGAGCAATGGATTCAAGCTGCAGGAAAGGAGATTCCACCTGAACCTCAGGAAGAACTTCCTGACAGTCAGGGCTGTGCGGCAGTGGAATGTGCTGCCTCGGAGTGTAGTGGAGTCTCCTTCCTTGGAGGTTTTTAAGCAGAGCCTTGATGGCCATCTGTCGGGATTGATTTGAGGGTGTTCCTGCATGGCAGGGGGTTGGACTGGATGGCCTGTGTGGTCTCTTCCAACTCTAATTTCTATGATTCTATGATTCTAAGTAATGTACGGAATTTGCTGCCACAAGTAGTGATCGCCACTCCTTTAAACAGCCTTGAAAGAGGATTAGACAGTGTAATGAAGACAAAGGGCTGTCACTGGCTATTAGCCATGATGGCTATATTCCATCTCCAGGTTCAGAAGCAGTATGTTGGTGGCAGCAGCAACAAAAAGTGATTGCTATTCCTCTTGTGCCTTACTTGTGGTTTTTCCAAAGGCATTTGGTTGGCTGCTGCAGAAAACAGGGTGCTGGCTTAGATGGATTTAGAGCTTGGCAGTAACTAGTTATAAATAACTTCTGTTAAAGTTGAAAGAGGTATTGATGGTAAGTTAACTCCTTGTTATAAGTTGATTCCTTGTTACAAAGTCAAAAGAGATATTGCTTACAAGTTAATTCCTTTGTTCTGTGAGTGGAGTAAAACCAAACACAGGAAGTCCTAGCCCCCTCCCATGTATTCTAGCCCCCTCCCATGTCTGCCATGTCACATGACTACCTCACTATACTGTGGGTGGAAAAAAACCAGCCGCCATTACATATTAGCAGGAGGTCACATACCACAAGGGGTCCCACCCCCTTCCTCAACTGTGGCACTTCCTCATTGGTGGAAAATGTTGAAGTGGGAGTGTATGTTGCTACCTGCATATAAATCTGGTCAGGCCTCCATGCTTTGTTGCGATCTGATCTCTTGATCGCCACCCAGCTGCAGCTGTTTGTATTTTTGTATTTTTGTATTTTTGTACTGAATAAACCTGGCCTACGGGCCCAGCCTTTTGGACCAAGAAACGTCTTGTTCATTTGCCTGTTTCTCAGAAAAAGCTGGCTCTCCCTAGGGTGCTGGAGGTGACAGTTTTTGGCGCCCAACGTGGGGCTCGTGAGAAGCGGGCAGGGGTGAGGAGCACCCAAATTAGTCCCTCTGCCCAGGGGAACAGACGGGGAGGCCCCCTCTGAAAACCGTCTGTTTTTGGGGGGCGGACATCGAATTTTCATGTCAAGGCGCCAACGTCCCTTTGAGACGTGACGGGAATTTTCGCAGTACGCTCCCTGATCAGCGGCAACAGAGGTTCTCCTTTCCTGATCCAAAAGGCTTTGGAATCTGAGTAGGGTGAGGTCTGGAACAATTGGACGCCTCTGGAACATGCCTCTGATTCACCTCACCCCCTGGTAAGCCTCCGAAATTGATTAGGGTGAGATCTGGAATTATCAGAAGCCTCTGATACATCTCACCCTCTGGAAAAGTCCCAAAAACTTTTTAAAGGGACCGCCCTAGATAGGTACCTTTGGGCTTGAAATTAGTTTTGAGAATTCTCTTGTTGCTCTGTGGCTGCGTGTGAATGGGGAGCTCCAACTGTCTGTTGATGAATTTGCGTTCTCTGTGTGTGTGTGTTGCGTTCATTTTGTGCCTGGAGTGAGAAATGTCTGTGCATTTGTGTTCCCTGTAGTTTTTTTTTTTTAAAATTAGTGCCCTCAGTCCAAGGAATTCCCTGGGTGAGGGCAGGCATGGCTGCAACAGATTCTTGCAGCATGTCCCAGGGCTGCAGTCAGGCAGTTTGGCTGTTTGCCCTGAGATTCCTCGAGATTCCTCTGCCTGAGCTCCTGCCTTCATCTTCAAACTGATCCTTTTACTTTTTGCGACTTTTATGGTTTTCCCCAGGGATAAATCTGGTACTGGGATTGATTTACGAAATGTGTCTGTGCTGGGAGCGCCCAGCTTCTTGTAATCAATAGGAAAGGATATGGTATATTATGTTTATTGAACAGGGAATTTTCCTGCATCTAATGCCCAGAAATTTGAATCAGATTCAATGAAATGTTAAGAATATATCTGTTCCTGTGATGTTCTTTTAGCCTGTTTCTCTATTTGCTAAACATTAACAGGTTACATTACGTATTGGAATTGGGGTTTCTTTCTTTCTTGCACTTTCCCAAAGGGAATGAGGGGCGTTTTCCTTGCTCAGCACTTCTGCCAAGGGTTATCCAGCATGAAAAAAAACTCTTTTATATGGAAGAAAAGTGCTGGACTTGTGTTAAACATTCATCTGTGCAACATCTCTCGACTGCATCTCTCCTTTTCTTAAAAAAAAGACATATTTTATTTCAACAATTAAGTGTGTACTGCCCTTATGTTCTGATTTGTTTCATTTTTTTTAAGGAACTCTTTCATTCCATTTCCTGCCACTGAATTACAGCAGGAAGAACATAAATCTGTTGTTAATCTCTGCATTGTTTACGAAACATGTTTTCTTTAACCAGAAATCCCAGGCCAGCAAGATAGCCTTTTCTCTCTGTTGTCTCCTCCAAGGAGAACAAAGAAGGCGTGAATTTGTTCAAGATCAGCAATTGTGTGACTGAGAATAGCCAGTTTTCATTTCTCTGCAGGAACTTGGGGATTTTCTTTGGGAGTGGTTTTGGGGTGATTTTTGTGCAAGCATATAATTTTTCTTTTTTCCCCTCTTTATTTTCACAAATTGGCTCTTGCATTTGTAGCTCAGGAAGCCCAGAGTGACTGGCCACTGAAGAAGAAGAACATGCCAATCCACCACATGTTAGCCAGCCAGAACAACATGTTAGCCATAAGGATTGCAATAGGGAAGTTGCAAAAAAAGGAAACTGTTCTTTTTCAAAATCTGTTCTTTCCCAAGTTTCTAGTCCTCAAGGAAACATTCAATTGTTAAGCTGCAGATCTCTTTTGTCTCTTGAGCATTTGCATAACAATGGGGCCAGACCATGACTCTTCAACAGCTCACTTTTTTTAAAAAAAATCTCTTGGTTTGAGAAGGTGGGGGTCTTGAGGCAAACCTCTTTTTAAACTTCATCCAAAATTTAGTAATTGCTTTTGACATAAAAAAATTGCCAGTGTGAGAAGTAAAATATATTTAGTATTTGAGCTTTTGAAATACAATGGAGCCTTAAGCATAAATCTTAGAAACTGGCAGCTTGGAGCCGAGAAGACCTTGGAGCAAAGAGGAACCAGGCAGAAAAAAAAAAAAAAAAAAGTTAATAGTGAGACTGAATTACTTGCTCATGTGAACTTTACTAAGGCGAGGCTTGCTCCTTTTGTGACGGAAGGACTGTTTTCTCTAGAACGCAGAGGAAAACTGCAATATCTTTATTGAGCCTCAGCAGATAGGAATTTTTGGAAAGACTAGTTCAAAATGTAGTTTCTTGCTTTTGATTCTAATTTGTGACAGTTAATGTTTTCATACAGTGACATTTGTGATGGACGCTATAGGTTGGATCAAGATCATGACTATTTTAAGTCCTGTTAATTTCAGTGGTCTTCCTGTCAAATATGACAAAAGCTGAATCTTTTTGATGTCTTATGCATTTATAAGTTCCCCTGTGGAAGTAATTAAACATTTTTGTCCTTAGAAACACATTATTTCAGTAAGCTAGAAACGTACATGGAAGAGATGACAGTACTCACATTGTGATTTCACTTTAGTGAATTGCTAAACACACCAGGAAATGGCTTTTGCTTCCAATTTTTCATCCCTTTGTAATAGCACCTTGCTTTACTACTCCTCTTTGCAGGAATTTTAACCAAGAATGGTTCTGCATAACTGTGAATACTCATGGCCCCTCTTTTTGTATCTTAAAGCATCTTGACTACACTTTGATACCAGAGGGGGGTGGAAACCCTCCTGGATAGGTTTCCTCCTGCTTTTATTACAGAAGATTTTTCCTTTTGGATACTTGAAGAGGGTTAAGCCCCAAACCTGAAAACAACAACAACATCTTAAATGTATTTTTACTTCAATGTTTTTAATGTTCCAGAAACTTTTGCCTATGGACTGTGTATTTGAATTTGTAATGCTATCATTCAATTGCCTTCATTCAAGTTTTTGATTGCTGATGTATTTCTTTGTAATTGTTGTTATATGAGGTATTCTTTTAGTAATTTCCGCTTCAGTTGTTATGAGTGTACTGGATGTGGGATGTTATGCTTTCTGCCTTTCCCCCCTTTCTCTCTCTTTCCTTTTTAGGTATTTTTAGTGTGATGTTACGAGATTTATAGAAATGTGGTAGAATTTGAACTCAGAACCCACAGGTTTGCCTACTTGTATTGATTTTCAACTGATCTTTGTTATTTTTCTGAATTGTTTGCATATTGCTAATGTAAACTTGAGCACAACCCCACTCTCTTTGTGTCTGGGGGATGATGTGCTTTGTTGTTTTTATCTGCCTACAGATATCATTATTAAAAAGACATCATATCATAGAATAGAAATTTCTGTTAGATAGACCAAAGAAGATCTTGTATGCCAGAGAATACTGTCAATTAATTGCTGATTTCTCTTACATGCTGTTGCATCTAAGAAGATCAATTGTTGATTTCATGTATCTACTGCTGTACCTATGTGAAGTGCATAACTAGTTTCATATATCCATTATGTGTACATTATAGTAATAATTCTCTTTCTAAAAGCCCTCTATACTAGAAATATCCTTTTCTTGTTGGGATTATGCTACAGTCCTGATCTACTGCCCTCCCACATTTTTCATGGAACTGTTTCGCCTTTCTGATTGCTTTCATTCACAAAAGCCTGCTTTTGAATTACAGCATTTCAGGGTTCCTCTGTTTTGTAGTTGTTGCATTGCATTCACGTCAATGGGAATTCATCCAGTGAACATCGTCCATTGTGAGTGCATTTGTCCATTATTGATATGTTTGCCAATAAGTTGTTACTGTGGTTCAGACCTGAGCACTAGATATCTCTTTTGATATCAAATAATTTGACCTTTTGCTGGCACACCTGGCTTATGCATTTGCAGGGGGGGCCCCAAAACGCAAGTTCCCAAGGAAGCAGCCGATAAGAACAGAGATTTCTCCTCTTAGGCGGGCATTCCAAAAAGCCTTGGTCAATTGCTCTGGGACCTGGCTTGCAGATGCATCAGATGCATTTTATTTTACAATGATGCTGGATTTGCGCCAATAAACAGCAAGGCCGTGATAAGTGCTGCACATGGATAGCAGCATTAGATCCGCCTTTGTCCAGCCTGAAATTTGCTCTGTTCTTAATGTCTCCTGGTCTGGCCCTCAGGCACAATGTTTGCTACAAAACAAACAAAAACACCCTGATTTTGAGAGTTCACTGGCTGAAATTTTAAATTTTATCCCCCCTTGCTGGAATTTGCTTTGTTCTCACCAGACCAAAATTTCCCTAGCCAACTCTGTCTGGGAAGCCTGAGGGGGGGGGTTGAAATGGAAGATGCATTGTTATAAAAATCTATTTGTTCTGTGGCCCCTGCTCGCTCTTTATCCTTACAGGAAGGACCCCAGTGGCAGACTCAAGCTGCTATTTAGAAGGAATGCGCCAGATATCTGATCTTTTAGGGACATTGGTTCTCATTGGTCACTCCGGAGGCTGACCTGAGACTTCAGTATTGGATTTTGAACTGTGCCTGTTAACCACTGGAAGTAATTTCAGCACTGGCTACATCGACAGTAGATTAGGATTGATTGCACTGAAACTAAGCAGGGTTGGGCCTGGTCAGCTCTTGGATGAGTGAAAAGTATTTTTGTCTTGTTTAACCCGAAATTTCTGTTGTCTATCGCAATGTATGCCAATCATTCGTAATATACTACCCAATGATAAGCCTGTTGATCTACCTCGAAGGGTCAATGTTACTAGAGAGTCTCAAATTCTACTCCAGGGATATGGGATGGGGCTGGTACTTCCTGTGTGAGGGAGGAAACTGTGAGTGGAGTAAAACCAAACACAGGAAGTCCTAGCCCCCTCCCATGTATTCTAGCCCCCTCCCATGTCTGCCATGTCACATGACTACCTCACTATACTGTGGGTGGAAAAAACCAGCCGCCATTACATATTAGCAGGAGGTCACATACCACAAGGGTCCCAGCCCCTTCCTCAACTGTGGCACTTCCTCATTGGTGGAAAATGTTGAAGTGGGAGTGTATGTTGCTACCTGCATATAAAGTCTGGTCAGGCCTCCATGCTTTGTTGCGATCTGATCTCTTGATCGCCACCCAGCTGCAGCTGTTTGTATTTTTGTATTTTTGTATTTTTGTACTGAATAAACCTGGCCTACGGGCCCAGCCTTTTGGACCAAGAAACGTCTTGTTCATTTGCCTGTTTCTCAGAAAAAGCTGGCTCTCCCTAGGGTGCTGGAGGTGACAGTTCTAGTAACAAATGTATAATTATATTGCATTGTTATTGCAACATGTTTGCTCTTTCTGTGGTGTAATTGAAATTTTTAGCTACTTTTACAGTTAAAGGCTTTTCCCACTTAGGGACTGGAGCACTGTCAAAACACAGAGTTGGTTGAAAAGCAGAACTCATGTACTGTACTGTAGGGATCATGAAGGATTTACGGAGGTTCACTTGGGACCAACTGTGTGCGCACTGCTTGTAAAGTCCTTCAGTCAACTTTGCATCTTTTCCCCCTCCCAGTTCACTTTGCAAGCAGTGTGTGCACACAGCGGTCCAAGCAAGCTTCCATAGGTAAGAAAAACTGATGAAAGAGTAGACCCCCCCCCTTGAATTAATGGAACTTGTCCTTAATTTGAAAGCATCAAAACAGTGAGTCATCTGATAATGGGGCATCAAAAGCTTCCTATATGAGGTCATTTCCGCACGAGCCAGGTAGCCCCTCCTGAATCTGCAAACCCCAGGATTCTATAGGAGGTTGAAAGTGGAATCATCGCGCTATAACAGGCTTGTGTGGAAATGGACTAAGAGTGTGGTCTCACAAAATGAAGGAGGAATACCTCATGGTTGAAGTGTTAGTTCAAGCCCCATTGTGTGTGGGGCTTGAACAGAAGGAGGTCACTGGTATGTAGCATTCAGATGCTTTTAAATGTAACCAAAATAACTATTGAGAAAAGCAAGTAAAAGTTTTTTGCTCTGTTTTGTTTTCAGTAATATTATAACAGTAAATAAGGACTTTGGAGAGTGGCCCTTTCATTGAGAATTATTATTTTTGAAAAGTAACTTCTCAAGCTCTAATCCCGCAAGACTTTTCTTCTCAGTGCATAATTATAGAGTGGTTTGAAAGCAGAAGAGAGGCCAAAAAAAGAAAGAAAGAAAGAAAGAAAGAAAGAAAGAAAGAAAGAAAGAAATGGGGAAGCAAACAAGCAAGCAAGCAAAATTAAGCGGTTTTCAAGTCACAGGAAAAGAAATCACATGTTTTCCATATGAGGAATTACCATGTTAAAATAAATAGGCAAGTATGATTGCTAGATCTGACAGAAGGCTAGGCTCTCAAACTCATCAAATTCTACTATTTGCTTATTAAACCATATTTTTCTTGAATGACTCTCAAAGAGAGAACATGCAAAGAGAGGGAAAATACATGCATAATATTATCCTTACAGTCTTATAAATATTCAAGAGAGGTTGATTGCCATCTAAGTATTTATTATAATATTAGCTACTTTACTCATTATACATTTGTCCACCACATAGGAAGAAACAAAGTAAAAGCTTTATCATTTCTGCTATTAGATTTTACAGAAGAAAGGAAAATAAGAGTGAGAAGGCAAACCAATGCTGAACAATTAGTGAAAAGGCTACATAAACCTTATTTACAAGTGGAAATGAGATCTAAATCACTTCTATAAATTGGATTTCAGCTGCAATAGTGCAACTAGGTGCTGACGCCCAGCTCTCCTGATGTGTAAGGGACAGGCCTACTTAATCTTCTATCACCCCACCTTTTTTCAACTGCTTTTAAAATGCTCTGGTTTCTTTCTCCTCTTCCCACTTCCCCCTTTGTCCTCAGCTTACTACAGCTAATGCAAATTGAGTTCAAACTGCAAAAGTAGTTTTCACTCAATCAACACAGCAGTGGGAAGAGAAAAAGAAGGGGCAGACTCTTGCCCTTCCGGCAAAAGCAAACTCCTGCAGCCTCCCCTAGCTAGTGTGTTCTTCACTGATAACTTTTGCCATCCCGACTATACTCTGATGTTGCTTGGCCACCTGTGAAATGTCGGAGAGTATGCCAGTTATTTAAGGTTCTGGACCTAGTAGTGTGATAGGGATCCACTTCAGGTGGCTGTTTGGTATTACTTCTGTTAACAAGTAAATAGTTAACATTTCTCTTATCCTTACCTCCTCTTCCCTGCTTTACAGCTGCTTCTGTTTTCATGATGGGTTGGAAGGGGTAAGAGGCAGACAGCTTGTTTGCCAACAGTGATCAAAACAAAAACAAGAAACAAAATAAAAGGGATAAAACAGAATAATTGGTTTGGGAATAAAGGAAATACAAAAACTGGATCATCTTTGTAATATCTTGTTTGGTTGACAGGCAGCAGCTCAACAAGCACCAACATGATAAATCAGACCACCCCATTTTTAATTAGCTTCTTCCTCTGAACAACTTTTAAGGGCAACATCACACAAAGAGCAGTATAGATGATCACCAGTTAGAAATCAGGAAGGAAAAAACATTTCGGTTGACATTTTTTTGTTCCTGGTCGCCATGGCAATCTGAGGTCCAAACAGAAGCTAATGGTGCAAATCAGAAGCTGACCAGAGAAAGTCATCAATGAATGTGCAGTATTCATACACTCTGTTGCTCCACACTGCCTGCATGTTGGAATGTATGTCTACACTGGTGTGTGCATCCATCCATACAGGTATACACATGTAGTCAGAGCTCCGTGCAAGTGTGAGTCTTGGAAAAACAGGTTTTCTGACCACATGGGAGCCAGCTATCACATCTTAAGCTTACACGCACAAACATAAGCCATGAATTTCATTGCCTGGAGCGCAGGGGTTAGGCCAATTCCATTTCCACTTGTTTCCTGCACATTCATTATGCATTTAAACCCTAAAATATGAAGTGGATTAGTACCTTTCAGGTATTTTGCTCTAGCCCAAATGCATCATTAAACTAATCATGAAGATAACAAAAATTGGTTTATAAATGTAGAGAAGCTAAAAACCATGCCATAGTTGCCTGTATGTGAGGGATGATTATGGGCAACAGATGTTCTAATTTAATTGTGACTAGGCAACAAGCATAATGCTTGTACACTATTGACAATTTGAATTAAACTGTTACAAAAACCTTTCAGCATGTAACTTTCTGTAAATGCCCTTGCTTGAAGCTGAATCTTTTTGTTGTTGTTGTGTGCCTTCAAGTCATTTCTGATTTATGGTGACCCTAAGGTGAACCTATCATGACGTTTTCTGGGGCTGAGAGTGTGTAATATACCCAAGGTCATCCAGTGGGTTTCCATGGCTGAGCAGGGAATAGAGCCCTGGTCTCCAGGGCTATAGAGCAACACTCAAACTACTACACCATGCTAGCTCACTAAACATTTTTACACCAATGTAAATTGATGAATGAATTTCTCAGGACAAGCATGAAGTAGCAGAAGTGATCGTGCAAAGGAGGGAAAAATTAAAATCCCAAATTCAAAACAGTAATGCAATTTATTTATCGTTTGCACCATGCACAAGTGTTTAGTTGTATTTCAGGAATGGGAGACAGTGTTGGACTACAAATCTCATCATTCTGTACTATTCACTGTGTTGGCTAGAGCTAACGGAAGTCATAGTCCAACATCATAGGCCAACAGCATTTAGAAGACAACTAGTTTCTCACTCTTCATATATATGCTTCACCTCTATGTTTGCACCACTAGGCACAAAACATATCTTGCATTATATTTTCTCCTGTCATGGTTGTATGCTGATCATACCTAAGTAGGTATGACAAAATTTGGAGCTGGGTAAATTTGAGACATCTTATAAATAATATACATAAACTGCAACATTGAGTGGGTGAATTGTCTATAGCAAAGAATCACAATGAGATAAAGTTGCAATTCTAGCATGGTGTGTCTTTAAAAGATGAGTATAACAGATGAGCTCCTACAGTGAGTTCTCAAAACATTTCTTCTTCTCCTTAGTATTATGTCCATGGGTATAATTTAAACCCATCTCTTTAATTGTGATTGCCACCAGCCAGAATGTTCTTGTCCAGGCCAGCTGCCAGATAGTGAAAAGTTTGTAAAAGCCCAGCATTTGTGTACACTGAGGCTAAATGTTAGGATTGGTGTATGCATAGATGCATTGTGATACATGAATATGTAAAACAAATGGTGCCATCACACCATGATCTCTCCCCTCCCTTCTTTCAGGTTTGTGAGGAGATGGCCTCATATGCCAAAACTGTAAAGCATTCAGTCAAATTCTTTCCCCTTCACATAGATCCAACCAACCCATAGGTCAGTTGAGCATTTTCAGAAGTCCAATCTTCACTGTATGAGGACAGCACATTTTAATGGGCCCCAGGTATGAACACATAAGTCAAAATCAAATTTGTACCAATGTTGGTGTCATTTACTTTTATTAAAGTCTTTGGGTCCTCACTGATTTTATCAAATTTGCACATGTGCTATGCTTGGCATTATTTTAAATGGTTTTTAATTATTTTTTTAAGTGACAAATGATTTAATATACCGTAGTTTGTCTTTTAAAATTATTGGGTTTTTGCCTTAAATTGATTTAAAGACTGGGTGAATATTTCATCGGGGCAGAGTTCGGAGGGCAGTGGCAATACCCTCATTTTCCCCTTGCTGTGGCTACAGTCCTGATGCATAGGCGTTGTGCAGAGAGGATAGAATTATAAAGAGACCACAGAGGCCATCCAGTCCAACCCCCTGCTATGCAGGAACACCCTCAAAGCACTCCCAACAGATGCCCATCCAGCCTCTGCTTAAAAGCCTCCAAAGAAGGAGACTCTACTACACTCCAAGGCAGTATATTTCACTGCCAGACAGCTGTGACCATCAGGAAGTTCTTCCTGAGGTTCAGGTGGAATCTCCTTTCCTGTAGCTTGAATCCATTGCTCCTTGTCCTAGTCTCTGGAGCAGCAGAAAACAAGTCCGCTCCCTCCTTGACATGACATCCCTTCAAATATTTAAATATGGCTATCGTGTTCCCCTTTAACCTTCTCTTCTGCAGACTAAACATACCCAGCTCCCTAAGCTGCTCTTCATAGGACATGGCTTCCAGACCCTTCACCATTTTGGTCGCCTTCCTCTTGACACGCTTCAACTTGTTGATATCCTTCTTGAACTGAGGTGCCCAGAACTGGACAGAGTATTCCAAATGAGGTTTAAACAATGCAGAATAGAGTGGTACCATTACTTCCCTTGATCAAGGCACCGTAGTCCTATTGATGCAACCAAGAATCACATTGGCTTTCTTGGCTGCTGCATCACACTGCTGACTCCTGTTCGGCTTGTGATCTACCAAGACTCCTAGATCCCTACATGAACGGCAAATGCAGAACCAGTGCACAGAGGCTCCAAACATAGGGTGAAGCTATGTTGAAGCATTGCCCAAAGTGCCCCATTTGGTCCAAAATTTGTTTTTGTTGCTTTTTGCAATATTATTGTTCTCTTAAAATTGTAAGAAGTGCATAACAATGAAAAAGTTTGCTTGCATGTTTAAGCCAGGTAAGAAAAAGTGAAGATGTGGGACAGAAGAGTACAAACACGTAGGCAGAGAGACATATGGCTGAGACCGCACAACACTGTTATAGTGCTACTATTGAACTTCCAATATCCTATAGAATCCTGGGGTTTGCAGTTTAGGGAGGGGCCTTTAGAATTCTCAGCCAGAGAGCTCTTTGGCCTGAGTAAATTACAAACCCCAGAATTCCACAGGATGTTAAAATAGCATTATAATAGCAGAAATGGCCACAGAACATGCACTATAGTTGGGTTGAGAAGAGGGATCAAAACTGTACTTTTGGACCCAGGGGTGCATTAGATAAGGTGCTTATGGCCCTCCACATGTTGTTGAGCTGCACCCATGAGCCCGCACGGTCAATGACAATGGGTTATGGGTATTGTGACACAACAATATCCAGAAGTCCATCCATCCTCCTTCCCTGGCAAAAGCCCCACCCCTCAGGTATTGTGTGAACTACCCCTTATGGTATCAGGTGGAAATGACCTTCAAATCCATGTGACAGATGAGGGCAATGGTGCAGAATAGCGAGATGAAGAGTGATAAAATTTGGTGTAATATGTGTGTGTGAGAGAGAGAGAGACAGAGAGAGCCACGTTATGGCTTAACAGCCACTGCGCCCCGTGTGTGTGTGTGTGTGTGTGTGTGTGAGAGAGAGGGGGGGGCCGGCTCGAGGCCCCGGATTGACACCACCAGCCAGCCAGGCGAAGAGGCTTCATGTCAAAACCCGGCCAGAAGAGGGGAGGAGGGCGGGCCAGAGAAGGAACTACTGTAAGAGTTGAGAAAGTCCTGCCCAGCTGTTTGCGAACTTTTTAAGGTTTCCTGTTTCCCCTGCAGGCAGGGCTGAAGCGGAGGGAAGGGGAGTGAGTCACACACGCACTCCCAGGAGCCGCAGCTGCCCGGGCTGCCTCTGGCGGGGCCTCTTTGGCTCGCTCTCGCGCGCTCGGCTCGGCTCGGCTGGGGAGCCCCCTTCCCCCCGCCGGACCTCGCCCGCGTCCCTTCGCCCCAAAGAGGAGACGCGCCCCAGCCGTCGCCCCTCCGCGCGCCGTGGCTGCCGCCGCCGCCTCCGAGCCCCCCGGGGAGATAAGACCATGAGCGGGCTCCCCAAGCACGTTTTGTTGTGGACTCTCTTGCAGAGCGCGGCTCTCCCGCTGGTTCGGGGCTCAGGTAAACCTCCCCTTTCCCCGCCTGCTTGAGGAATGTGGCTGAGTTTTCTGGAGGGTCTTTTCTCCCCTTCCTTCCGAGAAGGGCTTAGCGTGGAAACGGCGACGTATCTTCGAGGTTCCTGAGGGAAAGAAAGCAGCCGCTTTGGCCCAGCGTTCTTTCATTGCCTTTCATTCACTTCCTCTCCTGCTTCAGTGTTGTTGTTTTGAAAAGTTTCTGGTCACTTTGCAGTGGGTTGTTCCCCCCCCCACACCTCTTCTCTTTTGTATGTTGAAGGAGACAGCGCGCCCATCCTTCGGAATCCGCGGCGTGGCTGCGAGGGCGGTGGGTCGCCTGTCCCAGAGATGGGTGGAAGCTGTAAGTCTGCCCTCGGGGGTATTAGAGCTGTCAGGGAGCCTGGATGCCGCCTTGCCTTGCAGCTGCAGAAGCGGCCACGCCTGGCCCCAAAGGAGCTGCTGTGTGGAAAGTGGGGGAGCTGGGTTTGCTTGGCATGGCAGGGTTTGACAAATGGGTGACAGATTGGGGTGCAGGGCCTTAGGAGAGGGAAACTTTTATCATGGGTGATGTGTTTCCCCACTGATGAGGCCATTTCCGCACTAGGCTGTTATAGCGCGATGATTCCACTTTCAACCTCCTCTGGATCCTGGGGTTTGCAGTTTCGGGAAGCTCCCGAAACTGCAAACCCCAGGATTCCAGAGGAGGTTGAAAGTGGAATCATCGCGCTATAACAGCCTAGTGCAGAAATGGCCTGAGTCAAAACAGGCAAAATAATTAGGGTCAAACTTTCAAAACGTTACTTCCCTTAATTTTTTCAAGTCAGAACAGAAACACTTTCCCCTTACAAAAGCATACTTAGAGATAATTTGCTTTGCTCAGTCATTAGCATGCTTTTTGAAAGGACAAGAAAGTACCCGGGAAGGCCACGGAACAGGGTGAGAGTATGGGGACAGGTCTGTCGAAAACAGTAGGGTGATGAATTCTGAAAAACAAACAAAAAACAACTTACGGTAAGCACATAGAGATGGATGTGCGAGTTACTTTTGATCATTCTTAGTGTCTGAATTTAAAATCTGTCATGACTTCCCTTCTTATTTTTACTTTGTTGTCCTGTTTGTGTGTGGATTCCTTTTCCACCCCCGTTTAACATGCTTTGATGCAAGCATGTTTCAAAAAGATAAGTGATGTACAAACTCAAGTCCTTTCACTGCATTAAAAAAAAAATGTACAGATTGGGTGTACCATTGCTGGGAACTAGTGATGGGGTTGCAGTCTTTAAACTCCCTTAAAATTAACATAACTACTTAAGAATTTTCACTGTACTGATGTTTTCATATCGTAGTTCTTGCTTGCACATCTGCGGAGTGGTATTTTTACCCACGGTCTGGTTACTAGCTAGGGCCAAGATTGTACTAGAAGTGATAAGCACAATTGGGAAAGCAAGATACTAAATAAAAAGCAGGAATGGGAATTCTGCCAGTGTAGCCAATGGTGACGAAAGCTGAGAGATGCACCCCAACGAGATCTGGAGGGCCGCAGAGTTCCCACCCCTCCTCTACCGGAAAGATAGGGAATACATGATTGTTAAGGTGTTGAACTGCAGCTCCTCTTTTGTCCCTCATTGTTGGTTATGTCTCCTAGTATTCCCATAATTCCCCTGCTTAGGCTCTAAAGGTTTAACCAGAAATGGTACCAAATGCCTAGAAACCCTTTGCCCTCTGACAAGTTACTGTGTTTTATCTATTGCTGTGTCTTATATTGGAATCTCCTTTCTCAAACATCTATGGGCACACCAGTTCTTTCCTCAAAATCAGTTTGAAAAGTATAAAAGTGCATGTGTGTGAATTTCATGATGCTTAAATTTTCCCTTTCTGCCTCTCCAGGGTACAAGATCTGTGGGTAGGGACTTTTCCCCTTTATGCTGATTTTGCAAAATAATAGAGAATGCCTTAATGTCGTGTGTGTTGGCTGTAAAATGGTATTGTAAGAAAAATACTGTCCACTGACAGATTTAATGGAGCCATCATCCTGTGTAAACATATTGTTGGAAAACACATTTATGCATATTATACACGTGTAGCCTATATATTATCGTACGAATAACCACCTTTTCTGTGTTAAACAATCTGTATTAAACAATCTTTCAAGTGTAATTTTTTTGTTCCCAATTTCCTAATTATTTTTTAATTTTTTTAAAAAGATTCTTCTATACAAACAGAAAAACAAAAACAGAAAAGAAAACAAAAGAAACAACAAACAGAAAAAAAAGAACAATTACCATATTTGCTGGCGTATAAGATGTACCAGCATGTAAGACACAGCCTATTTATATGCCAGAAAATACTGTTTGCTGATGCATACAATACAATGGCATATAAGATGCACCCCATTTTCAAACAGTATTTTTTGGGGGGAAAAGTGAGTCATACGCCAGCAAATACAGTAACATTGGCTTCCAAATTTCATAATGGTAGTTATAAATTTTGCTATATAAGGTCACTTCTCTGATTATATATTCTTCAAACATTTTTTCAAGGTGACCAAACTTGATAATACTATAGTCAACATGTTATTCTCACTATTCTGCCAAAATACAGTCGAAGATTCCAAGTCATTCAAAAATGAACCCAATGGTTTTTCTCTAATCAATATTGATAATTTGCTCATTTCAGGTAGGACAGTCAGTTTAAGCAACTAGTCTTCATTCACTACAGTGCTTTTCCATTTCTGTACATTAATCTTGCTGCCATGATCATATTATCATAGTAATCTTCATATCTCTTCTCCATTTGGCCACCCAATGATCCTAAAAGTCACAGTAAATACAGTTCAGGTTTCAATTGCTTATTGACTTTCAAAATCTTCTGTATCAGGCTGTATATTTGTCTCCAAAATTCTTTGGCCTTCTCCCAAGCCCACAACATATCATAAAATGTCCCAGCTTGTTGCTCGTGTTTTTAACACACATTAGAAACCCCTTTATGCATTTTGGCCAATTTTTCTGGAGTCAAATAAAAATTCTCCTCAAGATCGTAACATAAAATAAGTTTCACTGTCTTTGACCAGATTTTTTCCCCCATTGTTCCAGCTGTATCAAGTTCTGGTCCTACTTTATCATACAACTTGTTCCTTTTCCAACTCATTTTTTTTTTAAATTTACATCTTACCAATCAAATGTTCATCATCCATATGTAATTACTCCTCAACTTAATCCTTTTCAAAAACATACATTTTCTTATCCATTTTAAATCTTTCAAATATTTGTCTGTAAGAATACCATTGAAAACTGTTACATTCTGTCAGTAGTTCTTCATTTGACTTAATTCTATATTGGTCTTGATCAGATTCCAGGGGTTCTTGGTAAGTTACTTTTCTTTTGTTGTTATTTCCTTTCTATAGAAGTTTTCTTGTGTTGAAACCCACAAAGGAATCTTGGGCATATCTTTGGTTTGTATCTGTTCCAAATTCTTCACAAGTCACATCTTGCAAAATTATTATTAAAAATCAGCATTCACTTTAATTCTATCATACCATAAATAATCATGCCATCCAAGCCTCAATTCACTCCCCTTTAAATCCAATACTCTCTTATTAGTCAACTTAATCCAGTCTTTCAACCAAACAGCATACAGAAAAATACAATTTCAATTCAGATAGTCCCATTCCTTCTCTTTGCTTTACATCTTGTAATTTTTTTTATTTAATTCTTTTGCCATATGAATTTCAATAAGTCTCTCTGCCATTGTTTAGATATCGCATCACTAGTCAAAATCAGGAAGCACTTTAAGTTCTTCTTCCTTTCTTTTTATTTCCTCTAAAACTAACTAATTTGATAATTATTTTATATTCTTCATTGTAGAAAACAAATTGGACCTAGACCATAGTTGTGCACTATTCGTATAAGTGAAATCTTGAGCCTGCAATTATTTTTTAAGTGAATACCTGCAATGTTTTACTGAAGGGAATGGAACTGTGATGAGTTTGGATTGTTAAAGATAGGAGGAAATGCACACAAATATCTTGGTATACGTCCTCGGGTGTAAGATACATATTTATCAAGTAACTTGCTAGGTGGGTCTTATCAGTAGAAGAAACAAGGCAAAGACAAGACAAGAAAGTAATGGACAGTGTTTTGCAAGCATACCAGAAACTTTCCCAGATCCTGTTTCCTGAGTCTTGCAAAGATGGCTCTTAAGGCCAAGAGAACTTCTAGAGCAGGATTCAAGACAGCAGTAGCTCTTCTGTTCATCTATAAGGTTGTTTGGGTCCTGATAAGTCTGTGTGAAAGCTAGCATGATCAATAAGTGTAATGGTCTAGTAATAAAAACAAACTCCCTGGACATTCCCTTTGTTGTTGTTTTTTTCTTGCAGCAATGTCTATTAGACTAAATAGGTGACACGTAAAAGCTTTGAGCATTGGATTGCTACCCTGGAGACCAAGGTTTAATTCCTCATTTGGCCATGGAAACCCACTGGCTGACCTTCGCTGCATCACACAATTTCAGCCCCAGAATACTCCATTATATGGTCACCTTAGGGTCACCATAAGAAACAAAGTGAAGGAACACAGCAGCAACAACAAAAGTTTTCAGTACGACTTAGAACAAGTGAAAATAAAAGTATCATTCACATGCCTCTTGCACATTTACTTTCTCTTCTTCAGTCATCCTTCTCGCTTCCTTTCTTTATACCTTAAGTTTAAAATAAATTGTACTTACTGCAAATAATGCAGGTGAAACAGGAATCCTGGGGAGTGAGGCTAAAAGCAATCAATATTTTAATCATGTTGAGAGGTGGTGTGTGTGTGCATATATTGCAACTGCATTGGAAAATGTTTGAAAGCTGTTATATTGCTTAGGATTATTTTTGTAAGGTGCACACTTAACTATAGATCTCTAGCTTTTAGAGTTGTATGACAAATCTTAATTAACTTTGGAAAAGTTCATCTGTTTGGGGTGATCTGTACACAAAAGCCTCCAAATAATCCTACTTGGAATATTAAATGGACAGTGTCCAAGGAAAATAAATTAACTGGGTATCACACCCTCTTTAGTCATAACTGATCATATTGCTGTGTGACTACTTTTTAAGTGAGCCAGTATAAAAGTTACACTTTCAGTCATAAGGGTTGTTTTTATATACTTTGATGCCTATATGAAAGTTATTCAGCGTGCAGCAAAACTGTGATTCATTTCTTTTTCTGTGTGCGGAAATTCTGGAGAAAAAGCTAATAGTCCAATGAACGATTTTACCACTATCTACATACAGACTGAAATGTCACTAAAACTGTTAGTCTACAATCTCCATTGTGTTCATAGCCAGGTTTAGCTACCGAGCAACCCTCATGGTTGCACAGGTTTTCTTCAAGAGAACAAAAACAGTCACAATCAGCAGAAGAAAGGGAAAGACCCAGTGAGTTTGAAACTTTTTCAAGCCGTGACTTGTCTGTGTGTCTTTGAAGTCTTCCTTTCTCTTATCATTCTTTCCCCTTTTCTCCCAGACCTTAGAGTTGCATGTAAAAAAAGTAAAGCCTGAAGGTGTGGGATGGTGCATTGGTCCCAGAAATATCCTACATGTGTGGCCCTGTGAAAAGTTCCATTGCTATATTCATAGTCTATACCCTAGCCACATATGCATGCTTATCCTCTTTTTGTTTCCCTTAATAATTAAATGTCTTAGCTTTTACCTCTCTGGCCACATTCACACATGTGAAACCATTGTGAAACATGGCATATGCCACCAGGAAAGAGCAGCAGCAAGCCCAGCTGGCTCATGCACAGTTGAGACAAGAAGTTGAGAGGTTTTTCCTTTCTATTACTGGTAGTAATAGAACATTAACTGTAGTTAATGTTAACTTAGATTAGTTTAAAACAGGTTTGGGCAAAATGGAGAATGGGTTAGCCCTGATCAGAGTTGGTTCTTAAAACCAAGGCATTGTTTTACTAATGAAATGGAGAATTATTTTAACTTTGCCTGAAAAGAATCAAACACTTATTATAAATGCTTTCTACTGCATAATAGAACAAGAGATTATAGGCAAAAGATTACATTAATATATACGTTCAAAATATAACAGTGTTAGGATTCTGAGCAGTGAAATGTTAGGATTTTATGTGGAGATGATATTAATAAATTCATAGTACCATAACTACTTTGATATGATTACTTGGATCTGTTTAGAATACAACTGCTAGGTTAATGTGTTTGCTTCTTGTTATATTTACCTTTTCTCATTTAAGCTCTAACAAACATACTCATATCTAAGATCATCCCCTTTAAAAGTAGGGAGAAGGAGACTGTTTTATTGTACAGATATAGCAAATGTGACATAAGCAATCTCAATCAAGCACTTTATAGTCTGCCTTTTCCCAAAAAGTAGGACTCAAGGCAGCTTTATCTGCCAAGTATACTTCTTCTGCAACTGGTCTCCAAACCCATGCAACTGTAGAAAACATATAATTTTCTCCATGTTTAAAAGGAACTGTGACAAGGATGCAGTTTGCTAATTAATATAGCATTGCATAACATTAAATAAGTAGAATCAAGTCAGAACATTAAGATACCAAGCTGATATTGCCAAGAAAATAACAACATGTAAACTTGTATTTTTTCCTGCATTCTACAATTATAATTACATCAGCTCTCAGTAATATCTCCTGTAGTCTGAAACAAACCTCTATTATGGAGTAAAGTTCTATTGAACAAACAGGGAAGACTTAGATCTGAGTAAGCATGTATAGGAATGCACTGCAAGCTCAGAACCACATTGTGCTTCCACTGGCTTTGAAGACAGAGTGAAGTAAGATGCCTTGCTAGGCAAGACAGATGGCAGCATCAGCTTTTTACTTGCTTGTAACCCTGGGTAACCTCAGTTGAATCAGTTAAAAACAAGCACTTTTTCCTTTTAATGGAAAGCTAGTGGGAATTTCTTGACTAATGTATGGAATATATAGTGTACATCACACTCTGGAGCAACATAAGAAGGTGTGGGTATGTTTGATGTCCGTTATGATTATCTGAATGTATTGTAAAAATCCTACTGGGGTTGAGTAAAGGAAGTGAAATCCTTAGAGGAAAACATGCCATGTGTAGTTTTGGTGAAAAACAAGCTTGAATTGGGGATGGGCAAGGAAAGGCTGGAGTGTTTCTAGCTGGGGCTTGAAACTGGAAATGCAGATTTGGCAAAAGAGGAGGGCTGCCCCAACTTCTGTCATGGGATTATGTTACCTGTAATAAGAGTACAGTGGGCCCTCCATATTTGCTGGTTTCGCTTTTACAGATTTAATGATTTGAGGATTTGATTACTAAGTTTTCTCTAGGTAACTCTAGGTCTTCCAAGGTGATTCTATAGTCAACTTCTGTTGGAAGCTGACCATAGAGTTACACAGTGGCAGAGCTTGAAGCATGCGGAGGGGGGGCAGGTGGAGGGCTGGGGTTGTGCCTATGGCATGTGGGTGTGTGGCTATGGCAGATGGGGCAGGGCTATGGTTTGTGAAGTGGGGCTACAGTGTGTGGGGGCAGGACTACAATGGATGGGCCGGGGCTGTGGTGGGTTGAGGAGGGCAAGCAAGGAGCTGTGGTGCCCCTCAAGAATTGCCACTGGGGGCCTACCACCCCCATAGCCCCTCTGTCCCTGCACCACTGGAGGACTTAGAGATTGCTAGAGAAGTGTTCTGTCTGTTAAAAAGAAAATAGCGTTTACAATTTTTATTTTAATTCCCAGTTTTTTCACTTTCATAGGGGTTTTGTTTCCTAATCCACACAAAAGTGGAAGGTCAGCTATAGCTCTTTATCTCACTTATGTTCTATTTGTGTATTTATAAATAAACAGGCTTTTAAAAACTATCATGTATCTCCAGTGTGGTCTCATCAAAAGGAGATGCAGTCTTGTAGTTCTATCTATGGAACTTTTCACTGTTCAGAAGTTTGGAGCAGGTAATGATACCCAACAATTCAGCTGAATTTGCTCTGTGGTATGATGAAAAAGTAGTTTGTAGTTAGCTGGCTTCAAATATCAACTGGATTTCTCCAGTCTCCCATCTTAGATCTCTGAATCCAAATGATTATGAGCATTTGTCAGGCCATAAGTTCCCATTTCCACCAAAAGAAATCTAAGGCCAAACTAGATGTGACATTAAATGGATTGTTGGCAGTTGTGTGATTTTTTTTTTCCCTTTTAAATATACTATACCTAGTAACTTCTAGGGCTGTGTTGTGGTGGACATGGATAGAGGTTAATGTAGCTGAAATGAAAATTCCCTCCCATGAAGCTGCTATTTGGCTCAGGAGGGAAATTCCCTTTGGTGGCAAGACCTCCCATATTGTAGCTAAGAACAGGTTTTGGAGATTTTTGTTTTTATTTTTTTTTTAAATATTTGTTTATTTGTTTGAGGAAGAAAGATTTAAATTCACCTGCTGCATCAAGATACTGATCAGTCCTCCAGTACTTATTTATTTTGTTGTTGTTTTTGTGTGCCTTCAAGTTGTTTCTGAGTTATGGTAACTCTAAGGTGTTTTCTGGAGGTCAAAGTATGTGACGTGCCCAAGGTCACCCAGTGGGTTTCCATGTCCAAGCAGGGAATTGAACCCCAGGGTCATAGTCCAATGTTTAAACCACTGCATCATGCTGGCTTTGATGGAGGCACAGAACTGCAAATGATGTGTTTTATCATAGTATGTGTAGTCTGGCCTTTAATTAACCTCCTGAGGTATTGCTATAGGTTTTCCTGGTTGTCCCTAATATTTTGCTAACAAAACCTAAGAACAATAGTTACACCATTGAACTGCAAGGCCAACTTTCTTTAAGTAAACACTGAAAATGAGTAGTTAGGCAATTTGAGGAGGTTTATTCACAAGTATATGTGCCACTCTAAGCCAATGAGACTATTGAGATGAGCAGAGGGACAGTGATGATGTTTGTGTTTAGCGAGAGAATGGTAGTTCTTGTCCACAGCACTAAGACCACAGTTATAGGCCACAGTACTAAGAATGAGCTTGATTGCTATCTGTCTACCATTTTAACTAGAAATTAGAAGACAGAGTAGTTGCTAAACTTGGAAAACGGTTCTGCTGATTGTTTCAAAATGCTTAGTACTGTAAATAAGGTAAGTAGGTGTGAGGACAGGCAGTGCTAATTTTGAGGCAGAAAGGGGAAAGAATTGGCATATTTTGATAGTTTGACAAATAATTGCAGGATTTGACAGTTTGCTTTATCCCATAAATGTTGTTGAGGTTGGACTTTTGTTGATAGACTTCTGTGTTTGTGCTGTGCCTTTTGGGAGTAAAGGCAAGGCTTCAGACAAGAGGAATGCATAGCATATGTGCTTTGTCTTACTATACTGGGTGTGTAGATTTATTTAAAATGAAAAACCCAATTTTTAACCAATTTCAGCTTATGATAGGCATTAAAAGTATGTCATGGAATATGTAGTTGCTATCTGTGCCACAACTTCAGCACAGTGCCAGAATGTAGAGTTAGATGGCAGGCCTAGTCCAGTTGTTTACAGTGTGGTGCTAATAATGCCTTGGTCAGAGATTCAGTCCTGTATAGGTCAAGGGTATTTTATTTTTGTTTTTGCCCCATTCATTTACCTTCATTTTGAAAAAAAAAAAAGTACCGTAAAAGAAATGCAAAAGTTGAGTGGGGATTTTGATTATAGGGTGACTTGTATCTCTCTCATTCATAGGGTTGTCTTAAGTCGAAATCTACTTGTCCATAGTTAACAACAACAACAACAACAACAACAACAACAACATGCTTAAGAATTAAAAAAAATGGATAGAGGACACTTTTGCAGAGGATTTTTTTTTAAATACTGGGACAAATGCACAATTAATCAAATGAACTAATAAGAGTTCATCAGATCATGTCCTGAGCATCTGTTCAATATTACAGAGATCTTTCATATTTGTTTCCCCCAAGGACAGGACTTTAGATTAAATTTATGCATCAGTCTTGTGGGGGGGGCAGAATTTTGTGTTTTCTCCCATCCATTCTCAGGGTTAAACTTCATGGTGTCTCATATTCAGGACTGTTTACAATGCGTATTGGTTGCCAACTGGAAATTTATTAACTGAATTGGTTGTTTTACTTGTATGATAACTTCAGTTGCATAAATTCTGTGTCTGTTCCAGTGAACAGACATACTTGGGCCATTGATCTCCAAGGTAGTGGCGAACCAGAAACTAACCACAGTATGGAATACCACACCACACCACACCATGCTCATACTGATTAAATAACACTCCTTTTAAGGATGTGACCTTTATCAGGTACATAGCACAGTTGTTGTTTTTAGCACGTTGGAGCTTAAATTAACATAAAAAGCCCTTAGTACAACATGTTAGGTTAAAAGATTTTTTTTCACAATTAAATAACCACTTTAAATTGTTATACAGCATAGCTTCCCACCTCCAGCGTGTAGGACTTCACTACTCACAGTGTTGGAAAAAAAGTAGAATTTTCCACCATATCTCATGGGTATTCTGTGTTTAGAAAGGGTGGTGGTGGAATGTGATGCTATTACTTTGCATTAGAAAATTGTCACTGATTTTGCCCAGGGATAAGAAGGAAGACTCATCATCATCATCATCATCATCAATCATCATCATCATCTGTTTATAGTGCCATCACTGTACATGGTGCTCTACAATGAAAAGAACAAAAGAAAACAAACAAAAAGAACAAAAAACCTACTTCCCTGTCCTCAGGCTTAAAACCTAAAGATATGATACACAAGCAAAGGAGGTAGGAGAAGGAGAGGGGATGAAGTCTAGCAGATACTGCATCTTCTGAGACCACAGAAGAGTCGCATTTGGGATGGAGGGAGGGCCCTTCATGTGCTTCTGGATCTACGTATTACAGGGTTGTGCCTTCCACTTCTTCACTCTCTTCAAGGCCACAGTGGCAGTTGGGATGAAGGGCAGGCCTTTCATCTGCTTCTGGACTTAGGCATGTTGAAATTGTAATTTCTATTACTGTTTTTTTTTTTTTTTTTTCAGAATGGCATATTGAATAACCAAGCATGGTAGCACTGAGTACAGTAAAGCCAATGAATGAAAGTCAGAGAGGAGTGATCAAAATGTGCAGTATATCCATTATAATTTCTGGTCACTGCTTCACTAACTATATGGTAATATTGTTACTGTGTTACTACTGGAAAAGTCACCATGAGACAATATTACTAATTTTAATGTGGTGAATGATTTGTTTGAACACACATTCATTCTATGTTAATGGATTGTTTAGCTCTTTTATACAACCCTAGAATGATCTTTTGGTGAAGTTCTCTGGTCTGACAAGCAATCTGTTCAACATCATTCAGAGGGTACATCAGAGAGGATGTTCACATTGTTAAAATGTTGCATTATAATTGTTGCCTGATTTTAATTAGAAAAAAAAACATAGATGAGAGCCAGAGGTTATAAATATCTATTTCCAGGCACTAGACATTTAAATGACAGATTGTACCTCTGTTTAACCAGTATCATATCACAAAATCAGTTTGAATTTGTGCACCATTTCTAGAGGTCTTCAGCATTACTTAGCTGTATATGTGTAATGGATGAGAACCTTTATCTAGATTCTTCCACCTTATCCTGTGCCAGGGTTTGTATCATTCTTATTTTGGACATGTATTTAATTTCCTAGTAGAATAAAATATAGTCGAGTACTTCACAAGTAAATCATCTTACGAATTTTCAGAAACAGGCAGGGGAGCAGGAACCAGTCATATATTGACTGACTGACATGTCACAATTACTGTAGTATTTCTTTAAAGAGAGGGGGAAATCTTTTCTTCGTTTTGAAAAAGGATCTCTTAGAAAGACTATCCATTCTCTGAAAATCAACCTTAATAATAATTAAAAATGTTTCCAGAGTTACTTGTGCAAAATGAAATGTCTGGTGATAAGGGAAACACTTTGACTGAGAACAACTCTTGAGTTCCTGTTTGTTTTCAGGTTTTCCATTTTGACAAAACTTGCAGAGAGAAAAAACCCTCAGCTTGTACAGCACTTTGTTTTCTGAGATACTTGAGAAAATGACTAGTTAGTTTTTTTTAAAATATAATAGAAAATTATGATATAGGCATGGGCATTTTTACATCGTCTAGTCATTTAACTATATGTTAGGTGGGAAAAATTGACAAAATCTTGCACTTTTGAAAGTATTATTATAATTTCCAAAGTTAGTAACTTACTTTTGCCTTCAACAGAGGTATTAATTAAACATGAAAGCTAATTAAACAGGACAGAAAGGCAAAATTCCCTGTAAAGTTACGTGAGGAAGTAAAAATCTAAAATCTAGTAACAGTTGTACGGTTATTGTTAGAATATACCATGTCTTCCAGAACAACTGCAGATGTTTGGGCATATATATATATATATATATATGGGGTGAGGAACCAATCTTCTTCTAGAACAACTGCAGATGTTTGGGCATATATATATATATATATATATATGGGGTGAGGAACCAATCTTCTTCTAGATGTTTTGGACTACATTTCCCACAGTCTCTTACTGTTGGTCATGCTGCCTGAGGCTTCTGAGAACTGTAGCCCAAACATCTAGAGAGCCAACTATTATCCCTCTTTATTTTACAATATATGGCTGAGAAGCCTGCATATGGTACTCTGTGTTGTGGTCCATTAAATGCTCTATAAATCCAGAGCATGGAAGTAACATGTTAACAAGTAATACCATCATCTCTTTTTAAAAAATGATGTAATGTTGGTAATATTATTTGAGAGAGGGGTGTAAGAAGGAACAAGTTCACTGGTTCAAAAATGTTATTGGCAGGGTTGTTTTTCCATTTCTGGAATGCCATTTCTGCCATTTCTGGAGTGCTCTAAGCGATATTGTGTGTGTGTGTGTGTGTGCGCGCGCACACACGCATGCACAATACAAAAATCATAAGCTCCAAGTCTGTCTGTTTCCCCTTCTTCTTATAGAAAAGAGAACTGAGGCACCTTCTTGTCCTCTGCTTTGAGTTACACCAATTGCTTCTACATTTAATTTATTTAAAAGACAGTATAAACAGAAAGGGTTCACAAAATGTAAGAGGAAAAACTAAGCTTCCTATGTTGGGTAATGCCTTCTTTTATGCCAAGAGCAAGAATTCCACATGAAGATGGACATTTTTAACATTTCTGAAATGCAGAGTCTTAGAGCCCACAAACATCTGAAATATCCTTTCAGGTGCTTCTTAGTAGCTTGGCTTAGCTATTTGTTATTGTAAAGAAAGAGGGTTTAAATCTGGGATGTAGTTATAACTGAGGCTAGCGTGCAAGTTGACAGCATGTGCTTAGTCATTTCAAAGCAATGCTAGGCCTTTCCTATTTAGCACCAAACTCTAGTCTGCTATAGAATAAATGTATGTAGTAATAGGCATCAGGTTCTTAAGCACAGAAGTGCAAGGACTTTAAGTACAGATGTGGAAGTGCACATTGTAGTTGCAAGGAATTTTATTTACATAGGCTGCCAACAGACAGATGCCGTTCATGCCAGGCTAGAATCCAGAAATCTCAGTTGTTTCCAGTTCATTTTTAATGCTTTTACTTGACAACCATAGTTGTTGTTAATATCAGGCTCCAGGAAACTTTTATAATAGTTTCCTTAGAGCATTTGTATACAACACTGACAGCAGCCAGGAGACAGACACTGCATCTGTGATATTGCAGTTCTATGCTTCTGGCAGGTATATGTCTGATAAAACAAAACTGTTGCTCAACAAGCCACATTAAAAAGGAAATAAAATGCAACCATGCAGCACTACCATATATATCAAAGTGATGGGATGAGATCAATGGGGACCATAGACAATCACTGCCTTTCCTTATATTTCATTGAAGGAAAACGGAGGGAGAGAAAGAAAAAGGGAGTCAATTTTCTGAAAGCCCTGAATGTTTTGAACTAGAAATGTTGCTGACAAACTTAATGTACCTGTGACTCATTGTTTCCCTTTGCATATCACTTTAAACCATAAGTTAGAGTTTACTTAACCGCATGTAATAACCCATCCTAATTACAACTAAAATTCTGTTCGAAGTCAGGAATGCATATCTACTAAGATTTACCATTAGGCAGAGCAAGACAGCTGCCTTAGATATTGGGTGCTGTCTGCAGACTACAAAGTGTTTTTTTCTGATTGTTTTTTTAAATGATTATGATGATGATGCTTGTGTTTTTCTGCCAGAGAGTAGAAGAGGTGATTTTAGAATTTCTTGCTTCTGTGCCAAAGCGCCTTGCTTTGAAATAGTGCTTGGGGAACAAGGTGCAAAATGTAGCTCAGCATCAGACAGCAAAATATCGTGGGTTGGTCCTGCCCTTTTCATTTTGTTTTCCACATTTTCCCCCAAATATTTGGCTCTGATTCCTTCTCCAAACTCTGTACCTCTGTAGTATCCAAACCGAGATGGACTTGGCACTACAGGAGCGTAATTGCAACTGCAGCACTCATACTGATCCTACTAATTCACTTAGGAGAATCAGTGTAGTGTGGTAATATTTGACATTTATATAGTGCTTTGAAGTATTCAAAGAATTTCACATGTCTTATCTTCTCTCACTCCTTACAGCAGCTTTGTAAGGGTAGTTCAGTATTAAAGTCTCCATAATACAGATGGAGTTGAGACTGGGAAAGGGTAGCTTTTATAAAGGCTACTTAGTGGGTTCATGGCAGAGGTGCCACAAAAACAGTATGCATCATTGAGAACCTTGCAAAATGAAGGGGCCTTATTATGCAGAGAGGCATACTTGTGAATAGTTTGCACACATAATGTATATGTAGCCTTATAGAACCTTGATTAGGGCAGAATGTTTTGCTATTTATTTATAATTCTCAACAAAACTGAACGTGGAAATATTTTTATTTATAGTGCAAGCCTAATGCTGATTTAGCTAATGAACCTTGTGGTACTGTGTTTTAAATAAAACCTAACAGACTCTGACAAATAATCAGCATCCCCAATCCATGTCTGTAAGGAAGCCCTTTGCAGTGCCCCTACTGAGGAACTAGAAGTGAAAGAAAATTAATAACGTAAATATCAGTGACTTGCTTCCATGTGTGTACGTGAGTTTTCAGTGGGAAAAAAGCTCACAGTCAGAGATGAATTGTTCATAATTTGAGAGGCAAGTGGACATGGCTGTTTTATGGATTTGAAGGATTTGGATATTACATGCATCTTAATTGCATATTGGGATTGCTCAAAGGTGAGGCTACAGTTGGTGGGGAACACCATGCTGTTCCTGAAACAAATATTTTCAAGTGTGAACAAGGCTCCTCAGTAGGAAGAAGATGGAAAGTTATTTAAGATATGCTTTAATGGAAAACCTACACTTAAATAAATGCCCACAGTAACTTTAAATAACAACTGATAACCTCTGCAGCCATATATGCAGAGGCTTATATGATCACAGAAAGAAAGTACCACTGTCTTTTTATAAGATGAGCAGCTAAGTAGTGAACGAGAAACCTCCTCAGCAGGGACCTGAGTGTCTGGACCCCATGTTTTCCAGAGATTGTCCAAGTTTTTAGCAATAAGTTGTGTATTTTAAGTAATTCTTGCTTGTAATCTTACAGCATAATGAGAATCAAGTGCCTGGTGGCCCAGATGTCAAGCATTTGCTGCATCCTCCCCCACCAAAGAGCTGAATATGATGTATCTTCAGAAACATCTCTGATTTGCTTGAGGTCTTTTTCTTGCATAAGAAATCTATAAGCTATTTAAGTACTTGACTCCCCACTTGGCCATGGAAAGCCACTGGGTGACTTTGGGTGTGTCAGACACTCTCAGCCTCAGAAAAGCCCATGACAGGGTCATCTTAGGTTGCCATAAGTCAAAAACAATTTGGAGGCACAAAGCAAAAACAACTACTACTTCTACTACTAGTACTCCTACTGCTGCTACTACTACTTACGACTATTTCCTCACTTAAAAAGAAAGCTAGTGGCTATGGATAAAAGGCTAGTTCATCTTCGCTGCTCATGATAACTTCCTGCTAGGAGCCAAAACCCAAGTAGAATTCATGGATTGAGAGTTGCTGTCTCTCTGAACGAAAGTCATGTGCTCACGCTATGAGAAACTTCTTAGCAAGACTTAGATGTATCATCTCAGAAACTGATATACAGAAACTGAAAATGGAGACATTATACTAGGGATGACCAACCTTGTTGAATGTTCTTCCATACCATAGTATCACCCAGAATGGCTCTTCTGAGCAGTCCTTGGGTTCCTGTGTGCATGTATGTGCCTTCAAGTCACCTATCAACTTAGGGCAACCCTACAAACTTCATTGGGTTTCTTAGGCAAGGAATATGCAGAAGTGGTTTTGCCAGTCCTTCCTCTGAAATATAGCCTAGAGTACCTGGTATTCTTTGGTGATCCCTATCTGAGTACTAACCAGATTTGACCCTGCTTAGCTTGCAAGATCAGACAGGATCTGGTACCTTTAGGCTATTTAAACCATACCCGCTAACATTTCACAGATGAAAACCAGGATAGTGTGGTCAAGATGCAAATCATTAATGAGGAAGAACAATAAGGTAGGAAAGAATGTAGCAATTTGCTTTTGCCTGAGCCTACATGAAAGGGCAAGTTTCTGCACGTCCTCCTGTTGAGTTAACCAAGCGCAGACTGTTTTTGCACTTTAAATTCAGTTTGTAGCAATTGCAGTGAGCTGAGGACAAAGGGGGAAGGTTGGAGGAGGAGAAAGAAACTGGGACATTTTAAAAGCAGCTGAAAAAAGTGGGACAACAAATCATTAATCAGGATTGTCTGCCAACTTAGGACCATTGGGGAGGATAAGTTCCCTATATTACTGGTACATTTCCACATGAACAATGACCTTTCTCAAAAGTTGTAATGGAAGAACAGAGCTGGTCAGACAGCTGAAATCAACTAGTTACTCAAAAATGAAAGCACAGCTTAGGAGAGTTCAAGGTAAATATAGTTACTAGTAAGGACTAATGTTAAAAGTTTCTTGCCAGTCTTAATGAAAAATCAATAACCAGAGCCCAAATTACTCTCTTCCCCCCAAGTGAGTGACTTGTATTTGGTTGCTGCAAGACTCATTAGATTGCAGTCAAATCTTAGGTAGAGCTGGAAAACATTACTTGTTTAGCTTCCAGAATCTTATTGCCTACATGGCCACTTGCCATCTTTTCTGTAAATTCTAGGACCTGTAGTTCAGAAAAGTAACTTTTCTGAGCTCCAGTGAGGTATTCATAAGATTTCAACAACAAAGACCTGAGGATGGCAGCTATCTCTCCTTCCCACTCAGTATTCTTCCTGTAGTCTTGCCGTGGCTCCTGAAATGGTACCTTTTTTCTGTTATTTTGGGTGACAGGTGCCTATTATCAGAGGTGAAATGGAGGTTTCTGGTTTACTTCTGTTTGACAACTATATACTATGTGATGTTGATTCAGATTTTGTCAGATTGCTCAGAGGGCTGGCTTTTAAACAACAGGAAAGGGAAGTTTCTGATGTGACCAATGAGGCATAAAATAGGTTTGCTAGTAACCCAAACAAGTGGTAGATAAAAGTGCTATCTCCACATAAATTTCTTTCTCATGAAATCTGACACATCATGGTGTCATATTTATAAGTCTCTAAGGAACAATAAGGCTTTCTAAGTAAGAGTGTTTTGTTGAATATTTTCCTGGGAATAATGCAAGTCGTATTAAAAACTAGTTTATGTAAGTTATATGCTTTTTTTATTGCCTGTGTAGACTATTTCATTAATTTCAGATGGCAACATCTGTCAAGGAAGCAAATACCCAAGACTTAAAAAATTTTTTGCTTTTGCCAATGGCAGGAAGTACTTGAAAACACAGAATACTTCAAGTTTTTAATTCTGAAGATTTTCTAACAGAATTAAGTTTTTTTAAAAAACCATTTCTAAGAAGATAAGTGAGATGTGAGGGGTGTAGTATATGAACTGCCAGGAAAAACATCGCATCTTTATAATCTCTCTGTGTGTCTATGTATGTGCAGAGTGCAAAGTGACTTGCTTAGTCAAAAGACATGAGATGAAGAAAGTGCATTTAAAGGTACACTCTTCACTTTTGTGGAGGTTAGGGATGCAGGGCCTCCTCAGAAGTGGGAAAACTGGAAATATCTTCCTTCTTCTCCCTGAGTGTGTGAGTGAGGGAAAGCGTACATGCAACCTCCCTCATCCCACTTCCTCATCCTGTCCCCCCTACACAACTGAATGAACAACAGAATGCACACACCCTCCCTCCTCACTCTCCCCCATCCTATCCCTTCCTCCTGCGCAGCTGCTTGAATGAGTGAGTGAGCGATGGAATGCACGTGTGCACCCTCCCTCATCCTTCTCTCCCCATCTCATCACCTCCCCCCACCCAAGCAAGTGAGCGAGCAAGGGAATGCATGTGAGTGTCGTTCCTCTTCCTGCCACCCCATCCCATTCCATCCCGTTCCTTCCCACTCCCTGAGTGAGTGAGTAAGCAAACAAGGGAACAAAGCCAGTGCCTTCCCTCCTTGTGCTCCCCATTCCATCCCCTTCCTCCTGCCTGAGCAAGGAAATTCACATGTGCCCCCTTCCACTCTCCCTGTCTCATCTCCTTCCCACTTGCCCACCCACCTGAGCAAAGGGACATACATCTCCTCTCTTCTCCCACTGCCTTCTCCCATCCCTTCCCTCCCTGCCCAAGCAAATAAGTGAGCAAGAGAATGCACACATGCACCCTCCATCTTCCTGCTGTCTTTGTACCATCCTCTTCTCCTTTGCTCACCCACCCAAGCGAGGGAGGGAATGCCTGTGCATGCCCTCCCTCCTCCCACTCCCCATCCTGTTTGCTTCCCCCACCCACACGTGCTCTCCTTTCTTGCACTCCCCCCTACATATATAAGTGAGTGTGGAATGGAAGTAGAGGCAGCAGCAAATAATCCATGGATAATCAAATTCATGAGTATCAGACCCACAAATGTGGAGGGGTTACTGTACTGACTCTGCAGTGGATGAAATTGTCAGTTTTACTTCTCTGTTAGAAACACATTAAAATATACATTTAAGTATACATTCCCATATTTATTTGCTTCGTACATGCTTATTCTCCATCAAAAAGTGCAAATTTCAGTGTGGATAAAAGTATGTTTTGTAAAGTTGCAGTTCTACACATATTTATCTAGGAGGAGATCCTATTGAACTTTGTGGATGAACATGTAGATGATTGTATTGTAACTTAATGGGAAGATAGACCTTTCTAAAATGTACTGCAAAATGGCTCTATAATCCTAAGCACATTTACCTGGAAGTATGTCCTATTGATCACAGTGAGACTTATCTTTGAGTAGAGATACATTCCTTATGTAATGTAATATTTCTTACACAAGGATCAACATTCAAAATCTTACTCCAGTTGGACTTTTAAAGTTCTGTTTTTTTAAATAGTTGATATTCTCTTGTAACTCCTCATAGGAAAAAGCTTCTTGTAAAATCCTATTCCCATACATGACTTCAGAACAAAGGCAGGGATGCTTGCTTGTTTTACTTATCTATATCATCCCATCTTATCTAGGTATCTAAGATGCAACACTTGATACCAATAAACTAACTCACATACAAATGGACTTGTCTACATATATGCCACTATATAACATTACAAGACACCCACACTCTGATATTAAAATCAAAGTACCCATGCCCATTTAAAATGTTAATTTTCAAGCCCATGAGATGTTTCTCAGGAGTTCTTTCTTAAATAACAAAGGGCTCAATTTGCTTTGCGGGACAATACATCCTGCAGTAAAAGAGTCATTATCACAGCAGTTCACCACTGGAGAAAATGTATGCTATCTGACCTTTTGTATTTCCCAAATCAAACCTTAGCAACAATTGGTCTCAATGGTAGAGCTTTGGTGGACTGCTGATAACAGAGATCTGTAAGGCTACTAGATAGATTCATTTTGCTTTTTTAAAGCATAAGGTTGACATATGCATAGTGCAAAAATTCCCTTGCGAAACAGCAAGTAAACAGTAAAAGTATTTCAGCAATATTCAAGACACTCATCTTTGGCATAGTCTGAGTTCAGGAGTGCTTGTGTTATGAAGAAAAGTGTGAGGGTGCTCAGACTTAGCCTTTAAATGCCACTTCTGCTTTGATATGGACTCTCATATATTCCAGGGAAAGGGCACCCAGACGAAGGATAAAATGTACCAGTTTTGAAACAGATGTTTCACTTCCCCTGTGGGTACTGTGATTTCTTGGGTTCCTGAGAGGAAGCCCCCCCCCGCAATTCTGCAGAAATTAAACTTGACCTCTTTTAAAAATCTTTAGAATGTTAGGACGACTGTGCTAGATTTATTTAATTACCGGTACTATTATTGGCATAAGACAAAGTTATTATGTTTGCCCACTTCAATGTGCATTCAAGTCACACTAATGTTTGTCTTGTCTGTAGAGCAACAAAAGTGTTAAAATATACTGTTTGTAAAGCTATGAATGTTCTACATACACAAAATTACATACCAAAACTGCAAATCAAAGGGATTCTGATTATCACATTTTCCTCCCTAGAAGTGCTTTTGGAATGAATCATGGAGGAATCACATGAAAAATTATTTGTATCATACCTGAAAGTCCACATGCACTATCAAGAAAAGGTCAATGAGCAAGTTCTGGGAGGATATGAGAATCTTTCTCATAAAACTTAGGAAAACATTTAGGGACTTCCAGTTGTACTTGTATGCCTATCTGCACCTGTCTTGTGCTTATTGCTTCAAGATAAAACTAGATATTGCCCTTACAAATGATTTTCCCCAAATATATATATGCTGAGATAGGAAAGGACACATTTGTAGGATAACATCAGTGGACGAAAAGAAGTGATTCTCCCCTCCTTTATTTTTGTTTTAAAGCTTGTTTAAGGGAAGTGATAAAATGGAAGAAAGCATGTGCGGGGAAGAATCTGTCTATATTTCATCATAACTTCTTTCCATTTGCAGCTGAAGATCATTTATCCAAAATGTTGGATGGGAAAATCAAGCTTCCAGCACTTTGCAAGTTTTGTGATGTAAAATTAACAAGCTGCAAAAATGAAGGCCGTTGCAAGAGTCACTGCAATCGCACATCTATCTGCGCTGACAAGAATGAAGTATGTGCAGCTGTTTGGTAAGTTCAATCTGACTGTGTACATGGATTTACATTTGATTTATAATGCCCTTACCTATCAGTGAAGTATACTTTTATTGAGACATTCAGAACTTCCATCTAGCTACATTCATTCCATTATTTTTCATACTTTAATTAGCTGCAGAATCCATTCTGATACTAGTGCAAAGTGAGTTTTTTTTTAAAAAAAACAACACAGTTGGCTATGAAATATGCTGTGTGTTCTCTGACACACTTGATATCTTGTGATTGCGGCAACTCTCACACTGTTTAGAATGCATGCATAGAGATATTGTAGCACCCTTGAGACCTTTCTTCTCAAAGGTGGTCCCTTTGTGTACCAATCCAGACTAACATGGCTGTGTCTTTAAATTCTGTTTAGAATGCAAACAGATTTGAGATACCAAATCAATTTTAAGAAATCATAGGCTTAACATGTATAATTTGTAATCTCATTCTGAATGGCTGTAACTGTCTTACAAAATGAAAATAAAAAGAGGAGCAGCAACTGTGAGCACCTCATATCTGCTTGTTGCTGTATAAGGGCACACACGGACACACACACATTGCACGCACACATGTACTCAGTTACGAAACTGCATAGTTGGGCTTTACAGTATGATCAATTTCTGGATGGGTACAGAAGGAAAGGAGTGGGGGTGGGGTCTTTATCCAGACTCTCTCTTCAACATCTGAACAGATAATGAGTGCCATAAAAGTTAAGCATTATATTATAAAAGTATTAGAGTATCTCAACATGGATCTACATGGCTAAAGCTTACTACGTACACAGTCATGCTTTCTGCATTCAGAGCTTTTGTTCCATCCAGTTTACTTTGCATGCATAGATCACCTCCAGCAGAAACTACTCTGAACAAGAAAACTGGTTTTCTTGTATGAATTGTACTTTGTTGGATTGAACAAGTTCATCTACAACTGTCCTTCTAAATGCCCTTTAAAAGCCAATACAACTCAATGTACGTGGCAGGAACATACAGGGACGTATCAACAAGATGTACACATGCAGATTGTGCGAAGAGATGTTAAATTCCATTTATTTATATTTATTTATATATATATATATATATATATATGCGCACTTTCTTTTTCTCAGGGCAGGACCCAGGGTGGCTTTCAGAATAATTACAATAAAATTTCAAATAGTTAAACTCAACTGTATAAAATAACATAAAACCATAGCAAAAGTTAAAACAATAAATAGAACATCCTAATAAAAAATAAAAAACCTCCCCTGCTCACACATTAAAAGCCTGTTTGAAAGGAAATGTTTTTGCCTGCTGGTGAAAGGAAAGTGGGAAGGGGGCCAGCTTAGCCTCCCATGGAAGAGAGTTCCAGAGGATGGGAGCAGCCATTAAAAAGCCTCTCTCCATGACCTCACCAAGTAGACTGGGACAGTAGCAAGACTGAGAAAAAGCTCTCCCCTTCCCCTGCACATCTTAAAGCTCTGGCAGGTATGTACTAGGAGATACAGTCTTTCAAACAGTCTGGATTAAGCTGCATAGGGCTTCATAGGTTGTGACTACCATTTTGAATTGTCCCTGGAAATGAACAGGTAGCCAGTGAAACTGTTTTAACAGGGGAGTTATGTGTTCCCTATTATTGACCTCAGTCAGCATTCTGGCTGCCTCATGTTGAACCAGTTGAAGTTTCCAAACAGTTTCCAAAGGCTGCCTCACAGAGTGTGTTACAGTTGTCCAACCAAGATGTAGTCAAGGCATGTGTCACTGTAGCCAGATCTGACGTCTGAAGAAACGGGAGCAGCTGGCACACAAGTTTTAGCTGTGCAAATGGACTCCTGGCCACTGCTGATACCTGAGCATCCATCCTCTGACATTTCAGAGGAAGTATAACACCATCCAGCACAGGTAGAGTCCCTCTTCCTTGATCTGCCTTATGAATGATCAGGAGTAGCTTTATCTTGTCTGAGTTAAGCTTCAATTTGTTTGCCCTCATCCAGTCCGTTACTGACACCATTGATTCATTACTGAGACAGCTTCCTTAGAATCAGATGGAAAGGAGATTGACAGTTGGCTGTCATCAACATATTGGTGACACCAAACCCCCAAACTCTGGATGACATTTCCCACTGGTTTCATATAGATCTTTAACAGCATGGGGGGCAAAATGGAACCCTGAGGGAACCTACAGGCCAACAGCCAGGAGATCGAACAGGAGTCCCCCAGCACCACCGTCTGAATTCAACTCCCTAGGAATGACTACGTAACAGTGCCCTCAAGTCCCAGAGAATCAGCCCAGAAAGGTACCATGGTTGATTGTACTGAAAGCTTCTGTGAGGTCCAGCATAACTAACAGGGGCGCTCTCCCTGTCCAGTTCCCTGCATGGTTCACCCACCAAGGTGACCAAAGCTGTCTTCATCCCATATTCTATTCAGTTTAAAAGGCAATCCAGGCTTGCCTTCATTTGACCCAAATCTGTTCTCTAGTTCAAAACTAGGCATAACTTGGGACACTTTTCTAGCATTTGTCTTGGGACACTTGTCTAGCATCTGATCTGCCCACTTTGAATGGAATACCTCAGGACAATGAACTGTTCTGGAATTCAGCTGGCATTTTTTGTAACATTATAATATTGTACTACATTATGTATTGTTGTTATAAACATTTGTGATCAGATATGTCTTGGCTTGTTATTTTGATCCTTCAAAAAAACATACTTATTCCTTTATAGGAGAAAGAATGATGAAAACATAACATTGGAAACAATATGCCATGATCCTGCACAAAAGCTCCATGGGCATGAACTGACAGACTACAATTCAAGGCAATGTGTAATGTCAGAGAAGAGGGAAGCTGGAGGATTGTTGTATATGTGCTCCTGCAACGAGGAAGAATGCAATGATGAACTTATTTTTTCTCTAGGTATGTTGAGGTTTTATGCTGCATGTGTATTTTTGTTTCATTTTCTTTGCTCTTTCTGCCCTTCCTGCTGGAATAGCAGTGGGCGCTATGTTTTTTTTTAGGATTTCCTGCTTTTGGGGGAAAATGGCCTTCTTTTGTCAAAGGGGTAAAATACTATAGGAATTCCAGGGAGAATCTTCTCAAGAAAACTTTCCAATTTGACAAGTACTGCAACTGTGGAGGGCTAGGGGGCTGTGTTAGCCCCCCAGCAAACCTTGGAAGCCTAACACCCCATGCACTGCACCCAAAAAAATTGCCAGGACAACAGGAAGTAAGCAGAATTCACTTGGGAGCATCTTGGGGCGATTTTTTAATTTTTTTATTATTTATTATTATTTTTATTTAGCTCTAGGAGACCCAGAGCAGACACAAAAACGACCCTTGATGGTGAATGAAACTCATGGACCATGCTTTGCCCATCCCTTCTCTAACAGGAGGCCTATATTTTTTAGCCCTAATAACCTAATGTTCATAGATACTATATATAGAAAAAGATGGTTCCCTCTTGCCATGGAATTCATTAAGTTTTGGTTTTGAGCAGTAAATATTTTCTGCCTTTTGTATCTCTGGGGCAGGTGGCAAATTTTGATGACATCGTCAGGGATATGGGGCTTTTAAAGTGCATTGGGTATGCTGCATAAACACATTGGCCTAAATCCTCTTTATTAGCCTCCACTAGAATAAACCCACTGAATTAATTGTTGAATGGTGAGTCAACATGCTGAGAAACACAGTTGCTTCTACTGGCTTACTCCAGTAAGGACTAAAATAGAATTCTGGCTGCTGTTTGTTGGCAACCGAACAAGTTCTGAGCTGATTTGTTGTTATTTGCCATCAAATCAGCATTGACCACATTAATATTTCCTGGTGGGTTTCATGGTACATGAAAATGAAAGTGTCTCTGATGTGAGGCTTTTTCATTATGAAATGGCTGTTTTATATTTATCAACTGCTCTTACTAGGTATGCTAAATCGTCATACGAAGTACAACAGGTCAGCCCAGGAAGAGGAAACTTAAGAGAAAGAGAAATTTTATTTATTTTCTTTTGTTTTATTTATATACTGTTTTTTCCCAGCGTATGACCCAGGCTGGCTTCCAGCAGGCTAAAACGAGATGTGGCTAAAAATCTGATAATAAAAAAAAATTAAGCAAGTTATTATATTAATTTGCTATTAAATCTTTAAAAGCACAAAAAAACCACCCATAATAAAGGTAAAAAAATACATCGTATCCCCCAATAGCTATCTGAAACCAAAATCATTAAAATGCCTGTTTAAATAGAAAGGTCTTTGCCTGCTAGCAAAAGAAGAACAGAGAGACGCCAAGGAACCAAAGGAAGCTAATTTGAAAGCCTGGGAAAAGCCACCTAAAAGGTTCTCTCCTGTGTCCTCATCAGATGAGCCTGTAACAATGGTAAGACCAAGAGAAAGCTCTGCCCCTAGATCTTAGAAGTCTGGCAGGTTCATATAGAGAGATAGTGATAAAACTAATAAAAGTGTATTGCCCTTCTGATAGGCTAAATGATTAAGTAGCAGAGTTAGAATATGTAAAGTCGAAGGCTTTCACAACCAGAATCCAAAGGTTGTTGTGGGTTTTTGGGGCTTTGAGGCCGTGTTCTATTAGTATTTGCTCCTGATGTTTCGCCTGCATCTGTGGCTGACATCTTCAGAGGATCTGGTGGCATGGAAGTGAGACATACTTGTGTAGTCCTCGGGTGGGAGGAAGCAATTTGCATATGTTGCAGTTGGCCTGTGTGATGGCCTATTGTTAAATGGGATATCCCCCAGGGTCTGTTGTTGGTTAGGGGATATGCATAACAGTGCATTAAGTACATTAGCAATTCATTGCATTGTTTCCTGTAGGGGGACCTCCAGAGTCTGGGTGGTATTCATTGGAATATTTTTGAGTCTTGATTTTAGTGTTCTTCAGTACTGCTAGTCAAATTTTGTTTACTTTCCAAGTTTCTTCTTTCCTGTTGAAATTGTCCATGTGTTTATGGATTTCAATGGCCTCTCTGTGTAGTCTGATGTAGTAGTTGCAGAATGGTCCAGAATTTCTGTGCTTTCGAAAAGCATTCTGTGTCCAGGTTGGTTTATAACATGTTCTGCTACTGCTGATTTTTCTGGGTGGATCAGTCTGCAGTGTCTTTCATGTTCTTTAATTTGTGTTTGGATGTTGCATTTTGTAGTCCCTGTGTAGACCTGCCCAAACAATCTACAGACTGACCAAGAAAATTCAACAAATGCTACGTTCAGCAAATGACAAGTGGAATCTTTTAACTTCTGCTGGAATTTACCACATACCTTGCAGCTGTGGACATGTCTACATAGGGAACTACATAAACACTACATAAATCCATAAACACATGGACAATTTCAACAGGAAAGAAGAAACTCAGAAAGTAAACAAGATTTGGCTACCAGTACTGAAGAACACTAAAATCAAGACTTAAAAATATGTCAGTGAAAACCACCCAGACTCTGGAGGTCCCTCTACAGGAAACAATGCAATGGATTGCTAGTATACTTAATGCACTGTTATGTGTATCCCCTGACTAACAATACAACCCTGGGGGATATCCCATTTAACAATAGGCCATCAAACAGCCCAGCTGTAACACATGCAAATTTCTCCCTCTCGCCCGGGGAATACACAAGTACATATACTCTGCCTCACTTCCATGCCACCAGATCCTCTGAAGATGCTAGCCACAGATGCAGGCGAAATGTCAGGAGAAAATACTAATAGAACACAACCTCAAAGCCCAGAAGACCCACAACAACCTATAGTCAGAATACTTTGCACAAGTGATGGTGGTAAGCAGGAGGGAGAACTGCATGATCCGAAGCTTAGAAATTTTGTTGCTGAAGTGATTTGTCAACGTAGTTTCAAATTATATAATTTGTAGTAAGTTTGAAACATATTTGAAGTTTTAAAATAAATAGAATTCACTGAAAATAGCTGATCCACCCCACAAACAGTGTCCCGAGATAGCAAATTGAAGTACCCTATTTGCTGGCATATAAGACTCACTTTTTCCCCTGAAAAACACTGTTTGAAAATGGGGTGCATCTTATACACCAGTATATCGTATACACTGGCAAATAATATTTGCTGGCATATAATTGGGGTGTGTCTCATATGCCAATGTATCTTATATGCCGGCATATATGGTAACATGAAACATTAATTGATGTTCAACTAATTAATCTCATTAATGCTTAATCTTTAAAATATGATTTTTAAAATAATTGTTTTTTAAAATAAACAACAAATGGGGGAGTAATGAATATTTTTTAAACACATTATTTCCAAATTCTTGTAGTAGAGTAGGATGAAGTAAAATAAATTGCTTTATTGACAGATCTTGGCTCAAATAGAGAAGTAGTCTAGACAAAGTCTAGATGGATGCATCTTTCCAAGCTGTTTTTTCATCCAAATTTTTCTTATGGTTAATTGCTAAAATTATTTTTACAATCTTTTCTCCCAAGCCCTAAAAGTGTCATTATAGCAGCTGCATGCTGTTAAATGTATTACTAATTTAATATTCATCTGCTTCCTTGATTTCTACAACACACCTGATTACCTTGTCACACTATCTAGTACAGGAAACTGACTGGATCTATTAGAAAGTCACACAAACCAAGTTGCTGATTTTGTAGATGCAGCCCAGAAAGATAAAGACATTCACAGTGGTGGGAACCCAAAGGTTGGTGGTGCAAATAGAAGTCTGAGGCTGAAATCTAACTTCATGCTGTTGGAGCAGAAATGTCCACTAATGTGCTCTCGGATTGATCCTCAATGAGATGTTTTGAGACAAAGTTCCAAGCAGATAGAGCAGGAGGAGAGAAAGGGTAAAGTCTTTATTTGGATGGTGGCGCTTAAGAAACAGGTTAGGGGTAGGAAAGTAATATATCCAGAAATATGAGGAGAGTTGGCCTAAGGCCACAAAATGCTTTGAAGGTGAGACCAAAGAACTCAGGCTGAATCCTGGAGCAGATAAGGAGCCAGTGTAAGAGTCTAAGCAAGCTTTATCATATGGTAAAAGAAATGAGAGATCTTGGCTGCAGAATGTTGGATCAATTTGGGGAGCAAAATGGGGTGACAAAAGATAACACAGGAAAAAATTATAATAGTCTAGGTAAGAGATGACCAGGACATGGACCAGAGTTTTTACCCAGGGGTCTCAGAAGGAAACATGTGTTTTTTGCTGTGTTATATAGAGAAAACTAAAACAACATAGTGACAAGCTGAACACGGAGGAGTCAGATACAGTCAAGAGTGTATGTCTGTTCAGTTGAGTGGCCAGTAACATTGTTAATATTTAAGGACATAAGGTGTCTGAGGGCTTGCAGAAGGTGAGAAGGGAAATTCAGTCTTGGATATAGAGCTGATGATGAAGCATCCAAGCTAATATTTTTAACAGAAATGCGGAAAAAAAATATTGCATAACAGTATAGATGTGTTGAAGTGTAAAAAAGCTAAAACATTTTGGAAGGAAATACACAATTTAATCAGGGAAATTACTGGGATAGATTTACTTATGTATCCAGAGTTGTATTTGCTAAATATGCTGAAGGGACTTAATGGAAATCAGCAAAAGAAATATGGTCGTCTGTTACTATATATGGTGACAGCAACGAAGATGTTATATGCTTCCAAATGGAAATCCGAGGCAATACCATCAAATGACGCATGGCTACTTAAACTATTTGATATGTTCCAAATGGGTATTTTAACTGTGTATATAAGCAATAATCAAAGTATAGATAAAGTAAATCAGGATTGGGTACACTGGACTGTTATAAGCTCTTTAGAGTTTAGCTACTTAACAATGTATTCCACTCCAAATGAAAGGAAAACCAGAATTTACTCTCAGGTATGCTATGCCTTTTCTTTTAAGTGAGAATCAGTGCAGGATTCTTGGGCCCTTTTTGCACCTTACCTTTGTTGTGGCAGTGGGGAGCGGCGCTCACACGAGCAGCCATTCGCACGAGCCGCTCACAGCAGCCCTTCTGCCTCTCGCATCGGCTTGCTGGTTGCGCGATCGTTGCGCTAGCACCCTGCCCCTTCCTTTTGCAGTGCAGCCTGGGAGCTGTAGGCTGCGCTGGGGGAAGGAAGTGCGACCGCCCCGGCTCGCCAACGCACCGCACGCAGGTAAATGCACGAGGGCGCCGCGAGCATTGCGCAACCGCACAGTATTTTCGGCTTTAAGACGAAAATAAAAAATGCACACGCGTCCCGCTTTAGCCTTTAGCCGTGAGTGCCACATGTCTGGGAGTGCGTCATACGGACCGACGCTCCCATTCACGTGACACTCAAGGGGCGCTCACACAAAAAAAATGCGTGCGAAAAGGGCCACTGTCATCCAGCTCTGCCAGGAAGCAGGCTATTTATATTTTAGTTGCATCTTCCAACAGTATGATGGCACATAGATCTTGCATTTTCTAATGGGCTTAAGAAAGGATTGCCAGGCTTACATGGCTTGGTGTAAGTTCTCTCCTTCAGATGTGTAAATCCCATATCTTTCCACAGCCAATAAAGACACTTTATGACACTGCCTTGGGGAGGCTTTTGCTTTGATCTTTTCTGTAATGTTTTAAAACGTCCATTTTCATCTTGTCTGCCTACTTAATGATGTCCATTATCTCAATGCAGGCAGGGCAGTCAAGCACATAATAAGCTAGTAGCTGACTTTAATGATTTCATTCATGTGTTGTTTACTCACCTCTGTGGAAAAAAAATAAGCAGAAAGGTGCTTACAAAAACTAACAAGAATTAAAATCAATGACAGTTTAGACTTAAGGCAACACATTTTTGTGGACATGTTACTGTGTTGGCTGTCTGCTACAGACATGCTAATAACACACTGGCTAATAGAATTAATTAGACTGAATTATAAAAATTATGAAATTATAAAATCTACAGTTGACAGATGCTTCTGGTAGAACCAGGAACTTTGCAGTGCTCACATGCTAGTCAAGAGGTTACTTTCCACCCTTGTGTGTTTTGTAGAGAACCAAACAAGTTTTTTTGAAGAACCAAAAAGCCCTGTGAGGCATCCATTGTCCGATACGAACTCTCACAACAGTTTAGATCAAGCGTGGAGAGCTTGTTTCAGCCTGAGAGCTCGACTTCACTTTTGGAAAATATTCATGTTTGTGAGAGGGCCACTTTCCAGTAGTGGCAGGGCAGAGAAAAGGGTAGAACAAAAATACAAGTGAATTTTAGCTAAAGGCTTCAATAGCTAGTCCCTTATTAGCTATTCTGAGGGGCCTTTCAGTGTTTTAGAAGAGGGGAAAAACTGTACAAACACTAGAAAGCCACCAACTGATGACCTCATAGGGAAAGGGTATGTGATCATTGGGGAAAGTAGAGGATTAGGACCCCAGAAGTGTTGGACTCAGTCACAAGGCTTGCAGTTGCCCACCCCTTGTTTACATAATAGAAACGGCTTCCAATCTAGCCTTGCAGGAGGTACAGATAGGTCTGAGTCAGACCTTCTTGCTAGAATGCTCTCCCTAGTAAAGCTCATTATGTATCAATACTTTTGGAAGATGACAGATGACACTATATGAATTATTACTGGTTTTTTGTTTTATGTCAATATGCTGCCAAAGTATCACATACTTCAAAGGTTTTAAATTTGATTATGTTGACATTAATGTTGATATTCACTGGTGGTGGTGGTGGAGGAGGAGGAGGAGGATTACAACTTAAGGTTTTGTTGTGCATTACTTCAAGTATTTTTTAGATTTTATTTTCTGGGGCCAAGCAGTTCATAAACAATTGAAATGCATAAATAGTTACACCGAGGCAAGCCAGAGATTCACAGAAGTATCAAAGAGCACTTCTGCTGGTGGTACTCTCAGAGTGATTAGCATGTCTTCCATTAGCAAGGGAGTGATAACTAACAATCCTATTTTCTCACAAGTGCATTCCCCTCTCCCTGGCTTAATCTTTTGTGTTCTTTTTTCATTGAACTTGTTAATAAGAGGCATACCCTCTCCTTTGGTTTGCTTTGCTTGCCATATGCAGACCATACCACATGCTCACATTGCTTCTTCCTATGTACTGGGGAGAGTGATCAAATTTCTTGATCTGTTATGCATTAGAAACACAGTTGAGCAATGTTCATTACCGCAAGTGGTCTCTGTTTCATTTGACTAATAATGATTTTAATCATCTGTTAGTGCTCAAGGATCTGCATTCCAAAGCAACCAACACACCCTTGTGGATTTTGGCTGGGTTTTCATATTAGTCACATTGTACTTGTGTCTCCTTAAACAGCTGAGCACATTTGGTATGTTGAAGTTATTTCCTGCCAGGCCTCAAAATTTGACACAGGAATGTACCCAACCTGTGTTCAATTCTTGTAAGGATGGATGGTTCTGTAGAGTAGACATTATAACTTTAGAGCAGGAGTGCACAAGGATGATCCTCCAGCTTCTGTTGAATTTCCATCCCCATTAGCTTCAACCAGCTGAGCCAATGAGGAAGAATGCTGAGAGTTGCAGTGTGACAACATCTAGAGGGCTGTAGTTGCCCACCTGTAGGAGAACTTGAATCTCTTCTTGGAAAAACATTAGTAGATCATAAGAAGCGATTGAATACCATAAAAGGACTAAGAATTTGATTGCCAGCCAGCAGTTGTCTTTAGAGTACAGTTTGTAATTTAGTATATTTTATTCAAGGAGGAAAACTGTATTTGAAGATAGCATGGTCAGGCTATGTTGATGTGGGGACTTGGATCTACTTAGCATTTAGAAATGGCCTAAATTGAACTGCAGTTAACAGTTTTGTCCAATAACCTGGCCAGACTTCAACATGGATTTGCATATGCATATACACACACATACACACACTGTCAGTGGGAAACAGGACAATTTGGCCAGCAATTCCAAATGATCTCCAGGATAATGGCCTTTTTCAAAAGATCCCAAAATCATGGTCTGTTCTATGTTGTCACTGTCATTCTGCTTTCCGTTTAGCTTCCTGGCTCCTGGAAAAACAAAACCAATTTATCCTTAGTATTTTAGCTTTAAGAAAACAAACTGAGGTAGAGTTCTTCTTTGGATAATTTATTGTTGGTAAACAATATATATGTAATCACCAATTAGATAGAACAGTAATCACCACTTAGAACAGGAAAGTAAAATAAGGGAAGAATCTTTTCTATATGTTTTCATGTGTTTTAATTGTCAGTTGGGTTGTTTTTTTGAGTTTTGTATTCTTGTCTTTTATATGTTGTTAGTAGGAGATAATCTTGTAGTTACATAAGTTGTTACGTATATAAGATATGGTATGCGGTATTCTTTTCATGTAAGTCTTGTTCTTTATAGTTTTTTGTTTTTCTTCCTTTTGATGTATTTTTTATTTTATTTTTTTGGTGTACTGTTATTATGATGGTCTGTTTCTGAATAAAAAGATTGAAACTTGAAAAACAAAAACAAAAAAACAAGCAGCCGTCCCATGATCTGCTATCTCATCATTATCTCCAGGTTGTTGTTGTTGTTGTTGTTGTTTGTATTTGAGCTTTAGTGCTGCTTTCACTGACTGATGTTTAGGTTGTCCAGAAAATCTTCCTTTAAGAAAAGATCAGATTTGTAATGAAGCATCTGCCTACCTCTTCAAAGCAGAGTTTGGCTTGTTAGAACATGTTCGAATGAAATTCAAAACTTCCTTTTGTAACACTAACTCTTGCTCCATACACAACCTACAAGTGTTGTCATTCCCTTTTTATTGTTGTGGATTAGTGTTCCTTTTAAATGAAAACAGCCCCTTTGGGTTGCTTGCCTGGTTAGCCATGGCAGGAAGACAAACGATTTTTACAGTATCAGACATGCGGTTTCCTGTCTGTGTTTAACTCAGAGGAGAACATCACGGCCAGCTGGTCCACTGCTCTTCCAGACAACCAGATAATAGCCTGTAATAATTTTGTCTTTTGGACTGTCATCCAGATGCACCCTTCACGTGGCTCTTGTCCCATGCATATTGGCTGCTGCTGCTGCTTGTTTAGTGGAGTGTGGATTTTCTTCTATGTTTATGTAAATATTCTTTCTGCCCTACTTAATTCAGATGAGAGTGGCCTATTCACAGATGTCAGCAGAAGAGTTGTACAGATGAGAATGAAGTTTGAATCAAGGTGCTAGTTCACTTGATTTCCTCCCATCTGTTAACTTAATTCTATTTTATTTTATTTAACATCAGTTGCAAATGCCAAACTGTTGAAGATGTATTGAAGCACACTGATTTATGTCTAAATAGCAGAAAGGCATTTCTGTTTTGGGACTCTAAGACAAAATATTATGAATGCAACAGCAGGGTCTAATTTCCTGAAGAGGCTAGACACTAAGTTTTAATGAAAAAACTCTTAGCTACAGGCAAGTTAGTGTAAGAAACTGTCATACTTAATCTTGCAAACACAGAGATTGCAAACAGTCTCCAAAGGCATGTTTTTCCCTGGTTAAACCTGATTGCTCAGTATTGGTACTTCTTGAGAGCTCCAAAGAAACCTAACTTTGACACTATTTTTACTAGGTAGATTTAACCTAAAACCTGCTTTTCTTGTGGATTTTTGTCTTTGAAATGCCACATTTTATTTGGGTGCCTCAGAAAATCGATATGATTCATTTTGATAATTAAACCATTGAATCATGATCTGAGTCAGCAGGAAATGGTCTTTTGACTTTCACAATTACTACAAATTAAATGTTGTAGACATGTGTGTGTGTATGTGTGTGTACATACATACACACAAATGGGAAAATAGGCTTCAGAATGAGTGACATATGCTACTTAAGTTAATGGTCTTTCTTTGCCAAACAAAATTGGGGCAAGTTGCAAGCAGTCTCTAAAAAATGGAACTTTGAATGTGGTGTCTTTCTGTAGAAAAAAACTGACTTTAAAAGCTAAGTCTTATGCCAACATAACTAGTACTATTTACTCTTCATGCAGCTAATACAAGAAAAGAATTCAAATTTTGCACAGAGAAAATACTGCTGTCCAAAATGGAGGGAAGCAGGAGAAAAAGGTAGAAAACGAGATGTGAAATTCTACCCATCATGACTTGAAGATTCAACATTCCATTCTTTCTGGAAGAAAGAGGGGGATTGTTAACCTCCAGTTTATTTGTAACAGTGGCGATTCATTAGTATTTAACAGGTGTCTGTGCATACCTAGATAAGGAGTTGCTTAGAAAAATCAAGTTCCTCAAGAACTTTACCTAATGTCTGGATAAAAGTGGAAATGACTTGCATATTTGAATATGTAAAAAAAGAAAAAAAAGTTGGAAAATTCTAATCTCCCTGTAAAAAAACCCTCCTCTATTGTCTTCAGTGGTTGAATCGTTGGTTTTAATCTCTGTGATGTGTGTCTGAGTGCAACATAGATGGATAGAGGGCAGACAGACAGATCTAGATTGTTGTGACTTCATAAGGAAGAGTTTTATCTTCTCCCTGCTAGCTTTCCTGATCCAGATCAGGGCCTCTGTGCTTACCTGGAGGACACTGTTTTAAATACATTAGATATTTCTCAAGTATCTGATGGGCAATCATACAGAAGAAGAAAACCCTTGTTCACAGCTGCCTCATTAGCTCTAATGACTTTAAATGACAAGAGGATAGCTTTTGATTGAACATTAGGAGAAAGCTGTTGACAGCAGGAGCAATTTGACAATAGACTTAATTCCCTAAAGGGGTGTTCCTTGCAAGAGCTCTTCATGCAGAAGAGCTATGCTGGGGATGCTCTGGTTGTGAATCTCTGCATCCAGCAATCAGCTATGTTCGCCTAGAAGTCCCACCACCACCACCATCCAATGCTCTGATTCACTTTCCTCTTTTCAGTCATCACCACTGTCAGGGGGGCTTGTAGGTGATTGCAGCTAGAGATGAAAATATGAAATCTCATCACAGCATGTTCTGTGTTCCTGATCCAGATGAGCGGGTGCATATTTACTTCAGAGTAAACAATAACAAAGGGAAGCTGCTTGCTACGTAAGGAATTTTAAGTATAGTTTTGGGAGAGCTCAGACATGTAATATCAGATCTTCTGTCTGAATTGATATAGTCTAAGGAAGACATACTTTTCTTGATGTGTAGTTGTGTTCTAAGTCCAGTAGGCAGTATTGTTTAGCAATTGGTCTTATATAAATGAGCCAGGGGAAAAATGATTTTAAAAACCACCAGCGTTGAATGGTTGTGCAAACCACTAACATATGAAAAGTAATGTGTGTTACTCATTTTAGTTGTTGAGCCATTTAGTTAAACAAATTACTGCCTGAGTATTGATTTCTTGTAATTCAGCAAAACACAGTTAATCTTGCACATGAAGTGATTTTTTTTATCCACTGTATAACGTACATTTCAGAAACAACGAAAAATTGCTAAAGCATAGACGTGCTAAAAGGTAGGGAAAAGTAAAAGGCAGGCAAAAACATTTTGCAAACAAGGGGCAATAGGAAAGGAACTGCGATAACTTCCACTTCCTATGTATTTACTTAGCATTATAGTTTGAGGTCACTCTTGCGTTTTAGTTTAACCTGATCATATAAAGCACCATGGAAGGAAGGGAATGGAGCACAGAAGACAACAGAATATGCATGTGCAACAGTTCTAGAAAGAACCAGTTCTGGAATGACAAAAATCACAGAGAGGCATAGGAAATTGTTACAAAAAGGTAATAACAGCATAATGAGACAGAAAGAAAATGAGAAATAAGGAGACACAGGCGATTTCTGCACTAGCCTTTGAGGCCCCTCCCTAAACTGCAGACCCCAGGATTCCATAGGATGTTGAAAGTGGAATAATTGTACTATAACAAGCTAGTGCGAAAGTGGCCACAGTCAATTGGTGATAGGAGTCCTTATAGAAGATGGACTTGAGGTGTCAGAAACTCCTTGTACTATTAACATATAGATTGCCTTCCCATCCATAGTTTTTTTTTTTTAAAGATATGTTGCTGAGTTCCATGGTTCCTTGACTTGGAGACCTCACTACAGCTTTGTGGTGTGGAAGTATACCACATTTCATGCATTCTGGAACCTGCATGTGGAGCAAAGCAAAAAACCGTGTGCCTCTCAGGATAGTTTTTCTTTCTTTCTTTCTTTCTTTCTTTCTTTCTTTCTTTCTTTCTTTCTTTCTTTCTTTCCTCCTGCCTGGCTGGCTGGCTGGCTGGCTGGCGCTTGGCCTTTCTTTCTTTCTTTCTTTCTTTCTTTCTTTCTTTCTTTCTTTCTTTCTTTCTTTCTTTCTTTCTTCTTTCTTCCTTCCTTCCTTCCTTCCTTCCTTCCTTTATTCATTCAATTTATACCCCACCTTTCTCCCAGTGTGGGATCTACCATTAAAAATCCATGGAACACTTTTCCAAAATACTGTTCAGGGCCTCCTCCCAACACTTGAACCCTTCTAATATTGTTTCTAATGCAATTCATATGCATACTCCTAATTGAGCAAGCTAATAATTCCTGACCTCTGCGTCAAAAAAAAAAACGTCTAGCTCCAAAGTGTAAGAATACTTCTTGTGCTTTCAGAGAAGGCCAGCTGTATTGTGCCTACATGATTCAACACATACGAATCTTTAATTTAGTTTAGTGCTCTTTAGTCAACACATACAAAAAGTACTACTTCACACAATTCACAGTTAAAACTATTCAATTCAATTCCTAAAGGTGTAGAAGGAGCTCAGACAAATTGATGGAGGATGAAGCTGTTGATGGTTTCTAGACATGATCTTTTTTTTGCTACTTTTAGGATCAGAAGGAATCAGTCAGAAACAATGTAAGATGGGGATTATTTTTCTTCTCTCCTCCTCATGGGCTACCCAGTATCATCTGGATGGTTACTGGTGGGGAGGAGCAGAATCTGATATCAGATAAGATAGGCCTTCTGTCTGAGCTATCAAATATGGATTATTCAGTTGGTCAGATTTAACAAATGTAGTAGAGAGTGAGTGATTTGCCCATAAAAAACTGCTTTTTCATTTGCTCAGGGCTTGTCTTCTGCTAATAGGAAGACATACCCGGATTGGTCACTACTGTAAGAACTTTGGTAATGGCTCCTCTGAGTATGGGTGGTACTTATGCTTATGCCCTCTGAAAGTAAACATTTTCTGCTATGGAATGTGCTTCTAGATATCAGGAGTTTGGTAAACTCCACTCCAATTGTTTTTAGAGAAGAGTCAAGACTACTGAGTCGTTTCCTTAGAGCTGGAATTAGAGTATTAATTCTCAAAACCAGTCTTTTCAAATTTCAGTCATTTAATAGTTGCAGCCTGTACATATGCAACAGGCCTGTGTATATTTTGGATTTTTTTTTCAGTCATGTTGACAGACTTTTCTGCACTGATGGCTTATAAGTATGTAATGAGAAGTAATCCTCTGTTTTCTGTAATCAAACACAGGCCCTACTGAAAAAAAATATATTGCTGGGCATGCTCTAGCAAGAAGAGTTTCATTTAGTTCATTTACAAGTGGTAATTTTTGTCCCCCAAGAAAAGCAGACTTGCAGAATTTGATGACTGAATTTTATGAAATGGCAAGCAATCTTTCCATTACTGAAATATCAGTGAGAATTTGCAGGGCAGCCTTACAGTGAGTAGAGCCAGCTCTTTATCAAGCTGTGATAGAAAAGAGTTCAAAAGTTGCAGATATGTATAAACATTCCATGCATCTGATGAGAAGTAGGCTGTTTTATTTATTATGTGATAACAAAGGCATGTCTTTATGGTGGAACAGGACTCTAGTGTGTGTTCACACACACACATACACACTGTATTGAAAAACTGCAGAACAATAACATTAAGCATTTGTGCAGGATCAATCTAGAACTGAATGTAATAGTGGTAGCTAATGTGTGTTGATGTGGCATGTTGGCCAGTGCAGAGCGATTCATTTCTTCTAGAAAATTATCAGCAAATAGCAACAGATATGGTAAACATATGAATTAAAGCAAAAAATACATTTTATATTAACGTCTCAGTTGTAAATAATTTATCAGCATCTATAAAATGGCTTTGAATGCCTTTTTAATAAATAATAACATTGCAACTAGCTGTATCGATGTCCAACAATGCTGACAGTTGTGGTTTTGCCTGGAACTACACAATCCTATGATATCATAGTCCATGGGAGCCTAATTTTCAGTTCTATTAAATCCAGTAGAATTTATGCAACCTCACTGTGTGCAGGATTGTACCCTAAAAATGTATACAGGGAACCGGTAATATCTTTAAAATGGTATCACATTTGATAACTATCTGTATTTGATTCAACAGCGTGCCGTTTTTATTTGGTTTGCCCCTCCCCCACTGCTAAAAACCCAGACAAGCAAGTGAATGAGTGGTGTGAAACTTCTCTTTGCTGACACTGTGGCTACAGTTCTAAATATACTTTCCTGGGGAGTTTTTAAAAATGCATTCCAGTTCGCAGCATGTTGAGAATTGTGACGGGCAAATATGACAGCGGGCATCTTTTGTGTACACTTGAATATTTATTCAAGGCAAGCCACTCCATTTTCTATGTGAGTTTGAACCCAACTGTACTTGTTAAAAGAGAGTCTTATTGTTTAAAACAAACACAGGTATAGTGGTGTAATTGAGGCTTAAATTAGGCTTTAATGAAGGGATCATGCAGGGATGTTCTTAATTCTACATAGTGATTGCTTGTTGAATGGTTGCAGTGAATTTCTGTGCTTGGGCCTGGGAAAATTTAGCCAATACTGCCTTTTTTTTTTTTTTTTTTTGGAAGGGAGAAGCTTCCTTTCCTGTTAGTGCTGTGCTAGGACAACATGGATATTCGTTAACTAAGGCGAAGGGCCACAGATGGGAGACAGAATAGGTAACTAAAGTGGAAGGAGCATGTAGTAAGACCCACCTCTAGGGAAACACATTTTTTTAAATTTGTAGAGTCCATGTAAAGTGTTTTTTGGAGAAAACATATTGGGCAGCACTATGTACTTACCCACATGTCTACCCACTAGACATGTCTGCTCAGAAATAACTTCTCTTCATTTTAGTTGGATTTACTCTTAGGTAGTGTGAAAGATTGCAGTCTCAATGTTATAGCAACTGATGCTGGCAATCAAATAGGTCTCCTAAGTACAGTATAAATTAGTCTGTTTATTTATATACTTTTTAAAATCAGCAAGACCCATAATACCAATTAAAATACAATCGTACAAAATGATGAATAAACCAGTATCGTAACCCAATCAGCAACAAACTAAACCACCAGCATAGAACCAGTAGTCCACAGTCCACTAGCCATTAATAATCTATAAAACCTTATGTATAATGTGTCATTAATCAACTAACCCCAAAGATTTTTGAAAGAGAACAGTGGGGTATTATGCTCTTGCTCTTGGAATCACTCAGACACTTTCAGTTGTTTCAAGTATTAACTCCACAGATCTGTCCTTGCTTGAAGCTCTCTGTTGCCTTCTCATGTGAGAGCTTCCTTCTATTAAAGTGACAGACATGCTTTCTAAAATACATCACTCTCTGTAACAGAATACAGAGATGAATGTGTTCTCTATATACAGATGGTTGAAAAAAATATCTGTGATTTTTCTGCTTGCGTGTCTAAGACCCGTTTCAACCATGGGGTCAGGGAAGTTCCCCACTATTGGCAGTGGATTTCCTTCCTATTTGTTGAATCCTGTGTGATGTCCGGAACTATGATTTTATGTTTATCATGCTTGGACAGCAAGCATTTCCTAAGCCATATGCAGTAGGGAAGACATTGTAGCCCATCTGCTGCTTGGCAAATGCCATAGAGACAGTTCATAAAAACCAGAGTGGAGAACTATCAAGCAGCTGGCATGCTAGAATTTGGTGCAGCCCAGTTTAGATGGTTGAGGCTTTCTGTTAAGGGAGCCCGTGCAAAACAAATGAATATTTTCAGTAATGTACTAAATGTTTACTGCTTGCTCTTATCAGCTAGTGTTAAAGTCATTGCAAAATACTCCACTAAATGTTTGATAGGCTGTGTTACTACTGAGCCCAATATCCCAGAGACTGTAGATCTCCCTTTGTTCCCTCATAGGAACTCCTGCCCATTTCTGAGCCCCACAAATATCCTTGTCTTACTTGCTCCTAACCCAGCTATGCTCTTTCTTTGTATGTGTTTTCTTTATGGTAATTTGGTAATTTTTGGTAGTTTCCTGGAAATAAGAACTTGGAAGGGGCTACATCTCCAAGAATGCCTCAGTCATGGCCAGTGGCAATTCTGGAAGCTGTAGCCTAAAATTCTGAGAGATTTTGTGACTTGTAATGCAAGGGTTAAATCCTATAGTTAATCCCAACTAGAACAGAATATCTGAACTAATGGTAACTTGGTAAGTACCAATGAGTCTACTATACAAGGGACTAAGAACAGGATTCAGGCTCCCAAAATAAGTCTTCCAACTTCTGCTAGATTGAGGGTCATCACTAAAATATTTCTCATTCTACAGTCTTAACTGTAGTTAACCAGTTCCTAATTATTCCAGCATTTTTTGGGATGATAATTCCAATGTCTCACCTCCATCCTGGCATTCTGGTTATAGAGAAAATGACACCCCACCACCACCACTACGAAGTTGTGGTGTGAATGCACTTGTTAAAGTATCCGTCACACTCTTCCCCCCTCCCCGAGCATTCATTCTTTTTTTGAGTTATAAAGCTGACTCCAATTTTGGGCAACCTTATCACAGGGTTTTGTTGACAGAGGAAATTTGCCATTGCCTTCAATCAAGATTGAGAGCATGTGACTTGTCCAAGTCACCCAGTGGGTTTCCAAGGCTAAGCAAAGATTTGAACCCCAATCTTCCGAAGTCTCCATCCAACAATCAAGCCAGTATACTACAGGAGCTCTCTTTTTGAGTGTAATCTGTTGTACTTCACCACCATTCCTAGTCTTCTGTTTCTTCCCCAAACAGACTCAATATTCCGTATGCCCCTAGCATACTTAGTCAGTATAAGATAGATTATGATTTTCCTCCAATTGTCTCATCATGCCCTCCGTCTCCTAGCTAAAGTTGCCTTGAATCACAGGTTTGAGATCAACCTTGAATTTTGTTGTGGGACAAAGTCAGGCTATAAATCAAATAAGCAAGTGAAATACTTTGTTGTAATTCTGCAATCCTTGAGGTTGTGCAAGGTATGGTTTTATCTATATAAGGATTGGTACTCAAAGAATGAGCTTGTTAATAGGATGGGATGTCCTGCATTATCAGACATGTCTGGGGCTGCAGTAGGAATTGTTACATATACAACTTGAAGAGTGTGAACTCAGCAGCATAGAAATAAACAGACTATCCACGTGGAAAGCCTTTTTAAAGGGGGAGGAAGTGCATTTGGGATTCTAATGGTACCTTTGATCATGTTTCTGATTATGATAACAATATAAATAGAGTTACTACATGTTTTAGCACAGCAGATTTCTAAAGAGCCAGACTACACACTAAAAGGCAAACATGTACAGTGCACGTTTTTGTAAAGGAGTAAGTTGTATCTGTAGTGGGAATGGATAGGAATGATAGAAGGTAGCAAGGGAGGGGGTACTTAGCTCATCTTGCATTTTATGTTTCCCTGTTTCAAATTGTTCCTGAGCAGCTAACTCTCTTGGAAGCACACACTTGCTACACACATTGGTTTTCATTTGTATGTGAAACTTCAAAAAGGGAAAGCTGCCAAAGAAAACTTTCTCCTGTTGCTTCTCCAGCCATAATCACTCCCTCTGCACTGAGTTTTTCCTGAGGCTCTTTTACACTACAGAATTATAGCACTTTCATTCAACTTCCACTGTCTTAGCTCCATTCTGTGGAATCCTGGGACTTGTGGTTTTGTAAGGCGTTGAGAATTCTCTGCCAGAGAGCTCTAGCGCCTCACCAAACTGCAAGGCCCAGGAACTGTGGCAGTCAGAGTAGGATCAAACTACTGTGATGGCACAGCATGAAAAGGATCGTGTACAAAAAAAAGTGATTGATGGTTGCAGTACTACTTCGGTACACCACTGGCTCTAATTAATGGGAAGGCTGTGGACAGTAATTAACAGCAACAAAAACATTTGTTATCCTTTGGGAAACTGATGCCTTGGCCCTGATTTTTGGTATCACATTTCTGGTATCACATTTCACGACTTGATAACATTTCAGGTGACTTTAACAATGGGCTTTTAGTATCAGTTGAAAGATGATGAATGGCAATTCCCTTATACTGTGTGGATGTTTGTCTGTATTTTTCTTCTCCCAATTCCCCCACCCCTGTATTTGAAAACCCTGCTGAGAGCAGAGTTTGTACAGACACCCCAGGAGTGTAATTAAGCAAGCCACTCATTCCACTGTGACTGTGAGTCCCAATTGTGTCTTCTTTCTCAACTATTGATAAAGTTTTACACAATAGAGGTCAGTAGGCTGAAAGTACACATCTTGCTCAGCTAAACTAATTAGGTGATTAAAAAAACATGATGAAACATCCTTCAGGTCTAAACTAAGGGTTTCTTAGGTGCCTTGAGTCGTGTTTTAGGAGAAAGATGTAAATCACGGATACAAATAAATAAAATATTGTTACAAGAATGAAACAATTTATAGTACAAGCAACAAGCGTTTAGGCTGTATGCTGATGACTGTTAAGTAGTCCAGCTAAAATGAGATATTGGGCCAGACTTTATGCAGAATTATATATAGTTTTTCATGAGCTTTGGGCATCAACAAGTAAGCAACCATTCATTTTTCTCCCTCAATTTCAACTGGAAAGAATAAAAAGTACAGACTTCCCCCACTGATCTATCAGGTTAGGGACCAGAGCACCGTTAGAAAATGGAATTGGCTGAAAAGTTGAACCCATTTACTCTACTACAGGGAGCATGAAGTACTTACAGAGGCTTGCTGGTTATCAGCTACACATGCACTGCTTGCAAAGTCTCTCAACTGGCTTAGTGCCTTTTCCCCCATTCAGCTCTCTTTGCAAACTGAGTGCATATGTGAGCAGTTCCAAGCAGGCCTCTGTAGGCAAGAAGAACTGATGAAAGAGCAGAACTCCTGTCAAATCAATACAATTTGTCCTTAATTTTGAAGCATCGAAAGAGCAAGTTATTGGATAATGGGGCATCAAAAGGTGGGGGCTTGCTGTAATGCAACAATAAAGATATAAAATTTCCGGAAATGTTGAAGCCTTAGGGGGAAAAGCATTTTTTTTTTCATTTTTAAGAAAAAAATGGACATTTTCAGAAAAATTGAAAAAAATGCAACATTAGCACTTTTTACAGATTGAAAGTCACTCTATTACTTTAGGAACATAAAATATGACTATGTACAATTTGATTTGGCATAAAAGTATCACAATAGGTATATTAAAAATACAGTGTTCAAACAAGTATTACAAATGGAATTTACTTTTCTTTTTTTTTTTAATTTTTATTCGTAACAAATGGAACAACAGTCTCCTGAACTGTACGAAACCTCTTTGGTTTTTCATACTTTTCATACTTTTCGTTTATGAGGAGCCGGTCAAAAAACAATTTTAGAAAAAACAGAAGAAACCATCAACATTAGTAACAAAGAAAATTATTTATATTTCTTCTCCACAGTATGAAATAGACATAAAGCAGCCATTGCCATAAAAAGAATGAGGGGGGAAAAGTGTGTGGAAGGGAGGGACTAAGATTCAATGAATAGGCATAAAATTTAATCAAACTCATTTTCTGAGCTATACTTATCAATATGAGTTTTAGTCTCTGCTTCTGCTTCGTTATGTTTATCATCGTCATCACAGTTATCATGGACTTCTAAAAACCAGATTGAAACAATCTTCTCCACCCTTTCACATGTCAGTTTATTACTTGATTTAGTGTGAATGTTTCCAAACATAGACCGGATTCTTTCACATGCTGCAGAAGATTTTCTTCCTTTTTTCAATTTTTCAATTTTGGGAAAAAAAACAAAAAAAGGCTTCAGGAAAAAAATATATGAAAAAAATCCTTTTTTTCTGAATTTTTCTTTTTTTCCCCAAGCCTTCACATCTCTAACATTATCTGTTTTGTTTTCTCTAGACATTTTATACTACAGTTTTCAACAATCACTGATGATTGGCAATGGTAGATGAGACTTGCAGAAGTTCTAGTCCAAAAAATCTGGAAGGTACCAGATATTTACCTACACTGGTATATGCAGATACTCTCTCAGTGGTAAACATCAAGTTCCAAGGCACTAGATTTGATAAGTCCATCTAGTATATACCCAGTGGAATCTGAGTTACCATGCTTTGTGACACATAAGTTCAAAGCTCCTTTTGGTTGTGCAGCATTGCATAGTTCTGTATACTCTGGTTGTTTGAGTTCATCTTGTAGGCATTACCATATTAATCTGGCAGCTTCATATGTACATTTCAAACTGTATTTTGTCCTTTTCTTCCAGAAAGTCCATCTCCAGAGGAAGTGACAGGTGTGATATCTAAAGTTGCACTAATAAGCCTTGTCCCATTGCTTGTGATCGCCATCGCTGTGATCTTTATCTTTTACTGCTACCGCATTCAGAGGAGGAGGAAGCTGAATAAGGCATGGGAGAAAAATGTGAAGTCCAGGAGACATAAAGACTGTAGTGATGTTTGTGCCATGATGCCAGATGATGACCAATCTGATATCAGTTCCACTTGTGCCAACAATATTAACCATAATACAGAACTATTGCCCATTGAACTGGACACCCTGGTGGGCAAAGGACGCTTTGCTGAGGTCTATAAGGCTAAACTGAAGCAAAACACATCAGAACAATTTGAAACAGTGGCTGTCAAGATTTTTCCCTATGAAGAATATGCCTCCTGGAAGACCGAGAAGGACATATTCTCTGATATAAATCTGAAACATGAGAATATCCTCCAGTTCCTCACAGCAGAGGAGCGCAAGACAGATCTAGGCAAGCAGTACTGGTTGATCACTGCCTTCCACTCAAGGGGAAACTTGCAGGAATACCTCATAAAACACATCATCAGCTGGGAAGACCTCTGGAAATTGGGTGGATCCTTGGCTCGAGGGATTGCCCATCTTCACAGTGACCATACACCTTGTGGCCGGCCCAAAACACCTATTGTACACAGGGACCTGAAGAGCTCCAATATCCTGGTGAAAAATGATTTAACTTGCTGCCTTTGTGACTTTGGGCTTTCATTGAGGCTGGATCCTACTCTTTCTGTTGATGACTTAGCTAACAGTGGACAGGTGAGTGGGAACGGTAGAAAAGTTAGAAGGTTTAAAACAAGACTAGGCAAAAATGCCTACTGTTACAGTAAGTTGATGTGTCTGGAGGGGAGGGCTTGTATAATGGCTGGAAGATCCTTGCTGGCAAAGATTGGTCTGTCCTGTGTCAGGGTGGTGGGAAGGTTTTAACCCATTGTGTCTTCACTGATCTCTACTTTCCATTTATAAAATGGATGGCAACTTTCCCTGCTTTTTCTGCTGTCAAAGGAAGAGGGTATACTTTGGCAGATGGTAATTAAACTTTCTTGGTGGTGCCCTAGCGGCTCAGTAGTTAATTGCTGGTACTGCAGCCACAACATTGTGAGTTCGGTCCTGCAGGGATTCAAGTTGACTCAGCCTTCCATCCTTCCATAGGTCAGTAAAATGAGTGTCCAGCTTGTTGGGGGCAATCAGCTAAACACATTGTAAACCACTTAGGGCAGCGGTTCTCAACCTGTGGGTCGTGACCCCTTTGGGGGTCGAACGACCCTTTCACAGGGGTCACCTAAGACCATCGGAAAATACATATTTCCGATGGTCTTAGGCTCCATTCCCTCCTCGGTGGTGGTGTGCAAGCACGAGCCACATGTTTGCGTCCTCCTGTCCCCTTTGGTGAGAGTGTGTGCGGCCACAGCGTTGCCACAGCAAGAGTGGTGGTGCGCAAGCGTGAGCCACGCACTCGCATCCTCCTGCCCCCTGTTCAGAAGGGACTGAAATCGCTCCCCTTCTCCGCTACTGGGAGAACCTCCCGTCTGACGGGCCAGCTTTGGGGGGCGGCGGCAGCACGGGAGAGCAGGCCCCCTCCTCGCCACAGCCCCTGCCCCACTCTCCACAGAGGGGGGCGCTGTGGAAGGGCCGGGGAGCCTCAAGGCGGCACTTTTCCGGGGGGGCGAGCTGCACCCGGCTCAAAAGACAAAGGCGCTGGGATTCATCCCCCCTGGCCAGGGTCAACACTCTGGAAACTTTTCCCACATTGCCCCCCCCAGCGGAAACGAGAGCGAAGCAGAAGCAGAGCCCCGGGGGGCGGTCTTGGAGTTTTTCCCGGGGGAGACGCGTGGTTCCTCTTTCCCTCCCTGCCCGCAGCCCCTGTTCCTGGCCAGCAAGGCGGCCTTTGCTGGGGGGGGGCATTGTAAATAATAAATAAATAATTTTATGGTTGGAGGTCACCACAACATGAGGAACTGTATTAAAGGGTCACGGCATTAGGAAGATTGAGAACCACTGGCTTAGGGAGTGCTTTACACTGATAAGTGGTATAGAAATGTAACTGCTATTACTATTGCTATTTCTTCCTGTCGGTGGAGGGTGCACTGTTGAGAAATGAGCTTGCTTCTGTCTAGAACTTAAATCTATATGGCTACCATTTGGATTTTGCTTTTGTTTGGTTTTTTTTTTTTTTTATCTATGTGTATCGGGGAGAAGGACAATGTTTATATGCAATGTTCAGAAAGGTAATTGTATATGTATTAGCTATACCCAACCTTTCCTCCAATTAATTCATGTCTACTCCCACTTAATCCTCACGACACCCTAGTAAGTGGGTCATGCTGAAAGAGAAATTGGCTCAGGGTCACCCAGTGAATATCATGGCTCATTGCATAATTGAACCTGATCCCTCAAGTCTAATGACAACATCAAACTGCCTCACTTGTATAATCATATTATATTGTGTAGTCAGTTTATGTGAGCTTCCTGAGTAGATTCGTCCATCAAAAGCATTATTATCTGCTTTCTAAATGCTCACAGGTTGGCACAGCAAGGTACATGGCTCCTGAAGTCCTGGAATCACGAATGAACTTGGATAATGTTGAATCCTTCAAGCAGACAGATGTGTATTCCATGGCTTTGGTTCTGTGGGAAATGACATCCCGTTGCAATGGTGTTGGAGGTATGTGTGAAAGGCCATTTTAATTTCTGTGGGAATTTTTTTTTTATGGAGGTGTCATTAAATACTACTTAGATCTTTAGGTTGCAGGACATTTTCTCTTCATTTATAACACTTTAACTTTGCTGAATTCTCCAAAGAGCTCACTTTGCAATTTGATTTGCAAGTGGTCTCCCATCCAACCAGCTTCCAGAGCCAACTAGAACTGTGTAGCTTAAGGAACAGAATTGTAGCAACATGCCACATGCATTCAGATCAATGCTTAGAAAAATTACTGTTGTTCAATCAAAAGTAACCATGCTAGCTAGAAAATTCTGAGAATTGTGGTCTAAACAGTATTTTTTTTTTCAAGCTTTGTTTTAGAACATATTCCAGGCTTCCCAAATTTGTTAGACTCTAGATTTGTTAGACTACAACTTGCATCATATCCAGCCATCGTGGGCCATGGAGAAGGCTATCCTAAACCATTCTGCATAACCACTGAAACATCTCTTTTTATTTAGCTAGACACTATGTATGAAAAAAAAATAGTCCACGTTGCTACAGCCTATCAGATGTAGCCCTTAACTAGAATATCAAGTGGCACTGATGGCAAGAAGTGCCTTTCTCTAGCTGTTGTACCTCTGCAGAAAGGTAGTGCTACAATTGTGCATGCTTTTGTAACATTGAGGTTAGAATACCAGAATGCATTATATGCAAGGCTGATTTGGAAAGTTAGTTTAGAGCAAGAAAGCCAGACTCCAGTCCATGTATCATGTCTGAAAGATCAGCACTGAGGCCCTTTCTGCACTATGCCATAATCCCACATCATCCCATCACAATCCCAGCAATGCCATTGCTGGGATGGAATCAGAACCCAAACGCTCCCCACCACACTGGTTGGCTGCCAATGGATGGGTAGCATTTGGAACACACTCCTTCCTTCCACAGTACAGCCAGCCTCTTCCCGGGCTGTACTGCAGAAGGAAGTACTTGATAGTGCCTTCACCCTTCCTGCATGGCTGCAGCCGATGGAACCATTGTGTGAAGGGAGACTGCTACTGGATTTTTTCCAGTAATCTTATACAGTGCAATCATGATGACTGGGGATGTAAGAGCAGCAGGACTGCAATGATGTTGTGTGATGGCAAGCATTGTGGATCAGCAGCAGTGCACCCCCGTAATGGAATGCCACCATCATGTGACAAGGACCTGAGTCTCCAGTGCATATCCAAGCTTAATTCAGACTGTTAGTTTTAAAGTTCAGTTAAATAGGTGAGGCTAGTTTACAAAATGGATTATCTCTGCCACAAGAACTTACCTGAAACATCCTCCTCCAGCTGTCGTTACTGAGAGATAATGAGGTGGGTGGCAAATAAGGACCAGGCCTTTCTCGTTGTAGAATAGTCCTCCCTGGACAGCTGAGGGAGACATTGACACTTTTGTTGTTTTGGCAATAGTAAGACTTCTCTGTGGCTTTTATAAATTTTCAGTGGTTTTAAAATTTTTGTATAAGTTTCTGGCTTGATTTTGTATCACCTTTATTTTTTTCATACTATTATGGAACATTGTTGTTTGAAAAAGCAATCTTTCCTAGCTGTGCATAGAAGTTACTTAACCAAGACAGACTACATGTAGCAAAAGAGAAACCAGATGGCAATCAGTTGAGGCTTCATAAACCACAATCTGAGAAGCCGGAAATGAACACAAAGCAGAACATTTGCCCCAATTCCCTCTTTTGATCCCTGGTTTTCTGGTTCCCAGTAGGCTGCACTGGGAAACTCTGGCTTAAAACAAGCCAGGCTATATGTGCTGAAGCTGATGCAAGACAGGACGGTGGGGACATGACAGTGGAGCTTTTGGCCCTGATGAACGTTCCTAGCTGTATTGACTAACAATTTGCTTGTGGAGACATTAGGCACTTTTTCAGTGGCACATACTCTGATAAATGATTTGGAGCCCTGAAATGTTATTTCTAATTGGCTGCCTTGACTTTTGTTATTTTGATCCCCCCCCTTTTTTTTTTTTTAGTAAAACCACCTGAAAGGCTGATGGGACTTTTTAAATTTTTGTTTGGCTTGTTTTTCTGGAATTCCACAGTTTGCCTTTTTAAGCCATAGGTGAACTGTTTGCTCAGGAAGACTCTCATCCTGGCTGATGCTTGAGCTCTCTTCCTGTTTCTGTTTGAGCTCATTGAAATAGGGCCCAAGGAAAGAACCACCCTCACAGCAGCACTCTTCCGGAAATGAGAGAGCTACCCACAGTTCGTGTTATCAACAAAGAAAAATCATGTACTAGTTTAGGTTAAAAAAAATATGAAGTTTCTTGTAAATCCCTCTCCAAAAATAAAACAAAACAGATCCATAGTAGAAGTTCCATTGCACTGCACAATCAAAGTATACAGTCCCTATGCAAAATATGAGAATGTTAGAAAAACAACAGAGTTAAACCTAGAATTCCACATGGACAGAGCAAAAGAATCAGCAATTGTGTCCCATAAACAGTTTCAACGGTAGATACAAAAGTTGTAGGAGAAATAAAATTAGGGGCGATGTTACTCAGTGAATTAGCTAACACAATCAAGATTACTGAAAATACAGAAAAAAATCATATCTGTTGTCTCTAATATTAACCATTTTTAATAGACTTGGCAAAATTTTGTATCTGGAATATGTTATGCAGCACAGTTTCTTTTCAGAAATCTCCAAAGATATGATTAGCCATTAATTTTCTGATGTGTGTTAATAGAACAAGCAATCTGGGGTAAATTTCTAGACGTAGGCTCTTCTGTGTTGGGATGAGGCTCTTGTGCTCTTCTGTATGTTGTTAGACTTCAGCCTCAATCATCCGTAGCCAGTATAAACAAAATGAAGAGATGATAGAGGTTGTAGTCCCACAGCATCTGGAAAGTCACACATTATCCACACCTGCTCTGTATATTCTAGTGTTTGCAGTGAATGTGCCATCCCAGAGAAGGAATGAAGACCGTTTAGTTCCCAAATGGCTGTCTTCCTGTCCGTGTAGCTGAGTCCTCTATCCTTCATTGGGCTCCATATTGTAGGTACAGCTTCGGAACTTTGCACTTCAAATGACAATAGTTTTAATTGCTGCGCATCAGACATTTATACCTGTTAGACTCTGTCTCTTCATCCTAAATGTAGAGTGCACAACCCAAGTGCCAGGGCTTGTGCCTTATAACCTAACCAACCTGTCACCTCTATCACTAGGATGAGGGTGAAGTTAAAACTTTCCCCTGTCTCAATTATTCTGAGGTTCCTCTTCACCCCAGTGAAGGTAGGAGGGTGGGAAGAATCTGCACCCTCACAGATATTGGATTTTTCCCTTGGAATCGAAAAGCCTACACACACCTACTGTAAAGGCTCAGTTTACAGTATTCAGGGATGGGAAATTATGGAATTTTTGTAAGAAGTTGAAGGGAATCCAGCAATGGCATAAAAAGTGTGCTTGGTCAGTGAATATATCATAATGTTGCTTTTAAGACTGCAGTTTCAGTCTAGCACATAACAAAAAGGCCCTGTGTATTGTTCAGAACTGACATTGTGAAACGTGCAGATGTTCTTCTATCCATACCTCGCAAGACAGAGGTGAAGTGAAGATTTGCTGAATGCATTGTTCATAGTATCTTAATCCTTTCTAGCCAGCATTTTCTTCGGCACGGAGCTTAGTCGGTATGTTAAAGCTATAAATACCAGTGTAGTTGCAGGTGAAGAGACGCCTTTAAAAACAGGCCATTTGATCAGTTAAATGCTGAGAATCTTGTGTGGGGGAAACAGGGTTTGCTTCATGTTTAACTGGAGTATAATTTAGAAGTCATATTTAGAAACCCAGCAATGCTGCTTTTGGGAAAACTTGAACTGCTTCACTACCCTGTTAGCTTGGTATTTCAGTCGGCACAACAGCTGTGTACCAGATGTTATGCTTTGTGAGAAATATCATTTCCATCCAGGCATTTTGCCTTTGTGCTCGGCATGGATATTGTGAGAAAGGAAAGCACAGAGAGCTTTAAGTGATCTGACAGCCCTGTAAGAGCCGCTTATTTTCAAGACTTTTGTTGCCAGTCATGACATCAGTCAGAATCAGCAAGGTTACCAGGGAATGATTTGGAAAACACCTATCAAAATGGCTTCTATTCCTTGAGCTGTTTTTCAAACAGTATTGCATTGCTGGAAAGATATGCTGGTTCCACTGAAATGGTGCTTTTGATTTAAGTATAAAAATATAAGTTAAAAAATGTTACACAATGAGGATGCAAAAAGCTTTGGTGTTTTAGGAAGCAGTGAGGAAGACAGGCTCAATATTTCTGAAGAATAGTATCTCTTTGCTTCATTTTCCAAGTGCTTGAAAGCTTCTGCTGTTTGCGCAAAAATCCAGCTGTCATTGCTTGCAGTAAGCACTGGGTCAACTTCAGTGGGAAAGTATTTTTCTTTTACCACACCTTGGGAGCATGTGCTTTTAGTTAGGAAGGTAATCAACCAAACTTGTTTGATAGGGAAGAGCTAGCACACACACATTTTCACCCATTTTTAAATATCCACACTTACCTAAAAGTATGGAGAAGTGAAAGAAGGCATAGTTATTGTAGTTAGTATGTGCCTTCAAATTGTTTCTGACTTACGGTGACTCTAAAGTGAGCCCACCACAGGGTTTGTTTTGACAAGCTTTCTTGAGAGGGGTTTGTCATTACCTTCCTCTGAGGCTGAGAGAAGGTGACTTGCCCAAAGTCACCCAGTGGGTTTCCATGGCTGAATAGAATTTGAACCCAGGTCTTCCACCATCACACTGGTTCTATATTTTTTTCTCTCCACAGTACTGCCTTTTTAATGAACTGCCTTTCACCAAAATAAAATTAAGTATATGAGCTGTAGTCCTGTCCCTAGATATCTGTACATATAATGCATTGATATTAAGAAGGAGTTATAGATAAATAATGTCTGTGTGCAGGTTTGCAGAGGGTTTTTAAGAGAGAAAGAATTATTAATTTCTTCCTTTGTCTCCCTTTTTTCTTTTTTTCAGAAAAAAGCTTGGCACTTCTTAAATTGCCCTTTATTGTGCTTCAAGTCACACTTGTTTCCTCAGACTGGCTCCAGGAAATACATTTTGTGTCTGTTTTTGTGACTGTTTTGGCTTTGTCACACATCCTTCCATGTCAAAAATAGATAATGGAGCATTATCTCATCCAGCTTGTCTGATACATAGATTATCAGTGTTCAGCAACAAATTGTGCAGGGTCCATTACAACCAAACTTAACTAAAAGAATGTGTAGTCAATTTAAAAAAGCATAGAAATTACAAATCCCCAGTGAAATTCAGTAAACACAAGTCATGGACAGTGCCTATAGGCCACTTCTGGTAAACCAAAATACTTGAACAGCTTATAAAACAAATGTTGAAACCAACTCAAAGTAGGACTGTAATCTAAGCAGACTGCTGTTGCAATCATTTCCGGTATTCTTCAGGGTGTTACTGATATGCTACATTAATCTTGCTAGTACTATTGAAATGACATGATGTTACTGAAATATCTATGGCTACTTACAGTGTGTTGCTTGTGGTATTAGGAAATCAACAAACTCAAGCCCTAATAGAGTAGAAATCTTAAATTTGTACTTTTTCACATGATACTTGTATGAGCTGTTGAGAAAATGCTACAGCTCATATCGTAGCCTTTAGATGCACAACATCCCAGCTTTAGTCTCTAGTATGTCCAAGTAGGACTGACTGAAACCCTAGAGAACCACTGCCAGCCAGTGTAAATAACGCTGAGTTAGATAACCTGTGGGCCTGACATGTTACAAGGCAATTTCTCATATTCTTAGTATTAACAGTGATATATGGATGTAAACCTTAGCCATGAAAGATGTGTTAGCTTTGGTTAGACTTTGACAGTGCAAAGCACTTCAAGACTGCCACTTTATTTGCCATTATGGTTTAACTAAATTCCTTAGAGTACCTTTCATCTTTTCTTTTCTGTTCTGAACTGCCAACTTCCTTCAGTTCTTTCCTAGAAAAAAATTAACAAGCCACAGAAAAGGCCAAGCACTAAATTCTTCTACCACTGCCAAAGATTCATTAGGTGTGTAAGTAAATTCAACATGCATTTTGAAAGACAGTGTAATCATTTCTACGTTGTATAGAAATCTACAATAATAGCAGGTCTTTTTCTGCTGCACAAGAGTGGGTAAAATATTTTTGTTGGGTCTTTTTATACATTTATTTGAGCAATCTCATACTATTTTTTCTATGGAAAGCTAATAATATGGTGAAAAACAAAATTGAAATCCATAAATGTGAGCAGACATGGATGTGTACCCTGTTTTGTATTTCATTGGACTTGATTTGTTTGTAATGGCTGTTTCAGAGCTGAGGCAAGATCTCAAAAAAAAATTTTTTTCACCATTTGATTGAAGTACCACAAACACTCCCAGTTTGGGCTTGGGGTCAATGATTCACAGGGGGAAGTGAGTGGAGATTTTTATCTCCTTGATCCTCTGAAAGATTTGTCCTGGGTTCTTCTATTGTAGAATTTAGTTTTATTAATTGATTACTGTTATATCCCTTTCCTCTAGTGAACTCAAGGTAGCATGCATGGCTCTCTTCTTCCTCACTTTTCCTTCATAACAGCCTCATGAGGGTGGTCAAGTTGAGGAAGAAGAACTGGCAGGACCTCTCACAACAAATTTCATAGCTCAGTGGAGGCTTGAACCCACATTTCCCAAATTCTAGTATAATACTCTTACCACTACACCATTGGTTGTCTCTGGTGTTCTTTTAGAATATACCATAATTGTATCTGATGGCTCAGCAAAAATAAATAAGACCTCAAAGAAAAGCTGGACTTAGCAGTAGGCAAGCAGGGCATCCATTCACTCTGGGTGCAAGATGATGGTGTACAGAGATGAGCTTGGAGGCTCAGTATTGATTTATTTTATTGTCAACAGGAACAAGAGAAAAATGAATGAGTAACAACAACAAATATCCTACCTTACCTTCCCCCTAAAATTCTACTGATTGCTTGGATGTGAGCTACAAAAATGAACTTCCTCCCAAAACGAATTTCCACTAATGAACTGTGATGTATTTCTTTTTCAGTTCCCAGTTTGATGTAATTTGTTCTTTATAAAAAGAAGCTGGGGAGGGCTTTATTTACCAAGTACTATAGGGCAGGTTGGGAAGACTGCATAACAGATGTGGGTGTGTGCTGGTGATCTACTGGTGGTCTACTGAAACAACTCCTTGTGCAAGGCACTGTTTATATTGGGACCAACCCTATCTAGAAGGCTTGGTGCCCCCCTCAGATCCTGTCTTCTTGCAGACCTATAGCACTTTTGATTAGGCCAGACTCAGCTCATCCTGCCCTCTCTTCCTCAAGAATAAGCATCTAAAAATTCAAATTCAAACTTGAATTTAGGAGAATGGATGCCATTATCATTGTGAACATAACCTCTTCTTCAACCAGATATTCAACTAAGCAGCCACATATATATGGAGGAAATGCTAGAAAAACTGATTTTACATGGTTGATACTTGTTGCTTTGTCTGATACCAAGAGTTCTATAGCAGCTATCAGGTTCCCTCAAGGGGAAAAAAACAACAACTACAGTCCTTTGTGATCTTGGCTTGCAAGCCACACTGAGCATCCTTGTATTTGCCTATTCTTTTGGCAGAGGTCAAAGACTACGAACCCCCATTTGGTTCTAAAGTGAGAGAACATCCTTGTGTTGAAAGCATGAAGGACAATGTTTTGAGGGACAGAGGGCGACCGGAGATTCCTAGCTCATGGCTCAACCATCAGGTAAGTGGATCAGCCTGTGCTACCTAGCTACTAGTGATTATCAAGGGCACCAATCCAGCAAAAACTGACAAAATTGCAGCTCTGTATCTTCTCTCTGAGCTATGACTAGCAGAATCCCTCAGCCAGGGTTCTGGGAGTTTTCCAAGTTCTGTAATCTCCTTGTGCTTTATAACTGTATTTACATAGATCATTTACATCTAATTTTCACTTACATTTACTTTACATATTAATTTTCCTTTTGTGGAATACCTAGGCAACTCGGATTGACTAAGGGCAACTGGTCAATTTAGTGTATCATATGTCAGTGAAAATTTACTGGAAATCAGCCCTTTGAATATTTACCAGTTGCCTTTTAAGATTCTTGGCACCCTCGCTGAAAACCACCAACACTGGATCTATGCTGCATGTTCTTCCTCTGTATTTGTATTTTCATAATAAAACCATTTTTCATGATAGAAACCTTTGAAATGGATTCCACACAGCACTCTTTGCCCTCCCCTTTGCTTCTTAATGAGATTTATCCACTATTGGTTTTCAAGTTAATGTTTAAATATGTAAGTTGACTTCAAAGTCAGTAATTCCAGTGTGAAGAAAATCAACGTTATTTGTATACTTCGTAATATCATTGTACCATTGACATCTGTCAGCATTATCCATTTGATAAATTGTGCAGTGAATGCTGGACTTCGTAATGTGGACATATGAGCACCATAGTTCTCATCTTGATCCTACTTAAAATGTCTTTTTGTTTTTGTTTTGATATAAAGGGAAGTAACTAAATGCTCCTGTGATTAAGGCCTGGACTATGTCCAGTCTAAACAGGGTTGCGAGTAAAACTTATATTGTTGGTTACAAGCCAACAATGGAGTCCTCTGTGTAGCAGGACTGTGGTTTTCCAGGTATTCAAAAAATGTTGTTCCCACTATCTGCCCTTGTTGGCCGGGGTGGCGTGACTGGTGGGAAAAGTAGTTCATCAGCACTTGGGATATATCAATACAGCATACTGATTGTGATATCACTTTAACTCTTATGGCACCACGCTATGGAATCCTGGGATTTTTAGTTTGCTGAGAACTTGAGAATTCTGTGCTAGAGCTAATTATTGTTTAAACTGCAGCAGTACAGTTTTCTAGCAGAGAATTCTAAGTACCTCACCAAACTACAGATCTCAAGATTCCATAGATGGGACCATGGCTGGGCCACATGTTCTTCAGCCCTGTGTTGTGGAGTAATTACAGCAACAACAACAACGGCTTCAGTTTAAGTAGCTCAAGGGATAAAGACTCTCATGTAAAGAAAATTGTCCATGCCTTCCTCCCCACTCTGTCCCCTGCCCTACTATAAAAAACATCTCTCATGGGCTCAAAAACCCTCTTGTTTAGTTTAGGGGGAGTGACGAGGGCGAGATTGCCCAAAATCTAGTGGAGCTTCCTTTCAAGACCACAGTCTAATTTAGAACAAATCCAAATCCCTCCATCCCTTATAGAATATTTCTTTATGTTTCTTCCCATGCCCTATAAGCTATCCAGAGGCTTTTAGAAGTGCAGGAGGCTGGAGGGGTGAGCTTCCATTCAGAGACTATTTAGGATTTGAGCCAATGCGCACTCCATACTTCCTGAGCTATTTTCTTAGCAGATGGCTGAGAGTCAAAAATTCTATTTCCCAGACACGCCTTGTTCCTCACAGTGAGAGACATCCCACATTTTAGTGTCATGGAAAGTAGAACCATTTTTTAAACTAACAAGTAGGAAGGGTTTTTTTTCCTCCTCAGCAGGATTGAATGTTCACATCTCTTATAGTTCCCTTGATCTTCCCAGATTTGGAAAGTCCTTGACAAATGTAGTACCTGAACAACCAATTCAGTGTGCACCCCCTTACTTTGAGCCTTCTCAGTGCCATTAATATGTAAACCAGCACTATATCTTGCAAAAGACCAGTCTGTACTCCTGTGCCCACCACCCTGCAGATGATGTACAATAGAAACTGTAGAACTTGTAAATATTACTCTTATTTTTGCACTATATGTCCCAGCCAACACAGTGAGTGGCCATATTTTCTGGAGGATTCAGGAAGTTGTAGTTCAAGGCCATGATCTTTTTGGGGCATAATACTAATATAATGGTGGTTTCCACTAGCACCATTTTCTTTGTGCTTGCAAAGAGCCATATGTTTCTTGAATGCCTGACACTATGCAGAGGGGTTTCCACAGAGCCAAGGCAGTTTGGGAAAGAATGGATTAGATAATAACCTGTGCCATGGGGCAGGTGATTGTCTGAGCCAGCCTTACCATACCCTCTCAGTTCTGTGGACCCACTGAAAGCCATGCTTTCAAGAAGCAGGCAGTGTGGAGCTGACATTGTTTCTGCATTCCTCCAATACTTTTTCCCTTGCTCCAAAGCAGTTGCCTTCCTCTCCACCAGCATAGTCAGGCCACTAGCTGAGTCAAAAGGATTTTTGACCCCCAAAAGTAAATTTCCAGGCAGTAGGAAATTCATACTATCACAAAAGAGATAACTTTAAAGTAACATTTGTTACAAGCTGCTGTCTATCAGCAGCCTTAATTCTCTGGGTGTAAAATGAGAATCTTAATCCTGGGGCTGTTTGGTGCAAGCTTATTTCCTCTTGACTGAAAAGGTGGCTGATATAAGCAATAACACAGTTTGCTACCATTTGTATTTTCTATTTTTCTTTAAGCCCATACGGTGTAAATTTAAGCAGGCTGTGTCTTCTTACATTTTATTTCAGTGCATCCTTTCAGTGCAGAGATGCAAACAACACGTGAGAATTTACACACCTTGCAGACAACAATATCCTCCCTTGTGGGGGCGGGTGGGAGGCAGTGGCCTTGTAGTCCTGTACCTTTCCATTTTTTGAAGTATGTTCATTGAAGTTTTTTGAAGTATGTACATTGCTTTTTTTCTTGGCATATTTCAGGGCATCCAGAAAGTGTGTGAGACTCTTGTAGAGTGCTGGGACCATGACCCTGAGGCCCGGCTCACTGCTCAGTGTGTAGCTGAGCGGTTCAATGAATTTGAGTACCAGGACAGACTCTCAGGAAGAAGCAGCTCGGAAGAGAAGATCCCCGAGGAGGGCTCAGTAAACAGTGCCAACTAACAACTATTGAGGCAAAACTTGTTTGGAAGAGAAAGCAAGAGAGAAAGAAAAAAGCTGCTCTTTTGGTCTTGTGTGCACAGTCCTGGAACAGGAAGAGGTCTTGAGTGTACTTTCTGTGGCACTGAAGATCCCACCTCTCCTTCAGCACTGCAGCTCCCATGGAAAGGAAATGATTTTATGAGAATGCCATGATGGGCAAACCATCATGCCAGAGCAACCATTTCCTTGACTGTGTCATAGGATGAGCTACTTTGGTGCTTCCCTGAGCAAAGGAGATTATACAAAATGCCAACCATGTTTGCACTTTATCAATGCCTGTACATAACTATGGAAGAGCAATTTTATGTATGTATGTATGTATATATCTATATCTATATATACACACAGCAAAGCTCTGCAGAGAATTTTTCAGGAAACTAAGGTTTAGATAGAAAACTCCCTCAGTGGATTGCGAGGATATCCTTTGTGATACTGGCAGCAAAAGTGCCTTATTCACCTGCATCAGAAAAGTGGTAGTAACACACTACACTGTAGTATACATCGCTGCACTACGTTTTTGCTATTGAGGAACAGAAAAATTCACAACTGCTTAGAGTTTGTGCCATATTCAGAGCTTGGACAAAGTTATGTTTGGGGACTATGACTACCAAGATCTCCCAGATAGCATAGCCATGGAAAAGTAATTTTTCCAAGCTTTGGCAAAATTAAAGCTTTTACACACACATTCACACATCAATGCAATGATTGTTTAGCTAATTCCTGAATATATTACTGTTTGTAGGTTCAGAGAACCATTTCTGGATTGAAACGTCCTCCCCCCCACAAACCTTCATAGAATTTGGAAAACCGTATTATTTTTCTTCCACATCTGTACAAAGGATCATTAATTCCCCCCTCCCTTTCTTTGAAATTGAATTTCATGTGAGTAGCCGGCATATGGGGAGAGAAAAATAAGAAAGTTTCCCAGCCCCCTGCTTTATGAAATCAGGCAGGGCCAACTATAATTGAAACAGATGTTTCACATTTGCTGTGCATTCTGACAAAAAAGTAGACTTCTCTCCCCTCCCACCCTCCTTTTCTGGGATTTGGTAACATCATGTCTAGTTTCTTGAGCCCTTAAGTTCACACTTGATTTCATGCCCAGTATGAAAGGAGGGAATGGCACACCAATACCTTCTGGAGTGTCTGGCTTTCTGTGATGCTGCAGAAAGGTTTGCTCCTACACTAGGGCAAGCACTGTCTTTGGTCTTCCTTTTCATGTGCATTGTAGCCAACCCCTGGCTGCTGCTCTTCAGAGATTCTGGCAATACTAGCACATTCCTAAACTGATCCCCACAGGCATGGCTTACATTCTTTGAGTCTTCCAAAATATTTAGATTCGGAGCTGGCCTCTTGAGGAATTTTAAATGATTTCAAACAGCCTGTGTTTTCTTGCTAGATCATCAGGGTGCTCAGTTCATCTTGGTTTTAAGCAGGGCTTGGAAAAGTTTCTTTGGAGACTACCACTCCCAGAATTCCCGAGCCACATAGCATTTAGCATGCTGTCTGGAAGACCCTGGGAGTTACCAATAAGGGTAACTTTTCCACACTGAAAATTAGGAGGAGGACCTGCAAATCTGGTTTCAGGTGCCTTCCTTTTGTTTCTGAACAGAGACCAAGAATCTGTTGTCAGAACACAGTTAAATCAATCGACATTAGACACAACCCTCCAAAGTTTTTTTTTAGTCTCTCATGTGCAATTCTACCCTAGAGAAACTCTTGCTTTGTGTACCCAATAGGGAAGAAGAAGTATATTCACATAGGAATAAAAATTTTATGATGGAAATATTTATTTTTTAAAAAAAGCTTTTTGTGTCTGTTTTTATATTAAAAAAAATTCTAGATATATTTAAGCATTAAGTGGGCAAAGACCCTGTAAAATGGAATCCAGATTTAATAGCAGTGGACTATGTACTAAACTGTGGAGCTACTGGCAAGACGGGTTTATACTGGATTGAGATGTTTCTAAACTGAGGTGAAATGTACTGACCTCTAGTGGTGATTTGCCAGGGTAGCATCCTGGAAATCAGCTGCATAAGGAAGGAAAAAGCAGGGAGCTTCAACCCAAACTGAAAGGTAGTGTGCTTTTCTGCCTCAGATCTAAACCACTATTTTCAAAACAAGTTTAAACATCATGACCTAAATGCAGATGCTAGTTCCAGTATGTCAGCGGGATTTACAAAGCTGTTGACTTAGTATTCAACAATAGGTCTTCTTTAGCTGAAACTAGCAATTTGATTTGGGTTATGTCCCCCACCCACTCACACCCATTCCCATCTCTCTGCCACAGCTCTGAGCTGGAAAAAGTTCCGAAGATGCCTGGACAGCCAGGAAGACGTAGCTTAGCCAGATTTTAAAGGTGGATTGGACGAGTTCATGGAAGAAAATTCAGAGTTTGGGCACGTTACTTTTTTTTGGACCACAGGTACCAAATGCCTGCTAACCAGTATGACTATGCTGCTCAGGAACATCTGGGCACTGCAGTCCAAAAATGTATATATATATATTTTTATATCTCTGAGAAAGTCAACACCTACTCATTAACGCAAGTCTTTGCCATCATATCTTACTTCCTGGTTCAGAAGCAGTCTGCCAGTGAATACCGTGGTGGAGAAAAGTGTTGTCTTCATGACACGTTTGTGGACTTCTCAGAGGCGTCAGTTTTGTGAAGCACAATGCTGGATTAGGTGGACCTTGGCAGGGGTCGATTGAACTTTGGTTGACCTGTGCCTTTTTATTTTTTCCCTGAGTCAAAGGACAAGGTGCCTCCTCTCCAATTCCATGAACACTGAAATGGCAGTTGAAGCTTACATGGTAAGCTTCTCCACTATACCTTAGGACAGCACCAGTATAGGAGCAGAGAACGAGCACACAATGCTCTGTCTTTCAGGAGTGGGGAATGCCTGGAGGGTCAAGGGAACAACTATGGGACTGTCATGGCTGCTTCTCAGGAACTGTCATCTGATGCAGGTGTGTCATTCTGCCTAAGGTTAGAGCCAGCCTTCATCTATTGGCCTGATCTACCCTGGCTCCTGTTTTGTTCTTACAAGAGGCAAATTGGCTTGATGCTGGTTTATATTTGCAATGTAGATGTACTGTGGGTATCCACTCTAAAACAGTGTTACTGTGCTTGGTATTTCTCATGTAGTGCCAAAGATGGAGAGCATCCAGTAGCTCCTAACAACTCTTTAACTTTTTGTACTATTCCATGTAAAGGGAAATTTTTTAATTCTTCCATGGAACACTTCCATTGTACAACATGTATGAAAATAGGAATGTGAACATATGTAATCAAGTTTATCAAATGTTTCAAGCACTTACCATATTTTTGTATAAATAAAATGTTTTAGATTATACGTTGCTATGATTTTGCTTGGTGATGCCATCCATACAGAATCAAAATGCCTTCAGAATGTTTACAAAGAGTAATTCTCAGGCTGATGACATCAATCATTTCTCTTTCAGCAAACAGAACAAGACATTTGTCATGGCAGTTGTGGGGTACCTTAGGCCCACCTGATGTTTTTGACTTGCAGTCCCTCACATTCCTTTACCACGGGCCAAGGTGTCTGAAGTTGCTGGGGAAAGAAGTCCAAAACAAGCATTATGGTGGCATCTTCTGTCTCTGATTCCAGTATTCCTTCATAGCTGTGCCCTTCTGCTTTAAAGATTAGGAACAGACTATGGCTGAGACTCTGCCTCTATGTCTCTGTAGCTACATCTCCCACTGCTACCCTCTCAAAATCTTTTAAGCTATGCAGCCTCTCCCCCTAAAAAAAAACACACAAGAATTATCAAGGCACTGGAGAGTGGGGTGGTAAGTAACGTTCCTCACAAGTCATCAATGTGAGTTGGGAGGTAATATATAGATGAAGAGAGTCAGCATGGTGTAGCAGTTTGAATGTTGGACTAGAACACTAGGAGACCAGGGCTGGAATCCTCAAAGTCATGGAAACCCATTAGGTAGGCATGGGCATGTCGCACTCTCTCGGCCTCAGAGGAAGGCAAAGGCAAACCCTTCTAAACAAATCTTGCCAAGGAAACTCCATGATAGGTTAACCTTAGGGTCATCATAAGTTGGAAATGACTTGATAGTGAGAAGAGACATGTACATGGCCTTGTACTCCCAAGAGGAAAGACCACAAATATAAAATTTAAAAACAAACAAACATGGATTTATATTTGAGGCACTGATCCCCATTTATAAAACAGGAATTTAAGCTGTGGATAACTCATAGAATCATTATGAGAAGAAAGAGCACACACAAAACCAACAACTGTTTCGTGTGAAACAGTGGCATCAGAACAACCGCTGTAGTATAGTTTGAAATGGATTTCTAGATTCCCTGTGTAGACAAGGTCATGGAATAACAATGTCTGCTGCTTTTTTCTCATTTAATTATTATTGTGGCTTTCATTGCCCTCTGATATTACCATGTGATACTTTTGAGACAAAGGAAAGGACAAAGGGTGATTTCAGAGACAAATACAGCCCAAGACTATTAGTATCAAAGATTACCCTAGACTGCATACAGAAAACACAAATTGACTGAACTAGCCAACAGGGTTATCTGATTGGTGAAAAAGTATGGCCATTTCTGTACTGGACTGTTACAGTGCTATTATTCCACTTTGAACATCCTATGTTCAAATCCTGGGGTTTGCAGTTTAGGGAGGGGCATGGTGGAGAGCAGAGAGAGAGGGACTGGAGAAGCATTTGGCGGTGTCTTCCGAGCCATATAAAGAATTATTACTTCATCTTCTGAGATCTGCCAGAGTCCTCTGGAATTCTCAACAGATGATGCAATCAGTCTGTATTCGGCTAAAGTGGCCCTACCCTGCTCTCCACCAGTGATGGAATGCCCATGGGCAGGTACAACAGCTAACCTGAGAGTCCCACAAGGAGGCTTTGGTTGTTGCAGAGAGAGGAGAAGAATATCAATGGTTGCAATGAGTTAAAAAAAATATATGTGTAGGCTTATGGGGTCCTTACACGTGCAAATGCCACTAACACAACAACAGTCATAGTTTGAATCAAGGAATTTGAATCAAATTATACCTGCCATTTGTTTGTACAAATCAAAAGTTATGCCTCCCAACACTCAGGTTTGGAAAATTGAATACACCTTTACAAAATGCCAACTGTTTTTTTAAGTGAAAAACAAAACAGAGTTGTATGGGCTTCCATATAAATTTCCTAAATAAAGTTTTGTTAATTTTCCAAAAATAAGTTGAAGGGATATGCAGTGGGATGCCATTAAGAACATATAATATCCATGATAAACATCCATTCTAAAATCATTTCTGTATGATTTTAATACCTTTGACTGATGGAGAAGCCAATGAACTTTCAAAAGTTTGCCTAATGTTTTGTATTTTTGGAGCTGGTCCAAAAAATGTGGTGCTGCTTGTGGATTTTGGATTTTGTTGTGTTTTGCTACATAGCCAACATGGCTACCTCTAAATATTTTTTCTAGGTTTCAAGATACCAGATTTAATCATTTGAGTACTATCCCAAGGAACTAATATATCTAATTTCCTAATAGCTTCTGGACACCAACATAATTGCCAGTTGGCAAACAATCTAAATGATGTATTGGTTCTAACCAGCATAGCCTCAGATTTAGACTAATTAATAATATCAACAGAAAAGACCCCCTAAATGATTAACATCAGTTCTGGCAATGGAAACTCAAATCTAAAGATAAACAACACAAGGTCATCAGCATACAAAACTGCCTTTATAGTCCTATTTTTCATGCATAAACTCAGAGATGTCTGCATGATGGCAAGAAATAGAGAATGGACAAAATGGTAAAATCATTTTTACAGTACAACATAAAACAACTACTGAACTGCTGATCTGTCTCATATGCTAGTTAATGACACTAGGAATTGCATTTTTGTGAAAGATCTAACATTAGCCAGAGTTGTTTTTTTAAACACTCTTTCACACCTTAGTTTCCAGGACCTTTAGTTAGAGTCACCAACAATTACAAAAGAGAGACAGATGATTCTTTTTTTTTTTTTTTTTTGGTAAACTACTTAAGATTGTTTACCAGCTGTTAAATATTGTTTCTCTCATAAGAAGTCAAACACAGTTACAGAACTGCAAGCAGCTAATGAGTGTACTGTCATAGTAGCTAATCTGGTTTTTCACTGGTTTGAGATTGCATGAGTAGCTATAGATTACATCTTGTATGTTTGCAAACTGTTTCAGACTATATCTGTTCTGAACTGACTTCTCTTATGTTATGTCTTTGGTAGTGTTCCAGGTATGTTGACTTTGTGATAGATTGTGGTATTACTTCAGGTAGTGCTTTATGGATGTTTATCTTGTTCAAAGTTGTGGCATGCCATTTACATCTATACATTGGCATTCATGATTAATGTTTTTTGGGGGTTTTTTGCACTGGTTGTAGATATAATCTCCATTATATTTTGTTATTACATTCCATTACATCAGTTATAGACTTGTTGCTTATAATTTGAGATCTTTTTATTTTTTGTTTTGTTCTGTGTGTCTTTGGTTAGAGTCTACACTTCAGACTAATGTTCAGTTGCAGAGAAGTTTTCCCCTGTGTTATGTTGTTCCTGAGTCATTTGGAGCATTGACTACTTTCAGTTGAGCCTGGATGACAAAGGGAAACATAATTTAGAGACTGCAGGAATCACGTGAAACATACCTGGTCATGTCCCTTTCCTACAAAGAGATAGAACACCATAGTAAACACCGGCCAGAAGTGCCCAAGAGTTAGCAAGATCAGCTTTACACTCAGGGGCATGAAATAAAAACATTACCTGACTTCCTAAATCATCTACTTAGTTATGAATGCACAACTAACTATCATCTCCTGGCCTGACCAGCAGCTTCTCGAAGTGATAGAGGTCTTCTGTACTGGAGATCAGAGTACAACAGGATGACATTTCCAGCCTACAACTACTGATCTGCAATGAAACAAGGAAGTGGATTGTGTCCTGTGTCTGATTGTTGCAGCTCACTGGTGGATGGGGCACTAGAGACATCATCTTGATTTGCCCTGATTGCCAGATTTCTATTGCTCAGAGTAGCTCCCTGGAGTTTAAAGTGGGATATTTACAATTGTGGCAATAGTACAACAGAATTTGGAGCAGTTATGGACTGGTAACACTGGTAACACTTGGTTACAAATCCATAACTGCCATAGACGATGCTAACAATTTTTTTCACACTGTCATTTTGGGGGCCTGTTGTTTTACTCTGTTAATTTGGGAGCCTATTATTAGTCCTGACTAGAACAGACCCACTGAATGAAAGAGTTCTACTAACCATTCAACATATGATTCTACAGACTCTAGTTGAGACCAACCAATGGGATTTGGGCCTTGGTCTTTAAAGAAAGAAACTTATTTTATTATGTATTCATGCAAATCACACATTTCATGTATTGTTGCCTTACTTTTTTTTTTTTCTGTTGCTGATGCTGCTTCTTTGATGGCTAACCCACTCATGGTAGCTATTCTACCATCCCACAACCCATTTACTATTACTGTGCCGCACCTACTTTTCATTTAACTGCACTAGCCACCAGCATTTATTCCAGCTACCTCACTGCAGAGAACTAGTAGTAGCAATAGTAATAGTAGCTGTAGCAGCAGCAGTGGTGGTTTAATTGTCAATAATGTTAAAAACTAATTAAATATATGATTAAAAATGATAAAGACAGTTTACAACTAGCACAGTTTGCAGCCATACCGCACTCTATTAAAAGCCCTTTCTTTTGGAAGGGAATTTCAGATTCTAGGAGCAGCCACCAAGAAGACCCTGTCTCGCTCAGATGTGTCAGGTACTTTAACCTAGCTTTTGCTTCCAGCTGGAATAAACCTAATGAATCAATGGAAATTTGATAAATCCACATGCATGTACATTCTGTTGCATCAATGGGTTCACTCTAATTGGAAGGGGAAGGGAAGGGGAATTTGTTTGAATTTGGGTAGCATCAAATTGCTTTCATTTGGTTCAGTTTCTCATCCATTTGAAAGGAATGTACATCCCTCATCTATACCAAATAGACTATTCAGAGATTATAAGACATATGTGGCTGTCATGCAACTAGAATAGAAGTGGGCATATTCTCGAGCTGGGAAACCTCTCATCTACTTTTTGTCTCCTCCAAAATTTTTTGATTCAAATGGGCTACTAGTAATGACTTGTAGCCGTTCTCAGTTTCTTTCTAGATTATCATTTCAGGTCACTTTCTGGGCCTTTTGTGGAGATACAGCTCCTGAGACAACTTGTTATGGAGCCAGAAAGTGTCTTTCAATCTGCAAAAATGTCTTTCTAGTTAAAAAAAAAGATCTGTTTTGGATGATGGTACCTATGCCTTGGAGGGATTGGTTTGTATCCCAAGGACCACACACTAGACCTTCCCTAGGGTTGCATGTAACCAACAGCCTGCAAAATTCAGAACTTGAGGTTTTTTGTTTGTTTTTTAGATGTATGTTCAAAATTCAAGACCCAAGGTCATTGCATTTGTGCTCACAAATGAAAGCTTCCCTCTTAGGACTAACACCAGATTAGTGGGGTGGTGGTGGTGGTGTATGAGAGAGATCTCCCTAAGGACTGACCCAGACTTCCCTCCCTCTCCAACAGTTATATCCAAATAAAGAAAAGTACTGTGATTTACTGGAAAAGAATATAATGTTCAGTAAAATGGAAAGCAGTAGGAAAAGAAAAAGGGCTCATTCTAGGAGAACTGAATCAATAAAGGAAGCCACAGCTCTGAGTCTGCAAGCAGGACAGTTGATAACCAGGGCTCTCAGAGGTCTTTAACAAAAGAAAATACATGTTCAATATTGATACAGCATTTAACATCACATTTTTTTTGTCTATTATACAGAACGTGGAAGAGGGGTACTAGAACCCTACAATAGATGAAAAAGAATACATATCTTTTGGACAGCAAACAGTTCTCCATTGCTAGAGCCAAAACATGTTTTTTGGGGTTTTTTTTAATGGCCTTCTAGTAAAATCTCAGTTGTTCTGGGAATAGCTGAATATTGTTCTGGGAATAGGAATATGCTCCTATCATGCTGTTTTGATTTGCTCCTGATTATTTTTATTCTCACTATCACACAATATGCAACTAATCCTAGCTATATGAAGTGTGGGAGGATATATAGTTCCAAAAAGGAAAAAAAATGTACAAAGATTTTTCCCCCAAAAAACTACATATCTGGTGTTAAGACTTATTGCAATGGATTACCAGCCAACATTTTTTGACATCACAGTGTTAGCAAGTATCGCTACAATGAAAGAAGGACATTAAGTTCATGCCTGGGGGAATAACCCTGTAAGCTCCTTCAGCCTCAAAAAGAAGGTAAAGCAATCTCTCTGCATATTTTCCAATTAATTCAGTATCATGCCTTTGTCATCCTATAGATATATTCCAAACCTTTCTGCTAGCAACCTTTAATTAGCATGTCAATCAGGGTTTTTTTTCCAAATCTCTCTTTCTGATAGCATAGAACAAGTGAAGCAAAAGACCATGTGGGGGGGGAGGGAAATGCCAAGCTTCTTTTAATATTATAGAAACTTCCTTCTTTCCCATCTCCTCACTTCAGTGTATTGCACTTGCAGATTAGTAATCTAGAGTTATGGATCAGTAACTGCTTTGTATTCATTAAGTCTTCTTATTGTTGTTGTGTGCCTTCAGATCATTTTCAGACTTATGGTGACCCAAAGGCAAACCTATCACAGAGTTGTCTTGGGTTGTGACACACCCAAGGTCACCCATAGTCTATGGTAAGATTATAGAAATGCCTCCCAAGCCCACCTTAAAAGCCATCAACCAGATCAGGTGAAGGAAGTCTGTTCAACTTCTGATCAGAGTTCAAGGAGGATGACTTTTCCAATCCCTCCCACCAGAAAGTGAGGCAGAGACTATCAGAATGCACATGGCTGATAATCCATTCTCTAATCGCAACAAGCAATTCACTATATGCAAAGTTAATGCATGGAGGCAATGTATAGTCACACACTGCTCTGTGTACTGGAATGTACTACCACAGTAAATCATGATCCTAAAAGTACAACTCTGCCTATGCCATTGTCAGAAGGATATGACCAGTGAGCATTCCTCCCCAACCAAAAAATCACTGCAGATGGCTTCACATAGCTGTATACGTCGCTAACAGCATGCCAGCCTCATTCACGCGATGAATCTCTTCATTAAATACAACAGTTTATCATCAATAGTTGGTCCTCTCATTTCAATAGTAACAGTTCAATCAGCCCATTAAGTTCTACCTCTAAAGGAGGTATTGTCAGGAGTTGACACTGAACTTGACACTGTGTAAAAAATTAGATTTGGTTCTGTTAGGAAGAGCTTTACTTTGAATCTCAGGGGAGTAACTATGGAAAGGGGGAAAATTCCCTCCCCTGTGAAATTTTCCTTCAATCCCCAAATTGCTAGTATTGCTCAGGCTAAAACACTGGAAAATTGTTTGTATCTAGATCTCTTGTATTTTCTGTGTTCACATTTCCTTGATAACTTTGCCTCCCTCTTTGCTTTGGACGGCTAAACTCTATTTCTAAATGCTTAACTGAAGTTTAAGTTTCTGCAATGCTATAAATGTGGGGACTGAAGGAAAGTTTCAGGCAGGGGCAGTTTGAAGGAGGCAATGACCTCAAACTGTCCTCCCCCCCCCATGATTTTGGTCCGTATTGTAAATTTATCCATAACAGCTACACACAGTTCTGGATTGCGGATTTATTCCTACCCGAAATACTCCCCCAAACATGTTGCTGGGCTGAAAGCACAGATGGAATTCCTTCTGTTAGTTCAATCTGATATGGCATCTGCAACCCATTGGTTACAAAGACAGCATCCCTTCTATCTATGTTCTGGCAATCTTTTTCAACCATTGCAATGAATTATGTATGTCAGGCTGCCTCTATCAATGGCCTGGATAGATCTGCTCGTCCAATGCTGGGCAGCAATATTGCAAACTGGGGCTAGCCTTTATTTGATCATGTCTTACCCGTGCTTTTCCACCTGCACTAGCTGTCAGTCTGTATCCAGGCCCAATTCAAAGTGCTTGTCTTCACCTTCATAGTATTAAACGGCTTTGGCCTCAGTTACCAGAAGGCTCATTTGAGGTCAAATGAGGTACAGGCCAGAGTCTGGAAACATTTCTTTTAAATTACAAATCCTAGAATCTCCCAGTCATTCTGGTTTCTGGGAGTTGCAGTCCAAAGATTTAACATTTCCAAGCTCTGTAGGAGGTGGCAACCAGAGGACGGGCCTCTTCAGAACTGACACCCAGACTGAGAGGAACTTTCATCCCAGAAATGCTTGCCTGGTTATTATGGCTTTTCATAGCATAACCAACTGAAGACTTTTAAAAGATTTCTCACATTTTCAGATCATTTTAAAACTATTTTTTTAGCCCTGCTCTGGTAAAGTACACATTTTGCTATTCTTAGTTTTATTTCATTAGCATCTTTATTCTTAGGCCATTTCCACACTAGACAGTTATAGCACTATTATTCCACTTTCAACATCCTATGGAAACCTGGGGTTTGCAGTTTAGGGAGGGGCCCTAAAGTGCAAACCCCAGGTTTCCATAGGATGTTGAAAGTGGAATATTAGCACTATAACAGTCTAGTGCAGAAATGGCCTTAGCATCTTATTTTATTTTGTGCTAACTGGATTGTGGATTTTCATTTTTACTGTACACTGCCCAAAGGAAATTGCTGCTGCTGCTGTTGTTGTTATTCATTGTTGTTATTGCTGTTGTGTGCCCTCAAGTTATTTCCAACTTAAGGTGACCCTAAGGCACATCTACCATGGGGTTTTCTGGAGCTGAGAGTATGTAATGTGCCGAAGGTCATCCAGTTGGTGTCCATGGATGAGTGGGGAATTGAACTCTAGTCTTCAGAGTCATAGTCCAATGCTCAAACCACTGTACCATACTGTTAGCAGTAGTATTTAATTGAGTGGTATATAAATATTCTACATACATTTTAATGACTTTGTATGGCTTTCTTTTGAATGCTGTCTTAGAGAGTAGAAAGAATAAATAAGTAAAAAGGATTCTGTTTCCTTCCTGCACATGATTCCTGATAAACTAATTATTGTGTTAATTACGGCAATGGCTTTTATAATCACAGCCACTCCTACAGCAGCCATAGCAGCATCTCAAACATTACTAGTAATTATTTTGCAGAAGCACATTAAAGGCAATGTTGAACAATCTGCATACATTTGTAATTCTATTTCCCCCCATGTTTTTAGTATGAATTCAGTTTTAATGACTATGTTAATTGACAGCCAGAAGTAATGAAGAAGAAATTACATGCACTGTGAGCTGCATACCATACTTTCATTAAATTGACATTGCTTTTTTTTTTTGAATGTATGAATCAGCTTACAATAATTATGAATTCCAAACTATATTCACTTCCAGTAGCTGTGCATTAACCGCTGAAAGTATTCAGGTCAGCTCCAAAGGTGCAATGGCTGCTAGAAGAGAGCATCTTCCACTCTCAAAGATGGAATTTTCTGCTTGCGGAATGCATCTTCCACTCACAGAAGAGCTCTTTGTCTTTTTACCATCCTGTCCTAAAATACCAGCTGAAAAAAGGTGAGACTACAGCCATAAATGTAACTTTTGCTCTACACTGTGGAGCCCAACTGCAACAGCTTTGGTTCATCTCTTGCACAAACTTTTTCACAAGTGCTTGTGGAACAGCTGTAGTGTCCATCTTCTTTCCTCCCTCTTCCAAGTTCCTGGACTCCAACTCATTATCAATATTTCCCATCCACCAAAGAAAGTAGAATATATGCTGGGACAATTATTCAAATAGTGCAGCAGTGGGCAACAGTGGACCATCAGATGCTTTTGACAGAGAACTTTCATCAGCCCTCTGCAGTGTAACCCACAATGAGGGATTATGGGGTTTCAGTCCAACAATATGTGGTCACATACCATTGCCCACTGATAAACTAGTGGAAGAAATGACTGGTCAAACACATGTCCTTTCTCTTCCTCATCATATTACCATCCATTATGGTTGTGCTATTATCTCTGTTCCCAGAGATGGCCCTTTGGCTCTCTAGATAACTTGGTCCACATTTTACATCAGTCCAACTCAACATAATAAGAGATTATGAGATTTCTGGTCCAAAATATCTGGCGGAGTACAAGTTCCCCACTCCTTCACTTGTTGTCTTTGTTGGGTGCCTTCAAGTCAGTTCTGACATACGGCTGCCCTAAAATGAACCTATCATGGGGTTTTCAAAGGGCTGAGAGTTTGTGACACACTCAAGGTCATCCAGTGGGTTTCCATGGCCAAGCTGGGAATCAAGTTGTGGTCTCCAGGATTGTAGCTGAATCCTCAAACCACTATACAAAACTGGCTCTCTTACACCTCTATTTTTAATTACCAATTTTCTCCAATAGAAATTCCATAAATAGGTTTCTGAGGGAGGCAGGGGTCCCTCATGCAGCCAAATTAAGTATGGTGCAGCAAAAACATAGTGACCTGACATACGATTGCAAAGGGTCTACTTTAAAAATAACTAGATCTGGATCTAGCCTATTATTGACTGCACATGCAGTGCTCTCACATTGTGCACACAATGCTTGAACACTCTGTCAGACTAACTTTCATCTAGGGTGATGAAAAAACATCCAGTCAGTGCCTTGCTCTGGGATATTTCTGACTCCAGTGAGAACACCCATATATTTTGAGATATAGAAATTAGGTTTGGACAAACAATTCAGCTGAATCCCAAGCAACAAAGTAAATCAGGCTAATCTGAATTGAGCTGAACCAGATCAGTGTATATTCGATTGGCCTAAATTGGTTCCAGGAAAGAATGATATAGTCTGAAACACCTCAGTTTGATCCAGAGAGCTGGATGTCAAAAATAAGTGTCTATATTATACATTGAGAGCCAGTTTGGTGTAGCAGTTTGAGCACTGGACTAAAACGCTGGATTCCAGAGTTCACTTCCATGGAAACCTACTGGGTGATGTAGAGTACATCACATACTCTCAGCCTCAGAAAACCCCATGATAGGTTCACTTTCGGATTACCTAAAGATTACCATAAGTGAGAAATGAGCTGAAGGCACACAACAACAACAACAACAACAACAACAAATTATATGTGATATAATATATATTATATATATTACACTATCAACATGTAATGACCAACATGGCCATATAAGTAAAACTTCAGTGTTATCTGTTGAAGACGGTGAGGAACTGGGCTGTGCTCATGGTCAGCTTGTGCAACTGGGACATAAATCTCACTGCAATTCTCCAATCACAGTAGTTACAGACAACCATTATGTAAAGTCATTCAAGTTATATCATTAGTTTTTTCTAGTGTTTCTTTACTCTATTAGTTGCAGATGATAACAGAACTGTGCTGCACAGTGGTCAGTTGCTGGTCTCACTGAGTCTTTCTCAATTTCCTTTTGTCTTGTTGAATAGCCAATCCTAATCTTCTTTGCCTTTCTTGTTTATCTATCTGTTTAATGAATCTGTGTTTTCTTCTTCATGGTCTCTGTGCCTTCACACACTTGGAGCTTTCACGCGTTCACGGTAGTGTTTGGAAGATTCTAGAGCTTAGTAGCTTGACGGGGGGCCCTCCCCCATGCTGCTACTGCGCATGCTCCTCCCGCCAAGCAACGGTCGCTCCTCAGTTCTTTCTTGTCCGCTGTTGCGAACGGAAGGTTCTTGGCTTGTTCCTCGCTTCTTGGATTGTTTGCTTGGCTTTACAGACGTTTTCGGCTTGTTTTCTGACCTCGGCTTGGATTTCGGACTGGACTTTGGTGATTTGATTTAATTTTCTCCCTCTTCTTCGTCTTTCTTTCTATGTCAGTGGCTCTTTTCAAAAAGTGCACGGTACCATTACAACACCAGGCACTGGGTGCCTTACCGTCGGTCCCAGTCACTGTCCAGAGGCGACCGAAGACATGAGCGCTCCCGCACCAGGTCTCCGTCCCCTTGGTACCACAGGGCGAGGGAACCATTGTCGCGTTACCGTGTGATCTCCCCGCCCCCGAGGGTCACATCCACCACCACGCGCCCCATCAAGTCCACTTCAACCCAGACGGCGTCAGCAACAATAGCGTCAGTGACAACATCGGTGACCCAGGCAGCTAAGAAGGTGCGCTCGACTGTGGTGCCCATCACCTCGGCCACCCAGACGACTGCGGAGACGGTACCGACCGCAACACCGTCGGTACCACTGCACCGGTCCCCCCAGCGCACTGCAGTGCAAGGGTCTCTGGCAAGGTCTACTGAGCATTCCCGGTCGCCGTCTGTTCGATCTGATGAATCGGGAACTGAATCAGAGGACCTCACATGAGTCGCACCCACTTGGGTTTGGTGAGCCGACACCGGAGGCAGCACCGGAGAACATCCAACAGTTCTCCGCCAGGCTTCTCCGGATGGCGGCGGCCCTTGGCCTGAAGGTGGCGCAGCTGGAACCGGAGGAGGAAGACCCAGTTTTCGAGTTGGTGGAGGCTCGACAACAGGCTACCGCCCCGCTTCCCCTCCTGCCTAAGCTGCTGAAGGCGGTCAAGCAGCCCTGGGACAAACCGGCGTCCACCCAGCCGATTCCTCCTCGACTGGAGCACCTGTACTGGACGCAGAAGGAGAAGGTCGACTTCCTCTTCAGCCATCCGGTACCGAACTCCATAGTGGTGGAGTCCGCGCAGGTCAAGGGAGGCAACAGGGCCCATACTACGCCGCCAGACCGAGAGGGGTGAAAGTTAGACCCCTTTGGAAGGAGGTTCTACACCGCCTCCTCCCTTAACATCAGAGTGTCTAACACGCAGGCATGCCTCGAGGCATACCTGCGCAAAATCTTGGACCAGCTCGCCCCTCTCTTGACCAGCCTCCCAGATGAGAGCCGCTCGACTGCCTGCCACCTTTATAACGAGGCTGTAGTGATCTCCAGCCAACAGATCCTATCCTCGAAGCACGCTGTGGAGGTTGCTTCGAGGGTGATGGTTGGCTCGATTGTGCTCCGCTGGCATGCGTGGCTACGCTCATCTGGCCTACAGGAGACAGCTGAAGGTGGATTGAGGATCTCCCCTTTGATGGCCGGGGGCTCTTCAACTCCGCCATGGACGAGACTATGGACTCCATCGTCAAGGCCCGACTAACGGCCAAGAAGATGGGGATCCACCAGCCATTCCAGGCCTGTCGATCTTCCGGCTCACGCCAGTCCTGGCGCAGGTCGTCGATCTCCTCCTACCGCAGAAGTCCACCCACTCTGCCCAATCTAGGTCGTCGACTGCCTCCTCTGCCCGGAGACCCTTCAGACGGTGACCAACTTCGTCCCACAAGAAGTCGTCCTCCGAGGCTAAGTCCCACTTTTGAGGGTTTCCGCAGGTCGCCACCAGTGCCAACATTCAGCCTGCCAGCAGTCCTCCGAGATCAGCCGGCCCTGGCCAGATACCTCGCCGAGTGGCACCACATCACCATGGACTCTTGGGTTCTTTCCATCGTCCGTCTTGGCTACTTTCTACCCCCGGCCAGCCTGGCCCTGCTGGAAGAGATCCAGTCCCTTCGTCAAAAGGGAGCGATCGAGACACTCCCGTCCTCAGGCAGCAACACCGGCTTCTTCTCCCGATACTTCACGGTACTGAAGGCCCATCCTGGACCTCAGGGGCGTGAACAACTTCATCCGCCCCAAAAAGTTCAAGATGGTGACGCTATCTTCGATCCTGCCTTTCCTTCGCCAAGGGGACTGGTTCACCTCCATCGATCTCAAGGACGCTTACTTCCACATCGCCATCTGCCCGCACCACAGACAGTACCTGCGGTTCGCGGTCAACGGCACCTGCTACCAGTACAAGGTGCTACCGTTCGGCCTCTCCACCGCGCCCAAGGTCTTTACCAAATGCATGGCCCCAGTGGTATCGTACCTGCAGACAAAGGGCATCTCTGTCTACCCGTACTTGGACAATTGGCTGTTGGTGGCGTCCTGCAGGCACAAACTCTACGACGATCTTCATCGGACTCTGACACTTTTGACCCGTCTTGGGCTCTGGGTCAACCCGAAGAAGTCCCACCTCGAGCCGGCGAGGGTGCTAGACTTCACTGGCATGACCTTGGACTCGGTATCAGCCAGGGCCTTTCTACCGGTCGACCGTGCACGGACTCTACACCAGGCCACGTTGGCAGCCTACAATGCACAGACAATGTCACCCAGGAGGATCCAGCAGCTCCTCGGCTACATGGCCTCCACCACCGCCGTGATGTACCTCTCCAGGCTCCACGCGAGACCGCTACAACACTGGTTCTTCCAAGCCTTCGACCCGCTCTGGGACGGCCAGAGGATGCGCCTCACGCTGCCGTCGGAGATTCAGCTGTCCCCCCTCTGGTGGCAGTCCTACGATCACCTCCTGTCCGAGATGCTGTTTCGGGAACAAACGCCGAACATCACGGTGACTACAGATGCCTCCCTCTACGGCTGGGGAGCCCACCCCGGCGAACTCAGGGTCCGAGGCCAGTGGATGGACGACGAGACCATCTTCCACATCAACGCTCTTGAACTATTCGCCATCTTCAAAGCTCTGAGAGCGTTTCGCCATCGCGTGATGGGCCGGACGGTGCTGGTCCTCATGGACAACATGATGGCAGTGCGTCCCGCTAGAAATCCACCCAGTGGCAGTTCACCTGGCCAGGCAGGAGAACACCACAGCGGACGTGCTCAGCAGGGACACCTCTTCCCACCACGAATGGTCCCTCTCCAACAGAGCATTCCAGATGATCTGGGACCGATGGGGCAAGCCCACCATCGACCTCTTTGCGACCGGCGAGAATACGAAGTGCCACCGCTTCTGTTCGAGGGCTGGCCGCGATCGCAATTCCATTGGGGACGCCTTCCAGTTCAGGTGAACGAGGGACTCCTGTACGCGTTCCCTCCATTTCCCTCCTTGGTCGCGTGATATCCAAGATCTTCGCCGACCAAGCGGACGCTGTCCTCGTGGCCCCGTACTGGCCGAGGCAGCACTGGTTCGCGCCCCTCCTCAAGGCCACGCGCGACCGCCTCCTGAGGCTCCCGTCGACACCGGACCTGCTGTCCCATTCTGGAGGCCGCGTACTCCACCCAGACCTGCTGCTCTTGGCCCTCCATGCCTGGAGGATATCACCGTAACCAACCCCATCATCGGCAACGTCTTGACCACGGCCAGGAAGGAGTCGACACACCGCAACTACCACTACAAGTGGCACTGCTTTGTGGCCTTTGCTGAGGAAAGAAGGGAGCCGGTATCACCGGTCAACATGCCTACCATGCTCCATTTCCTTCTACACCTTCAGCAGCAGGGCTTAGCCTTCCCGTCTTTGAAGGTCTACCTCGCCGCTATCATAGCATACCAACCACCACGATCCCCGTCGGCGATGCTCTTTCGAGACGGTACCGTCAAGCAGTTCCTGAAGGGCTTCCAGCACCTATACCCGCCGGTATCGCCGCCGCTACCGCCGTGGTCGTTATCGTTGGTGCTATCGCAGCTGACGAGACCATCCTTCGAGCCCATGGCGACTGCTGACAACAGGCTGCTTACTTTGAAGACTGCCTTCCTGGTGGCTGTCACCTTGGCCAGGCGCACAGGGGAGCTGACAGCTTTGAGGACTGACGAGCCATACCTCGTCTTCCACAGAGACAAGGTCACTCTCCGACCGGACATTTCTTTCCTACCAAAGGTGGTGTCCAGCTTCCATCTCAGCCAGGACATCACCCTGCCGACTTTCTTCCTGAACCCGACGACAGCGTTGGAGCGGTCCCTTCACTCCTTGGATGTGCGTCGGGCCTTGGCATTCTACAGAGACAGGACTGCCCCTTTCAGACAATCACCGCACCTGTTCGTCTGCTATGGCAGGTGACAAAAGGACCATAAGGTATCCACCCAGCGATTTTCCAAGTGGGTGGTACAGACTATTCAGCTGGCGTATGAGCTCGCCAGGAAGCCTCCGCCAGCCTTCGTCTGGGCCCACTCCACCAGGGCTGTGGCAACATCTGTAGCCCTGCTGAGAGGTGTTGACCTCCATGAACTCTGCCGTGTGGCGACCTGGTCTCAACCATTGACCTTTGTGCGCCACTACAGGCTTGATTGCCGGTCATGCAGGGATGCTTGGTTTGGACGTGAGGTTCTGGCTTCCGTTCTATAGGACGTGACCTGCCATCCAACCGGTAAGCTACACAGTCTCCTGGTGTGTGAAGGCACAGAGACCACGAAGAAGAAGAACAGGTTGCTTACCTGTAACTGTAGTTCTTCAAGTGGTCATCTGTGCCCTCACACACACCTGCCCTGCCTTCCCCTCTTTTTCAGGTCCCTGTGTTAGTACGGTGGACTACAGAACTGAGGAGCGACCGTTGCTCGGCGGGAGGAGCATGCGCAGTACCAGCATGGCGGAGGGCCCCCCGCCAAGCTACTAAGCTCTAGAATCTTCTGAACGCTACCATGCACGCACAAAAGCTCCTAGTGTGTGAGGGCACAGATGACCACTCGAAGAACTACAGTTACAGGTAAGCAACCTGTTCGTTGTCACTTGCTAGACAGAAGACATGCGCCCTGTCTAACCACTGAAAATGAAGAACATTGTGTGAAACTGTTTTGAGGTTTGAGGATCCCAGGATTGCTAATTGCCTTTACTGTAGGTAGCAGATGAACTGGGGTAAACAACTGTACAGTAGTATATTACAGTCTGTAACAAGACCTTAAGAGACAGCACAAAGTGGCAGAATAAAATCAAAGCAGCCAGCCCACAGGGCCAAAATCCAAATGACAGGAACAAAGGGTGATAATATAAGCAGCTCTCAGTCTCACCCTCCTCCATAAGAGACTAAAGCAAGAAGGAAGCTTCCTCTATTAACCCAGATATCTTAAGGAGAAACAGGGGGCTCTTCAGGGAAAATCTCACCACTTGGCCTTATTAGTAACAAAGCAGGCTCCTGTGAGCATGCTTCTTTATGTTGCATCACCAGATTTTTTTTGAAATAATAATAATAAAAACTCCACTCTTTCCAAGTATGCTGTTGTTGTTGTTGTTGTCGTTGTGTTGTCGTCGTCGTCATCATCAATCTATTTATTTAAATTTAACAAACTATGCTCTCATGGTGCCAGATAAAAGCAGCCTAAAATGAATGGTCAAGACTGAGCAGGCAACAACAGTTTTTAATGCCTTTTCAAAACTCACCAAAGTTTACAGATAACTAGCACAAAAATACGTGGGTTAATCCCCTATTCAGGCTCTACTGTGTTTCCAAATTTTATGTGGTTGCATGAAAAAAATAAAATAAAATAGTTACAGCCATTCCGTCCAATACAAATTACTGAGGGACACCTTGTGATCTGCATTCCTTCCAGTAATGTATTTAAGTCTTTAACTCCAAGTCTCAAGTCAAGTCTCAAGTCTTTGAAGATACTTTCAAGTCGAGTCTCAAGTCAAGTCTCAAGTCTCAGAGCCAACTTTATACCCCAACCTATATTCTAGAATTTCTGGACAGAGTCAAATAAAGTCAGTTTTGATAATTTAAAAAGTGTTCACCCTCCACATTTGCGATTTTGCCATCTGCAGCTTCAGAAGTGGGGAACAGGATCCTCTTTACTCCCTCTTCCCAAAGCTGGAGACTTTTGTGCCAATGGGCATAAAAGAGCCTGCAACTTCAGAAGTAGGGAATAGGATCCTTCTTATTCCCCATTTCTGAAGCTGGAGGCAGCTGGAGGCTTTAGAAATAGACTCCTTTCTACTCCCCATTATTGGAGCTTCAAAGGCTTTAGAAGGAAGGATCCTTCCTTCTCAAGCCCATTGCCTAATAACTTTGCTGTTCCCTGCTGAGAAATGCACCCTGCCCTCTGGGGGTAAGTCTTGTCTTCTGCTCTTAGGAAACATTTTAGAAGGCACCTCCAATATGCAGTGGGGTCAGGCTGCTGAGCAGACCTCAAGCCTGCCTCAAGCCCATTGCCTAACTCATTGGTTGTTCCCCTCTGAGAAGGCACCCACGTTTTTGGCTTGAGACAGATTATCAGTAGGCTAAAAGAGATGGAAGCACTGCTCAAAGCCATATGGTTTCTGGATGAATGTATTATTTTACTGAACCAAAGGCAGCAAGTCAGTCACTAAAAATATACAAGTCTCAAGTCTAATCAAGCCAGTGCATCATTTATTGCCAAGTTGAGTCCAAGTCGAGTCACTGAAGTGACTTAAGTCCTAGTCAATCCAACTTAAATCCTAGTCAATCAAGTTGGGTCTACATAACCAATTTCTTCATCTCTGTTTGGATTTGAGAACCAGATCAAAATTGAATGGGTAGATCAATCTGGTCTGAATTAGGCTTTTGAACTGAATTTGGGGCTCTGGATGCAGCCCTAATTAAAAAAAATACTCATGTTTGTGAGTGCGAAATTATGGATATTCATCAATACCCAAAAACACAGAGCCTGAGGTGGAACATTTCTTTTGAGTAACTCCCATCCACCTTTGTTCGATTCTAGGTTATCAAGCACCCAAGCCTACACCCACATAGTCTAAAGGAGCAAACAGAAGAAGATGAAGACAGTCCAGGGTCAAAACACAAGGAATCATGGGTTGTCAGCAGTAAAGAAAACAGGTGAGGAGAATGGTCATGACAGTTGAAGTTCTAATCTCGAGGAATCAGTCTTACTGAGATCAGGAGATGAAGAGAGCAAAGCCAACGGAGAGTCCAAGTATGTGCCAGGAGAAACAAATAGCAACATGCATGACCTAAGAAAACTATTGAAAATTAACAAGGGATTGCTTCAGTCATGAGTGATTCATAGCCAGCTGTCAAAGGAATGCTGCTGAAGTTAATTAACTCAGGGTTGGCCTTAGATGGGTTTCACATACTCAACCACTCTTTGGTAGTTCAACTTGCTCCAAGGGTGTTTTTATCTGCCTCCTTCATGAGGATCTAATGGTACAGAGCCTGTATTCTGCCCCTGGGGAGGTAAAAGGCTAATACTGGAAGATCCAGGCATCTGGCACTAGAGAGGGCTGACAGCCAGAGCCTCCAGTTCTTCTTCCTGATGGGGTCTGTTGTTCAGGCACTCCTCTTCCATCATCCCCATCCCCATCGAAGACCCCTCAAGTTTCTTCTTGCTTGAAAAAAGAAAGGTAACCAGCAGAAATGAGATGCGTAGGGACAATTTTTGTCACAGCTGTTTTGTCTCTTAAAAAAAATGTCTCTTACAAATAATCCTGAAAATGCAGGTGGTTGAAACTTGGGGACATGGTTTACAACTCTCCAGGCAGTAAAAATATCATAAAATGCCTACCTTATAGGTCTAGTTCTGCAACAAAATGCCCTGTCTGCTTGGTTAATAGAGAAAATCAGGTGAAAACTTTTAAAGAGCTCCCTAGTGTACACTACATTACCTCTGAATTACCTAACCTCTGCTTTCCTATATCAACATTTAACGAATATCAGCATTTAACCACTGTGACACTTATCTGGTTTAATCAGTCAGAGTGGATTGATTAATTGGCAGAGGTCAACTTTAATTGGCATGACTGTGAGTTAAGGACAGATTTATGTTTTGAGACTCTTAAGTTTCCACTTGTTAGCATAACTGAAAATAAAAGGGAAACTATTAATTATCTGCTAAGAATGAGTGGTAGCTTTTATTTATTAAACTGTGACTTACTGCATACTTCCTTCAGTATAGGCACTATACTCAGGTTTTGGTGATACAAACATATTATGAGAAGACAGATGATTCATCATCTAAAATGCTTTAATTGGTTGGCTTGCTTAATTAAAGCTATACCATCTTATCCAGTTTATAATAGAGTTCTGACCTAGCCTTCAAAGGTGCAAACTATTATTCCTGTTCCTTGTGGACTGAAAATATGCAAGCCAACTCTCATGTAAATCAATGAGGACAGATTTTATATATATGTATGTATGTATATATATATTATTCATATATGTGTGTGTGAGTGTGTGTAAACACTTAGAGCCTAAATATACTAAAGACACCAGATCCCTTCTGATTTTGGAAGCAAAGGAGAGTCAGCTCTGGTTAGTACTTGCATGGGAGACTGCCAATGAATACCTGGTGTTATAGGCTATATTTCAGAGGAAGAAACTGGCAAAACCACATCTGAGTATTCCTTGCCTAAGAACACCCTATGGAATTCATGAGGTCTCCATAAATCAACAGGAGACTTAAAGGCACATATACACATGCACAATACACATTCACTTTTGAATTATTTAAACTTCATTTTCATCTCAACTTTTAAGTCACTGTACTAGGGTGCACAAAGATGGATCCAGGAGATTCAAGACAGTTAAAAAAGCTAATATTTGTTCACAGAGTGTGCATTTGAACTGTTGTATTCACTACAATTACAACAAGATATAGCAATAGCTGCCGACCAGGATCTAAAAGGAGTTTAGATGAATCTGTGACAGCTAAAGCTATCAATGCATACTAGTCCAAGATAGCTGGTGAGCATACATGGAAAGGAGCTGTTGCACTCATGTCCTGCTTGTGGGCTTCCCAAAGGCAAATGGTGGACTATTTGAAAATGCTGGACTTGATAAGATTTTGCTCTCATCCACTGTTCCTTTTCTTATGAGCTGCCCTCTATGGATGGAAATCACATCTGCTCAACTTTCAGGGGTTTTCCATCCTGTTCAAGGCTGGCAAGCACCCAGGTAAGTGCACTTACAGTCCACAAGAACAGACAGTGGGAAACCCAGGCCAGTTCCAGGACATAACCCATCTGAGTTCTCAATGGGAAAAACAGTTCTGAGTGGGGTCTAAAGTCAAGATAGAGGTTGGCTGAAAGATTAGCACAAGGTACATGCTGAAGCTTAATTAATAAAGCCAGACAAATTTGCAAGGGAGTATTGGAGCTATTGTGTTTCTAGCAATGAAAGTTGGCTGAGTTAATTTATAGCTAGCAGTAAGGCAGCCTAGCTGGCCTTCTTCATTCAGCATCTTCCCTTTAAAGTGGACAGGGCATTTCCTGTCACTTTACAACCAGCATTTTAATTTATGATGTTCCAGAGGGCAAAGTGTCTCTGTTTCCCCCAACTGATCTGCAGGCACTGGCTGGGATGGACAGGGCTCTCCTTCTGCCAGTGCCATGACTAGATTGCTAGCCTACTCTAGCTCTAACTAGAGCCTTCTATCTTGGCTCTCCTCTTCTTCATCTGAGGAGGCCTTCTCCAAGCAGAATACAGCACCCCCTTCCACAGTGTATCCCCTTCAGTGGGGTCTTCCAGTCTACTGTATAGTTTGGGGGGCGGGGTGGAGTGCCTAGTGTGAGGAGGAAATGGCAGAGGCAAAGTCCACCAATTCAGTTGCATGGGCCTAAGTCTGGATCCAGCATATTGATTTTGCATACAGTCAGTATCAAAATTCACAAACTCTCTTGCAACATAGCAATTAAGATATTGTCAATTAAGACTGTGTGAAATGTTCATTGGATTACCCCTAAACCTGTTTTTGTTAATTTTCCTTTTAGCATTCAAAATTACCTTGTTTTTCTATTGCATTTCAATATGACTCCTGCTTAATTATTTTCTAGTTACTAAATTACAATAATAGGTAATTTAATGTTTGAAACAAAAGTATCTAATTTTGTATGGCTTGATTCAATTAAAAATGGGAGGGAGAATCCTCCATTGTATCCCCTTCTACCCAAGGTACATAATACATTTTCCAACTAGATCAGTTTTGAGTGCTGCATCCAGCCTGCAATTAACATGCTTAATCATGACGTAGTGAATTTATGTGCCATTACATTATTTGTACAATTGCAATATTCTAGCATAGGGTTACAATCTTCCCCCCACACACACACACCACGGAATACTGGCCAACCAATAGACTAGAGATTGGATAATTTCTCAGAGCTTGATAACCTGCCTGGATTTGCTGACATTATTAAGGAATAAGATTATTTCAAATCCACAGGGATAAATAAGAAGAAAAGCTCAGCTGGCTGGAGCTGTCGCAATGCTACATTGCATGCTAATTCAAGAATCAGAGTGATACACAGCATATGCCTATTATCCAAACAGCCCTTGAGATATCAAAATGGACAGGCCAGCCATGATCTGAAGAATGCTATCTCCACTGAGGGCATAGGACAGGCTGCTCACTAAAGAGTTCTGCACACTCAGACTCCCAGCTGACCTGTGGATCCATGGCACAAACTTTTAAGTCAGATGATGAAGATTTAGCTTTAATAGCAATGGAAATTACACTGTGGACACTCCCTTGTGCAAAGACTTGGAATACTTTCATGTTGTTTTATGCACTGTTGGCATGCAGGTTTAGGAAAAGGAGGGGGGAAATCAAAGCTTGGAAAAGTTACTTTTTGAACAACAGCTCCTAGAATCCCTGAGGTGAGTATGTCTCCTTTCTTTCTAGGGAGGGAGAAATCAGCTGAGAAGTGGGCCTCTGGATTGTTCGCATGAATGAAACAGATGTGGTGGGAAGGCAATTCTGAGACTGAATGTAACTGAAGAGAGTCTAACAGTGGTGTAGCTACAGGAGCCAAAATGAGGGCACTGCCCTTCCACACACACACACACACAGACACCCTTCAGTCATCCAAAATTTCTAGCATTGCAGAGAGTGAGACAATGAAAATAGTTTGCAACATAGAACTCTCATATTTGATCTGTTTGCACTTCCTTGATAACTTTATCTGCCCCTTTGTTTTGGGTGCCTAAATTCTATTTATAAATGCTGAACTGAAGTTCCTCCAATGGAAGAAATTTGGGGACTAAAAGAAAATTTCATTGGGTGGGCAGAATTCTTTTTTTGGGGGGGGGCAATTCCCTCACTGCCCCCCCCCATAGCTATACCCTTGGAATCCAAGACCTATATGCTGCAACACATCCTATAAAACTCGTGGTACACTGCCTTAAGTTTCTCCATTAAAAAGAAAAGGAAAGGGGAAATGAACCTAGCAGCACCTTTGCAACTAACTGATCTTTTTTAGCCCAAGCTTTCATGGATATCAATACATTTCTTCAAATGTCCTGAAGATGCTTCTAAATAAATGGATTAATATCCATGAATTTTCATGCTTAAATAGACCACTTAAGCTTACAGGAACTGCTAGACTCCTGTCCCCAACTTCACCCTTTTTACACTGTTACAGACTAACACAGTTATTTAAGTTTGGGCAGTATCTTAGGCCTCTTCTGACAATATACATTTCTGGATGATAAAGCTACAATGGCAAACCAGAACCACCCCAATCCCATCATTTAGTTCACAAATGGACTGCTTAGGTTGGAAATTTATGTCCACTTATCTTGAAGTAAGCCCTATCAAAATGAAGGGAACTTCCTTTCGGGTAGACATATATAGGATTAGAGCATTACAGACTCAGTAATTTGTTAACACTTCTTCTTCCTCAGAACACCTAAGGGGTACTGGGGTAGAAAACCTATCAGATAAAATCAAGGATGAGAGAAAACCTTCTTACCTTACGAGCTGTCTGAACTCAGGGAGCACTTGGCTAGAGCATCTGTATGTGTATAGGAGATGATATTTATCTCTCCATTCATTCTCATGGCATCTTATCTAATGTGCCAGTCAAGGAAGACTTGTCTTAAGTCTTGGAATTTAGAAGATCTACTGACCTGTGATCCATTGATGAAGTTTGGAGACCATCTTTTTATACAATTCAGGATAGAACTGAAAAGACCGTAGGTTTTACTGACACTAATAGGGGTGAGGTGCAATCTTTTACAACAGAAGTGCTTAAGAAAGGTTCTTCTAAGCATACAGACCCACATCTCCTGCCTTAAGACTACCCTCTTGCGACCCACAAATCATTTTCAGTAACAAGGATGAGTGATTTCCAAGTGATTCTTGCAAGAACAGAACATCATTGTGCACACTGGTTTATTATCATTCTTAAGTGTGCCCTATCACTGTGTTCAGTATGTGACCACAGGTATGCCTCAGTCAACAGAGGTTCTGAGAAAGAAGCTGCTTTATATGGTGTTTTTATTATTTAGCCCCCCAATCTCCTCTTTCTTCTTCCTGTTCTCTGTCTAGCTGGAAGGGTTTTTCTCTTCTGTTCTGCTCTTTTTTTTTTTTTTAAAAAAAAATAGCATCAGCACTGAAAGGATGATGGAAGAGGATTGGAGAAACAGACATTTGGGCCATTTCCACATTAGCCTGTTATAGTGCTATTATTTCACTTTGAACTTCCGATGGAACCCCAGGATTCCATAGGATGTTGAAAGTGGAATGATGGCACTATAACAGGTTAGTGCAGAAATGGCCTTGGTGTTAGGTTGCAGCAGCATGTCTCTACTAAACAATGCAATAAAAGTTTGAGTAAGGAAAGAACTGAATTCTTCACTAGCCCATTCTATAGTAGCTGTGTGCACCCGCTTTCCACAGTCAGTAAAGACAAGATGCACTTGGAGTCACTTACTGAGCATGCACGAACACCAAAACAGAGAGAAAAGGAGACAGTTGATATGTCTGCTTTACCAGCTACCCCACCCCCTGGCAGCATGATAAAAAAAAACAAACCCACAGATCTAAAGAAAACACAGATGTTAAAGAAACGCAGATAAATCTGGCCACCAAAATGAAAATCATAAGAAAAGTAGGATCTTGTGAAGAAAAAAATATATCCTAGGTGCATTTTGGAAGAAGCTTTCAGGTGATTTCTAGAAGGTTCAAAATATTTTTATTCACTTATGAAAAGCTTACCTGACCTGGTTGCTTCATTTTACATGTGCATATTGATATTTTTGAAATAAAAACTTTACTGAAACATGTTGAACTGGTCTTCTTTTTTGCAGTATAGGAATATTCCCCATTCATTCCCTATTATGCCTGCTTCCGGTAGCCAATTTTCTATTAAAGAAGTAATGCCCAGCGACATATCTATGTAATTAAATGAGAGTATACCTGTATATTACAGTCTGCTGCAACACACAGTGACCCTGCTCAGAACAGAGGCAGAAGAAAATCAAAGCAGCCAGACCACAGGGGCAGAATCTCAATGACAAGAACAAAGGGTGATGACAGCAGCAGCTTTCAGTTTTCCCCTCCACATAAGAGGCTGAGATAAGCAACTCTGGAAGAGCTGGGGTGGGGAAAAGTATGAGGCCATGAGAAGAAAGCTTTCACCACTAGATCTGCACTTCCCTAAATTCTAATACAGTGCACCTTCTTCTCGCGTGACCTCTGCATACATGAATAGTCAATGGCTATGAGAAGTGCACGCCCCTGTGGGCATGGGGACATTGTGCCCATTACTACAACTGGACACAACACTCATATTTTTTGTTTTACACAAGGGTTCCTGGACTGGAACCCTTGCATATATGGCAAGTGCACTGTAGTTTTTCTTCTTTACCCAGGAAAATTCCCATTTCAGAAAAAAAAACCTGAAATAAGATATTGGCCAATCTTGCAGGCAACCTGGCTTGTGGATTGTGGACATTTCCGCCCTACACTGTTATAGTGCTATTATTCCACTTTCAACATCCTGTGGAATCCTGGGATTTGCAGTTTAGGGATGGGCCTTTAGAATTTTCAACCAGAGAGCTCTTTGGCCACAGGAAACTACAAACCTCAGAATTCTACAGGATATTGAAAGTGGAATAGCACTGTAACAGTGTAATGTAGAAATGGCCAGAGTGACAACTCTTTCTTAGTTTGGTATGCAGTATAATGGTGTATAACAGTGGGAGCTTGGCTTGAAATTCCTACTCAGCAGTGATTGTCCCTGAGTAGTGTTGGGCTAGTTCTACTCTTTAAAATTAGCCAATCTTGCAAGATTGTTATGAATAAAAAATTCTCCTTGGAAGAAGAGTAAGATTTAAAACCAAATAAACTGATTACAGTAATTAGAGGACTCTACCATGCTGACCTATGAAGATGCTATATTATCTCTTATTCTCCATTTCGCTTCATCTCTGTGATCCATCTAGACATTTCTTCCCTCCAGGTATCCATCTCTCCTGTGGAAGTCAAGCAACCATTGCAGTTCAGATTCTGGTGATGGAAGGAGAACCTGAGGTTCCACAATATTCACTCTTTCCATTCCTCTAAGGCAGCACAATACCTTATATACAGAGTATAGAAAGCAAAGAAGAAGCTTCAGCATTAGGAATTTAAGAAATAGACAGTAGTCAAAACTGGGTTTTTTTAAGAGTCTGGATTTATTCTGAAGAGTTATCAATTACTTTTAATTAAAATAGTCAATGAAAAACCCAGGAGTTTGGTGTTCATTAGACTTAAATATGCTACTAACAAAGGTACCACTACAGTGCTGAACCTGGACGTTTCTGTTATACACTATAAAAACATTTGCATGTCATACAGAACTGATAGCAACAGCTAAAATGGATCTCTAATAAAGTAATAATTATACCACACTATGAATGTAACCTCCAAATTCAACGTTGCGAATACAGTAGTCCTACAGTAATGCAAAAATGATCATGAATTTGTTAAAACATACTGCAATAAATGAATTAAACAGAGAAAGAAACCAATATGGGTCTTTGCGGCATCCCAGTTATATCTCTATTTGAAAATTATAAGCACATTTCAAATTGAATTTATTTTACCTCCTATCATCTCTCCCAAATGTATATTCTGCTCAGATGAAATCTGATAATTTTTTACATCATTAGTTGCACACCAATGAATTAATCAATACAGTAACCCTTACTTTAAATAGCCACACAGCATTAAAAAAATACAGCTTCAGGAGATACAAATTACCCATCCATCCATCCGTCCATCTATATATTTACAGATACTTATGTATCTGTAAAATTTCTTTGACTTTAATATGCCTCTTAAATACTTCAGAAATACTTTGCTGACATTTGAGCAAGAGAGATATGAACTGTGATTTGAAAACAATATGCAATTATTTTTCAAAAGGTCAGAAAAGGGGGAAGCATAAACTGCAATATTTTGACTTCTACAGAAAATAATGTGTCAGGCAGAAAGGAACCCAGTAGATGTGAATAAGAGTGCAATTCATCATGTACAACTGGTCATGTTAACATTTCATTTACTAATTAGCACTTCAATTAGCAAAACTCTTGCATCCATACTGCCCCATCAGTCCTAAGGCTAGTACCACCCTGCTTCTGCTACAGACATTCCTAATCTTGAAACTCTATACACATACATAGAACACAACAAGGAAGGACTAATGTTGTATAACACCAACTATAAATCTTTCCCAAGTGAGTTGATCTCATCAAGCAGGAAATCCATGTCCTCACGGCTCACCTGGGGGCTGATAATGACCTGGCGGAAGAAATTAACTTTGCCACGATGAGGCTGGTACCCCAACATCATGCTGCCTTTTTTCATCATTCTCTCTTTAATGACAGGAGCAACCTGAAGTAAAGAGATGAGAGCAGTTCAGAATAATGGTTTCCAAAGAGAAATACACTGGTAAGACTGAGAATCAGAATCAGGTTGCTTTGTCTTGTAAAAAAGTGTGAAATGGGTAATCTGGGCAAGAATCAATCCTTTTCCATTATGATACCATATATATCTTCATCTTCAGAATGATGATAAACTCTTTTTAAAAAGTACATTTTTATGTTACTTAACAGTAAAGTTTGCAGCCATATTGTCATTCGATAAGAGTGTAATTTTGCAATGAGCACTAAACATATCAAAATCAGGATGTAGAGTTACATTTTAAAATACACTGCTTGTTTTGTAACTGCCTTTTTAAAGAAGAATAGAAGTCCATTCTACCAAGTACTGTTAACACTGTCACTACCACTAATACCATGGGATTTAACTTCTCTCCGATATCATCTGTCTTCAAAGTCAGCAATGCCTCTTTAATTTTACATCCACGTCAAAGAAAACTATCATTTACTCTTCTTTCCCTTGCTGTCCAACAAGTCTATATTATAAAGCAATCAGAACAGACATTGCTAGGGTGAAGAACAGTCAACTTTTTTTTCTAGCAAAAAGTTCAATTGTGGCTTTTGCTTTTGTTCTTGTTCAAGTCATTTCTGATTACTCTAAGGTAGAACCTATTATGGAGTTTTCCTTGTCATGATTTGTTCTGAGGAAGTTTGCCACTGCTTTCCTCTGAGGGTGAGGGAGTGTGATTTGCCTGAAGTCACTGGGGGAGAATTCTATGATTGTGCAACTCTGCTCTCCAGAGCCCTAGTTCAATTCTCAGATCACTACACCATGCTGGCTCACTTACCATGTATTTACCAGATACCAACTTGGATTTACAAGCAGCTCTCTGCATCCAGTTCTCCTATTGCTTTTAAATACCTTTATTTTAAAAAGTATACTTAGTTATTTTGTCCATATCAAGTCTTGGTCAAATACACAAAGCCAGTCACTTTGGTGGATATCATACCAGGGAATGGATGGGAAGAATATGATCCCCTTAGTTCTCCTGGACCTTTCAATGACTTTTGAAACTACGGTTTCTGGTATTCTTCTGGATGGCTCTCTGAGAAGCAAATGTTATGATAGTCCCTGTCCTTGGACAGATGGGTCTGGGATGAATGGGCCACTGTATGCTGGATTTGTCCCTCCATGAAGGACTGAAGCCATCTGGCCACCGTTCCTTCAGATGCCAAGTCCTATCTCACATTCCCAGTAGCTTTAAAACATCTATATGAAATTGCTGGGAGAAAACATCTAGTGGTTTGGGCTGTGATATTTTTCACATTTCCATCATCTAATCTCAGTGAGGCAATGAATTTTTTTGTCAAATTTCTCAAAGTCTGATCCACTTGAGGACCACCGGGGTGGTAAATAATGTTCAAATCTCTTCTGACTATTCTTAACATATTTTTTCATATCAATGAAAACATGACCTACCATCTCTTTAAAATTTAGATCTAGTAACAATGCAAATGCTACTGATTTTGACCACAATAGATTTTTAAAGGGGCATCAAGGGCAAAAGAAATGGAAATGCTGAACATGAGACATTTTAAGACTGGTGAGGGAAATAACCAGAAGATAAATCCTGAGAGGATGCAAGACCTGTGGGTCAAATTACCAATGAATTTAGATGGAAATGCTTTGACTTTGGCTATTCCCTGGTTGGATTTCTATAATGCACTCTACATGGCATCGCCTTTAAGTTTTCTCAGAAGGTTCAACTGATATAGAACATGGCAGCCAAGGTTGCTTGTGCAAATTAGGCAATAGTTTCTATTGTATAGAAGCTACACTGGCTTCCTACTCATTTGGGGGCCCAATTTAAAATGCTGTTTTTAGACCTCATATGAGTTGAGACCCGGTTATCTGAAGGACTGCTTATGCTTACTGAGATCAGTGTCCAGGGCCCTGCTGCCAAGCCCATCATGAGGGAATGTTAGCTTGACCAGGATGTGGCATTCTCAGTGCTTGAGAGTTCTATTTCAGCAATCATTCTCCTTTTCCTCCTGAGGTTTGTGCATTCCTATCGTCATGTATGTGCAGTTTTTTTAAAAAATAATAATAATCCATACTTCTCTGTATTCTTGTAGAGAAGATTTTAAATATTGATAATTAGAGGCAATATTTTTTAAGAGACATAACTTTATATTCTAAGAGCCATGACTTTATAGTTGTATTATTACATTACAATGTTCTTACTTATCTCTGCATTCAGTGTCTTGTGAAAACTTGAAATCAGAAAATAAATCTATCTGCCTACCTGCTTCTCTAACCCATCTTGGCTGCTGGCAAGTTTTATCTGAGCCAGAGTTTACCAGGGCTGTTGCTAATGCTAGGACTAAGCTCTACTACAACAAAGTACTAATATAACCAAAAAGCCTTTATAAGCATGTATAGAGTGCCACTGCCTACCATCACAGAATTTTACATTTCTGATAGGAGAGAAGAGCTAGAATCAAGGCAAAAGTCATGGCTACCATGGAGAATATTGTCCCAGCACCTTTCATCTTTTAGATCAAAACTTGGAAGAACATGCAGCATAATCTTAAGGTTTACCCAGAACTTCAATGTGACTTATTTCCTAGTAAAGCCATTTTTAGGACTGCAGAGTGTATTGTCTGCTTGGAAGCATATTCTACTCAAATAAATTGCATCCATAATCAGAAGTATTACTCATGGGCTCTTGGTACTCATGATACAGCCACTCCACAATAATCACAACACAGAAATCAATCCAAGGGTAGCAGAACCAAGGTCTTCCCGTATAACCCAAGAAGTCTTGGTCTGACAAGTGTTTATTTAGAAAATAAATATTTGCCATATAACCTTCAAAAACACAGCCTCCCTTCAACCTGCTCAGGGGTGTTTTTTTTGAAATGAGCAAATATACTGCCAACTTTGATTTTGCACTCATTTACTTGGTTTCAAAGAGCCCATGGCAGAGTCTGCTGCCTGATCTACACAAGAAATATGACGCTGCCTACTTTTACTTAATAGCATTGTATCTCTCTTGCAACATACACAGGATAGATTTCACTTGATAAAACCCAGACAATTAATTTTGATATAAATGGCAGAAAATTACTCAATATATTTTCCCTGATATCCCACTGTACACCTCCCTACCTCACTATTTAAGAATCTAATGTACAAGAGACTGTTGGCTTAAAATCAATTTTAGATTCAAAAAAGTGGCATATATTATTTTCCATTTTGTCTGCCTCTGTTCAATTCACAATTTGCAGTGTGCAGAGCCAGTTATTTAGGCTTTTTTATTACTGGCTGGTACGTTTTCTGGATATCAATTAAAGTTCATAACATGACACATGCATGAATCAAACACATGGCCACTATTCACAGACTGTGATGCACAACCAGAATTGTCCTTAGGATTTCTATTGAAATAAACATGTGGGGGGGGGAACCCCACAAACAGATAATAAGAATAGGGTTGCAAAATCTCAAAGGAGAGCTTAGGAAAATATCTTAACTTGTAATTCTCTGCACACTTACCTGGAAGCAAGTTCCTTTAAATTCATAAGGCTTACTTCCAACGAAATACATAGTGAATTGCAAGCTTAATGAATGAGAATAAGAATGTCTGATACATGTTTGATAAACTGCTTCTTATGTTGCAGTACTCTTAATAATTCTTGCTGGAAAATTTGCCAGCCTGGAAAAAGTGCTATTTCCTCATTTATCTGCATGTCCGCATTTCTCACTGGATTGTTTGGTGAGGCGTTAGAATTCCCTGGCTGTGAAGTCTAAATGCTCCTCCCTAAACTAAAAATCCCAAAGACTCCAAAGGGTACAGCCATAGCAGCTCAAGTGATTATCAAAGTGCTATAACTGCATAATGAGAGAGGGCTCTCAATCTTCAGCATTTTTCTTCTCTCCCGCAAAATACGTTACAACGTGAAATGAAGTATCATCTAGTGAGAAAGTTCTCAAATACAGTGAGCCGAAATGTGAACACTTAAAAATAATTTTTTATGGCCTACATTTTGTGAATCATATCAATGTTAAGAATATACACACTCCAATATGGATTGAGAAGAAACTGTAGGAAAGGCTGAAAAAGTGTAAGGAATATTATCTTGTACAAGAGCAAGAAAACACTGGCAGTCTCCCAAGACAGTTCCTCTGTCTCCATAAGATTTCTATACAAACTGTTCAAAATGAGCAGCTTCGGATGACTAATCTATTACTGCTTTTCCTGAGAGTTTCACTAAGCCATAGGGTGTCCCCAGGCCCTAGAATGAATGTTGGCATGTAGGCCACATATTATTTTACAATTCTATTATCAAATTGCTCCAAATTTCAAATGAATTCAAGCTGCTACTCAAAAATAGATAAGTAATACCTATTTCTGGTCTTTTGCTCACTCCCAGCAAGTAACCATCTTACTTGTTGCAAAAGGAAGATGGATGTTAAAAGTGAATAAGTAAAATCACCTGCATCTTCATGAGAGTTCTGCTAACAGTAGTAGCTGGGATGTGCCTCATGAAAATTTCTTTTCATCTTGACAAAGGCCATTTCCGCACTGGACTGTTATAGCGCTATTATTCCACTTGCAACATCCTATGGAATCCTGGGGTCTGCAGTTTCGGGAGGGGCCAGCCAGCCCCTCCCAAAACTGCAAACCCCAGGATTCCATAGGATGTTGCAAGTGGAATAATAGCGCTATAACAGTCCAGTGCAGAATGGGTCAGAGTCACAGAACGAGGACATTTTGGTAATAAAACAGACAATTCAAGAGAGGTTACCAACGAAACAGCATCATTATAGTGAATGTGACTAAAATACAATGTGAAAGGCAAAAATTGACTTGGATTACATTTGTTTTTTCACCTGAAGGCAGAATTTGGTCACTCTTTTTATGGTGTCATCTATCACTTTTCCTGAATGGGGTTTTAGATTACAGAAATGAAAGCAACCATGACAGAATACAGACGTTCTAGAATGTGATGTGGTAGTTATGGTTTTTGTGCAAACTAAACAGTTTTGTAGACTATGGGAATGTACCCAGATGCTTCCCCAAGCCTGCCTGCTCATGCAATGCACAGAATGGTAATGCTAGTGGCTTCCGGGGGTTATCAGCAAGCCGGGCTGGGGAGGGTTTTGAGTGCTATGGAGAGAGGAAAGGTAGTATTACCAAGCCCTGCAGTGCCTCCCCCAAAGTGGGGGACATCTGCATGTGTAAGGGAAACTTAGGCACATGGATGTCCCTAACAGAACTGTAGCCATAAGGTAACTTCTATCATCCAACTCAGAAAGGCCATTTCCGCAACAGACTGTTATAGTGTGCTATTATTCCACTTTCAACATCCTATAGAATCCTGGGGGTTGCAATTCAGGGAGCAGGTAGTTTAATCCTTAAACTGCAAACCCCAGGATTCCATAGGATGTTGAAAGTGGAATCATAGTGCTATAACATTGTAGTGTGGAAATGGCTAAAGTTGCAGGAACAAAGTTCGAAACAATTAACTACATGTGTTTATTGCATTGATGCATCATTCATATATATGTGAAATGAAACAGATAAACTGTGGCTATTTTTAAAAGCATGAAAATTCACATTTAATTTCATTTACAGCCTTCTCAAATATATGCATTTTGTATGCAATTTCTGAGCTAAAAACCACAATGCAAAACATGGAAAAGTACAGAATTCCAAGGATAATTGTGTTCGTGTTTGCATATTAGCTCAAGAAGAAACCAATTACACCAGTTTACTTAAAAATGTGCTCCAGAGTCCTAGGGACCAAAGCATACATCTCTGTGTCCCTTCCATAATTAGATTTTTGAACACTTGAGGGGACTGTGGCCATAGGCTTTTCCATGCTATAACACAGCAAAATAAGCAGGACTGTGGGTTGGACTCAAGAAACAGGAGACCCACTGATATCAATGGAACTGCATGACTAACAAGTTCCATTCATTTCAATGGAACTACTTCAAGAACAATGAAAGCTGGATCTAACCCAGTTATCCTAACATCATTTTCCTAAGACTAAAAGGGGGTAGTAAAGAAAATGCATTTGTTGGAAACAGCAAATTTCAATGAAACCCTACAAATAAATTCAACAGAAATGAAGGACAACATTATTTTAAGCAAAGTACCTGCATCTAATTTTGCTTTAACTCTTGAAACTCATGATAATCTCCAAAAAGGCCACCATTTGATGATTTTAAAACTGTTTATTTACTTTTTTTAAAAAAAATATATCATGCAGACAAGTGAAATAGCACAAATATTTTTCTTGTGTATCTCTTGCATTTTGAAATTGGTTGCAGATGAATGCAAAGGCTTTTTCTTCTTTGGTGGTAATTAAAACCAAACCCAAGCCATTTGTCAGCTGTCACCCTGACTAGTACAAATGAAATACCAAATGTTGGCATGCCCCGTTGCAGCTTTGGTCCTTTTGCCAAAGCAGTCTGTAAAAACCCAAACATGTTTTTCTTTTGTCTAGAATTTGTTCTGGGCCCATGTCCCTAAACCACTAATAAATTATTGCTGCACATGACTGCACGAGAGTTCCCCTTGTGCTGTATTGTACAACAAAATGGAGAGATACATGCATTTGTCAAAATAATTGTAACCGCTTCCACGTTCCTTGGAGCTACTGGATATTATTAAGAGGAAGAAAACTGGTGCCTCTGTATTTCCCCAATCAGTTATATTTACAGATGGGATTCTAGGTTGGACAGGTTCATACCGGTAACACTATACATCAGGGAGGATCAAACTTTCTGTCACAGCTGCTTTCCCTCAGGAATGGCTTGCATTCCATTGGTGAGCAGAGCTGAAACTAGTAAAGGAGAGGTCAGAGACAAAAGTAGGCAATGTCACCATTGTCCCTCTCCTTTTGCTACCCTTTTTTTCTCTCTCCCTCCCAACCCATTCTCTGTCCCTCCCCTCCCCCTGCCATCTTTCTCTCCACATGGTGGGTTGCTGAGGAAAGAACAAATAATTCTTGCAAAGACCTAATGTGATCATCTCCAGTAAAATTTTGATACTAGACCATGAACCACAAGAAATCCAAGGGCCTCACGTTGACAACTACTGAGACAGATGGTAGCTTCTTCCAATTGATTTCTCACCCAAGCATATACAACAGATACCCAATCTGCTCTATGGTCCCTGGAAAAACAGACTGGGAAAAATGACAGCAAATACTATAAGTAAATAAAATCACATGGAAAACCCATCTTGTGACAATACTAGTTTGTGAGATCCAAGCCTCTACACAGGAACCTTGTACGCATATGTGACAGTTTCTGGGGTCCTTCTTTCCTGGTATATTCTTCTGCGGTTTCTTAAAAAAAAAATCCGATGTTGCTCCATAATTTGGGATAGGAAATTGGCAAGCCCTCAGGAAGAACACAGAACTGGGCTGATAAGTGTACAACACCTTTTGAAGCAATATATCCTAAGCTTGAAAAAGTTAATTTTGGGGCCCTAACTCCCAGAATCATCAACTGCATGGCTACGAGGTTCTTGGAGTTCTGGGAATTCCAGGAAAATAAATTTTCTGGTGCCAAGTTGGGTGTTTTAAAACATGAATGGGAACCTTGGATACTCTGAAGGCACCAGGTTCTGTCTGATCTTAGAAGCTAAGTAGGGTCAAGCCTGGCTAATACTTGGATGGAAGACTACCAATGAATACCTGGATTTACAGGGTATATTTTAAAAGAAGAAACTGGCAAAACTACTTCTGAAAACCCTATGAAATCCATGGAATTGCCATAAGTCGAAAAGCCACTTGTGCACGAACATGAACACATACACAAACAGGATATATGGAGTCAAACCACTGATCTAACTACAACAGTGTTGACTATTCTGACTAGGCGTGGTTCTGTAAGGCCCCATGGAGAAGACTCTCTCAGCTCTGCTATCAGAGACTGAACTTGGGACCTTATATATGAATGGCCTAAATATTCTAAAGGCACCAGATCCTTTCTGATCTTGAAAGCTATGCAGGGCCAGCCCTGATTAGTACTTAGATGGGAGACCACCAATGACTACCAGGTGCTATAGGCTATACTTCACAGGAAGGGACAAAAACCACTTCTAAGTATTCCTTGCCTAAGAAAATCTATGAAATTCATAGGGTCACCATAAGTAGACAGGTGACTTGAAGACACATATTGGCACGTTGTTGTTGTTGTTGTTGTTGTTGTGTGTTTTGAACTTATGAAGACTTATTCTCGGAAGACTTATTCAGAGGATGTTTGCTTTTGTCTTCCATTGAGGCTGAAAGAGTGTGATTTGCCCAAAGTCATCCAGTGGGTTTCCATGGCTGAGCAGGGATCTGAACCCTGGGCTCCTGGGCTTCTAGTCCAGTACTCAAACCAATCCACCATAATGACTCTCAGTTAGAAAAGAACAGCAAATTTGCTGCAGTAACAGCAAATCCAAGTTGACCAGATCAAACCCTTAGAACTTTAATTTCAACGTATTTATGACTTCTTTTTGTTTTAAATTAAGTAATTTACTTTATTACTTTTTAAATATTTTATTTTTTAAAAAAAGTTTTACAAAGTATGAGGCTAAAGCACTGTTTAATACAGTGCTTCTCAGGTATCTGATGTGAAAGACTGGCGTTTTTTTTCCAGTGTACCAAGGACCAGCACCGTCTTTGTGCTCACTGGCTACAACTGTTTCTTTCTTTCCTGGAAACTCACCAGTGATCGGCAGTCAATAGCTTGGACATTTGCATCAGTCCATGGACCACCTGAGTAGTAGCAGTTTAAATCACACCTGTAAAACATGAGGCTAAAACGTTGTTTAAAACACACCTCCAGGAGGAGAATTTGGAAGCTTTTGAATAGAACTCTCATATTTGGGCTACAAATGCAAGCATGATTGGGGCTTTTTGGAAAATGAAGTGCAAAAAGTGGTTTCTCTTAGTTCTGTTCTTAGAATGGCAAGAAAGAAATCAAATGAAAGCATACCATCTTGAAAGAGTTTTTAAGAATCCTTTTATAATTTGTATGCAGTTTTTTCCTTACCTTGGGGGAACAAAAAATCACACTGCAACATGAACACATGCATTTCAGTAGGAAATGCCACAGTATTCAACGGCTTTACTATTTAAAAAACTGATACAATTCTACTATAGGAAAAAAAAATCATGTCCCTTCCGACACTGAGAACAGTTCCCCCCTATTCATAATTATTATTGCCATCACCATGAGAGATAGCATCTGGCATCAGATACATGCATACCTTCTGTTAGATTTGCAATGCAGTGGGGAATCAAAGAGTTATAACAATGTTTTGCTCCTCTGGTTTAAGTAGCTCTGAAAAGAAGGTAAGCTGAAATCTTTTTGTATAGCGTTTAGCATTAAACTGCCATAGTGACCTTCACAGGAAATGCTAGGATGCTCAAAACTAAATAGAGAATCAGTAAAATGCACGACATTATGTCACCATATAACCACATTAAATGGAAGGAGGGATTTTTCTATTTCAAGAACTCACCTACCATGGTGTGACTTCAATGTCACAGTTTAAAGGATGGTTTAAATTTCATCTTTCACATTCTCTTGCTCTTCCCATGAATAACAAGGATGGGCAACTTTGTGGGCGACAGGGGCCAATTTCCCTCTGGCAGCCCCTCCCTCATGGGCCAATCCCTCCACAGTAATCCCAAATATCTCCATTTTCATTTGCAGTCCCTCTCAAAATGGCCACAGGAAGCGACAATGTATCACTTCCTTTTGCCACTTTGAGAGGGACTGCAGAGAAAAATGGAATGTAGGGAGGTAGTATCGTTTACTGGGAACTTGTGATGCTCGCATGGCATGTTCTGTATATTTTCACACATTTGGGGGCTTTCTCCATGGTTTTGGGGGTAAAATTTGCCCAAAAAACAGACTGATTTTTTTTAATTGAGGGGACTGAAGAACTTTGGGGACTGGTGAGGAGCTTCACGGGCCACAAAAGTGGGACTTCATATGGTCTGTGGGCAACACTTTACCTATCCCTATATTAAAATGTATAATCAACCAAATGCTGTAGAGTGCCTGTGTAACCCATGCCATAGGATATGACAGCAGTAAAACTTTCCATATCCAGGGACACTGTAGACACTGGGCTGTGTAGAGACTATTTAAAGCAAATAAGTCATTTCTAATCATAGTGTAAACCAACATCTATCTATCTATCTATCTATCTATCTATCTATCTATCTATTTAGACCAGAGGCAGGGAATGTGTATAATCCTGCAACACACTGCTGGACTTTAATTCCCATAAACCCCACAGAATGGTCAGGGATGATGAGAGTTGTAGGCCAGCATCTGGAGGCCCATAGGTCCCTTTACCTTCAGAGTATATGAATATTAAAGGTTTCATATTTGTGTCATTTGCTGATGTGATTTAAATATGATACATGTTGATAATTATTATTCAGTGCCTTCATTCCTTTTCATTCACAGAACCCTAAGCTGCCTGTTTGAAGTGTTTCCCTGAATGCATATACATGAAAAGGTCTGGGTTGGAAAGGTCAATCTATGCATATTTTCTTTGGCTATACTTGTGTCAAATTCAAAATTCCAGATGGAGTGTATGTTTTCAAAGGTGCTTATAAAAAAACTACATGGACAATTGTGATGTACCCTTTCCCACATATCTGCTTTATAAAGTCATTTTGGGACCACCAAGTAATATCTTAGAATCAATTTGTTTTCAGTTAAGAGATACTCATCCTAAAGTATACAAGACCATATACCATGGCCACGAGATACTCTTGGTGTATTTACTTGCTAAAAGGCAAAAGCTGTTCACCAGATGGGATGTTAAGTCTCTTTATAGCTATATTGCCAATAAGCAATGTTATTAAACACAGTTATATGGTTCTCATTAAATATTTTATAACAATTCCAATAAAAAAATACAATTCATGCTTCCCTAAAACACAAAAGAGTAATAACTTTTGTTACAAAGGAACATCCTAATATTATAATTGAAATATCATAATTAAAAATGAGAAGCAATAAACTTTCACCATTGATTAATTACTGATTAATATTTTAAGCTGAGTTAGAGTTTGTCACGCATGACATTAGAGAGCTGAAACCTAGAGAAACTATCCAATCTATCCAACCCAGGAGATTCATGAAAAATAATGTAGATATCTTCCAGAGGCTTATGATATATCCTAGTATAAAAGGACACTTTTATTTTTAATATTTTCTCCATATGACTTGAAGGTCAAAAATGGGGATTACAACAAAAAGAAAAGAAATGGGCTGCTGGTTGGTGACTCATTGCTCAGAGGTATAAAGGCACCTGGCTTCCAGCCTGACAAGATGGATTGGGAAGTGTGCTGTATTCTTGGCACAGATATCCAGGATGTCACTGAAAACTTGCCAAACTCATCAAGAACACATATCAGTACCCCTTTCTCCTTATGCATGTGGGCACCAATGACACTGCCAAGAACACCTTTCAGCAGATCATCTCTGACTATGAAGCTTCTGAAAGGAAGCTGAAGAGGCTGGAGGTACAGATGGTATTTTCAGTTCTGCCGTAAATGATAGAACACTACATAGAGACTGGAAGATATTAAAAGTGAATGATGTAGACAGTGGAGATGGGAGAGGTTTGGTTTCTGGGACCATGATCTTCACTTCTTAGATACAGGACTACTGGCTAGAGATGTGCAGAATCTTGCAAAGAGTAGAAAAAATATCTTTGGTAATAGTATGGCAAGTCAGATCGAGAGGGCTTTAAATGAAATCCTGGACAACTTGGAGATGATTGCTCAAAAAGGCAAGTTCTAAATGCACAGATATGAATTCTAGAGGAGAAGCTGAAGAAGAGAGTGATTCTACCAAAAAACTGACAATAAATTAAAGATGAAATCAAACAAAGTTTCAGATGTCTATACAGCAATGCATAGAGTTTGTGAAACAAACCAAATGTGCTTGAAATCCTAGTGCAAGAAGGTAAAGACAACTTTACAGGCATAATTGAGATCTGCTGGTATGACTCCTATGATTGGAATATTACAATGGAAGGGTATAACCTATTCAAAAGGAATAGATGTGGTAGAAATGGAGGGGGAATAGTATTGTATGTCAAAGACAAATTCAGTTGTACAGAAATCCATGAGAGTGATCAGAGTGGACTGAGAGCATTTGGGTAAAAATAAATGGAGAAATAAATAAAAGCAACATTGTGGTAGGGTTTCTATAGGCCACCAAACCAAGAAAAGGTATGAGATTATGCTTTTTAGAAACAAATCTCAGGAATATCAATGATACAGAATCCAAGAATTAGTAGTTACACAGGATTTCAATTACCCTGATATCTGCTGGGAGACTAACCCTGCTAAACATAGGCCCCCTAACCAATTTCTGATGAGCCTTGCAGAATATTTCTGGTTTCAAAAGGTAGAGGAAAGAATAAGCAGATCAGCAGTTCTGGACTTGATCTTAACCAACAGGGAGGAGTTGATCACTGGAATGAAAATAATCAGTACTTTACAGGGAACTGATTAGTACTTTACAGGGAACTGATCATGTAATGATAGAATTTATAATATAATATTCTAAAAAGGACCAATGGTTTAAAAGCTAATATCTGAAAACAACAAATGTAGATTCCTCATGGTATTACACTATATTGTAATTTTAACCATTCTAACCAAGACCGGTTCCAGAAAGCTCATATGAGAACATGATCTGCAGGTTGTTCATAGTATAACACAGTATATCTCTCTGCATGGATTTTGCTGTGCGTGGCAGAATTAATAAAATGCTGCAAACTTTATTCAAAGCCAATTCTAGTTTTTTCCCCAGATGTGTATATACTACTTACCTCATTTCACATTTTGATCTGCTGATTATAGCGCAACATTCCCCAAATCAGGGAAGAGCCAGTTTAGGGATAGAAGAATAAGACAATAATGTCAGAAAGGTGAATAAACAGATCTCTCACCACTCCACCTATCTGAATGTTAAGTTCTTCAGTACCAGAGTTGATCTATTTAAGTTAAGAACATTTTTATATTAAAAAGTATTTTATCATGGTAAAATAGCAACTAATCACAATAAAAGCAGTTAACAAAATAATAAAACAAAGATTAAAAAAATGCAACATTTAATTAACATCAACATGGTAACAGGCAAGGTTAATGATCCTGTAAGTGCCTGGGCAAACAAAGGAGTACTCACTTGGTGATAGAAATATCTCACACTGGAAGTCCACCTGATCTCAACATGGAGATCATTCCAGATGGTGGGCATCACAGTGGAGAAGACACTTCTCCAGATCATGACCAAATGAATCTCCACATGCTGTAGGGCTTACCCATGCTCAGGGCTTACTCATCTAAGCATAAAGACACGAGTGGTCTATACAAAATAGTTTCTCATGTAACTTATTTAAGGACTGCCATGCTATGAATAAAACTTCAAATATGGCTTGGCAGTAAAATGGTAGCCCATGAAGAATTTTCACCACCACAGGAATTCTACGTGTGAGATGGAACTTCATTGAGCAATATAGCCACCATGTTCTGCACTAGTTGCAACATCTGCACCCAGTCCACAATCACTGCCACATAAAGTAAACTACAATAGTCCAGTCTTAAATTCCCAACAATGAAGCACTATGGCATGACAATTGTGTTTGGAAATGTTTGTAGCTGAGGCTGACAGTAAACACTGTTTGCCACAAAAATGAATCTATGAGCACCCCCAGATTGAGTAGCTATCTTAGAAGGGCAAGGGCTACCCCATTCAGTACAGATAAATCACCCAACTCACAAAGCCAAGAACTGCCTAATAGAACTTCCATTTTTCTGAGATGCAATTTCATTTGATTATCCTTCATCCAGCCCACTACTGCATCTAGGCATTGGTCTAGGTTGTACACAGCTATATTTGACTTCCAAGTAACACGGAAAAAGAACCGGGCATCATCTGCATCCTGATGACAGTTTGCTCCAAACACCATAATGACTGCCCCCAGATAACTTTATACAGAATTCCCAAAAACCTACCCTCATCAGACCCATCTAGTATGGATAGGAATAAGATGAGTTTTGGTGCAACAACATCTGAAAGGCCATAGATTCCCTGACCTTGCTCCACCTGGATCCAGTCTTATACCTTTTCAGCAGCCTCCTCAATTATCTCTGTTCTACTGAAGCAATGTGAAGTATTGAGATCCTCACAGGGGTTTCATGTTCAAGTATGGGATTCAAACTGTATTGCAAAATTTATAATTTAATTATTTAGATCCTGATTTAAGCATGTGCACCTGAGCTGGCAGAAATAGGCTTTCCTGCCCCACCTCCTCACTTGAGAACAGCCCCTCCAGTCCTCTGAAAATGCTAGGCAGAGAGGATTGGACAACTCTACTGATGGAGTGAGCTGTGAAGCACAGCCCTTCCACCCACATAAAGCAGATTCTGAATCTGATCCACATGAGATTCATTGAATTGTATCCAACTTTGGTCATTGTGCTGAGTTGCCCTTCAGCAGAATGGGAAGGCAACCATTTCTGGCAGTCCTTCCTCTGCCCTACAGTCCTTATGCCTGTCCAAAAAATCTGTTCCAGAGATAATTCCTGGCATAGATATTGTATTCAGTTGCAATGCTAATCCATGGTTTAGAATGTTGAACGTGAGTAGCCTTGAGCCATGGGCTCCCCATGAGTTGGAGCTCAGAAGTTTCTGTTCCTAGTTTGAGATACCCTCAAGTCTGCAGCTTTTTCCAAACTCCACAAATCACAGTCTGCTTACAAATTAGGATCCAAACAATTTTTTTTCATATTAGTTTTCAGGCTGTTTCAGAAGTTTGGATGGATAAGTTTGGATAGTTGAACATCCAGGAATATGGCAGGAATTCTGCAGCTCTCCAGATGTTGAACTGCAAGCCCCAGTAGCCTTAGCAAGTGTAGCTAATAGCAAGGAATTCTTGCAGCTTCCTATCAGCTACATCTGGAGGGCTGCATATTCACCACCCATGAATTACAGTTTTCTGCCAAACCAAGAATGGAATATATGCACACTGCGTGGAAGGAGAGGAAAGAAGAAAATGCAATCCTATGTACACCTACCAAGAAGCAAGAAACATTGAGTTCCAAGGGAATTACTCCAATGTAAGTACATACAGCATTCCAGACCTAGTGCCTCAACCGAACAGGGTCATACTGTAATAATTGTGCTGCTTCTTGTCCTTTCTTAAGTCCTATCTCTGGAAGGCTCTGCAAGAGGAAAGAATCAGTCTTCTCTGTAAGCAGTAAGGAGATTTGGGAAATATTCCCAGCAATTTTTCAGACAAGGAAAAGGAGGTGGGCAGCTAAGCTACACACATACTTACTGAGTTTTCTATATGGATTCAGGTGCCAGTTTAAGAAAAGGTCAGTTACAAGATTAATTAAGCTGCTATCCTAGGGGCCAATATTTATTCAAAGAGTTATAAATCTCACTGTTTGGGGTCTCTAGAAGATTTTAATCCTTCTATTATTCAATCCATTCTATTAATGCTAATTAAATTCAAGACACTTGTGAGCCATGCGCCAATATTCATTACCAGGACAGAAGGCATAATTATTGTATGTCTGATAATTAAATCAAATAATATTCAATATATCAGAATGTTAAATGAATGTGTTCTTTTCTCTAATTTAAACATAGATTGGCACTTATTTATTTGCTTCCTTCCCTTACAGAAGATAGCATTAATATGACAATGAGCAGACAATCCAAACAGAGATGTGGAAAGAACATGGATTAAAATCCACAGCACTCTTTTCCTGTCTTCTTTTCACTGTGAGTAAAGGTGAATTCACAAGTTATATATTCACCTCTAGTGACTGCAGCTTGTATAAAAAGAATGTTTTAATAGTTAGAAAAATGCTAGTGATGACTTTCATGTATGAAATAGCAATTATAAATCAAAGATCATAAGAGTGTCCATATTACCTCACATCATAACAGTACACTTCAAGAAAAGGAACTGAGATAGCTATAAGTTACCACAAGAACAATAAGAAGAGCAAGGCCAAGGCTTTATTAAATCCAGCATTCTTTCCCCATAGTGGCCAACCAGGTACCTATGGGAATCCGACAAACAGGAAATGAGGACAACAGCACCTTACCACTTATGCTCCCCAACAACTGCTATGCAAACACAGATTGCCTCTGAGGTAACAGAGGTAATATATACTCCACATGATTAGTGGATATTTCTGGCCTTATTGTTACTGCAATATGGGAATGCTCTAAAAGAAATCTGTCTGAGCACTACATCTTACATCAGTATCCATTCATACACTTTAGACCAGCAAATCCTGCAAATCAATTAGCGTATTATATGTCAAAGTCCTTCCTTTCATCTGTTCTGAATCTGTCACCATACAGCTTCTCCATACCACAAACATATCATATACATCACTATCATTCCATGTGTGTATTTTTCTTTAAAGATAACTCCCACCGCCCAAGTGGCAAGCCTTCTTCTTAGGAGACCTGCTTCAGAATTCCACTTACCTTGATAGTGTTTACACTACAGAAGTCTCTTCAAGGCCTATCTAGAGCAGATATGCTATATTTTTCAATAAGAAGTTTTCTACGCACATACACAGATATTCATAGTGGTCTGGGCTGTTCTACTACATACAGTCATGTTAGAGGAGTAAATATATGATATGAAGTTCCAGTTATTCTTCTTAGGAAACAAGCATTGACAAACCTTAGAGCTCAGAGGAGCATACTGCTAAGCGTGTCTGTATTCCACAAAATCTCTTGCCTCACAGTCAGTTCCAAATTCAGTTAGTCAAGACAGAATATTATAATCTGCCTGCAACGACAGACTCACATCCATCCTCTAGTGAAAGAGAACATTCAACTAGTTGTACTGAATCAGTTTTTTCTCAACTTGAAATCAAACTGATCAGATGTATCAGGTACAGTTCTTTTTAGGTATGTGTCTTAAAATTTGGTGCTGTTTCCGGTGTAGTGTTTTTGTTTGTTTGTTTGATATAAGGGAACTACAATGTTATTCTCTTTAGATTATTACAAATATTTCAATAAAACAATTCCGACCTAAAGCTTTGAATGTGTTTGGATATAAAATTCATATCCAGTGGTGGAGCAAAAGGGGATCAGGGATTGCACTCTGCTCCAGGGGCAAAACATAAGAGAGTGCAATGATGGCTCTTCACTCTCTCACTGAGATGCTAGAAAAAGCAAGAAAGGTTCCACTGTGAAGAAAGTGACTTGACCAGCAGATATTCACAACCTGCCTCAAAGCAAGCTGATCTCCTCCCCTCACTCCTCTTGTTACCAGGCCGTACATCCCCATACTTTGATAAGGTTTCATTGGCAAAATATGATTTAATTGGTAAGATATATTGACGTTGATATAAAATGTCAATGATAAATGATATAAAATGATATAAAATGTGACTGAATGGCCAAACTGGACAAGAGGAAGATGTTGGCCGAACATGGGCACTGCAAAGTAGGTCAGCAATCCCCTCTAGGCATAGCCAGGAAATCACCACGTAATTTCAAAGATAATAAGTTTAAGCCTTCAGGCAAAAGCAACAAGAAAGTTCACAATTGATTCAAATGTTCTTCTCACCAACCTGTGAATTTCTCCATTGTCCCACACCTGTCCAACCATCACAGAGCTATCACAACATCCATTATTTCTTCGTCACCTAACACAAAGATCCTTGGCTCAGTCCAGGCCTCATTGTCCATTCTGCGAACTCTGTTGTTTACTTGGCCAAAGAGCCATTCACACTCTTGCCCTCCAGGCAGAAATCATGTATAAAAACCCCGTTTTGAGTAGTTAGATGCAGCACTTCACTTGCTGGTAGCCACACTGTCACTCTGATTTCAGAATGAAGCCACATTGTTGTTTCTTTGTTGCTCTCCAGATCAGTAAATGTTGCCCTCATCCCCCCGAAACCTTGCTATCAATAAGTTTCCTCCTTTTTTCCTTCAGCTAGCCTTCTGTGGTTGTGTGAGTGCTTGCACTTTATGTGTGATTGTTAATTTCCTAAATAAAACACATTTTAGATTAGTTTTGAGTCTTTGGCTGGTTTCTCTCTGAAGAGAATCCATAAACATTGGTGGAAAGCTCTCACTGGGTTACCTCCTCTCGCAAGCCTTATAATTTTGAGCTAATAATTGGCAAATGGCAGTACCTTTGCAAGGTCACCCACATTTTGGGTAACACTCTTTCTCTTTGAACTTCCGTGAGTACAGAAGAAAAGAAGGGAGCAAAGTGAGAAGGAGACAAGGGGGTGATGGTAGATGCACTTTAAATTATCTATCCTCAAAGAAGGAGGAGGAGGAGGAGGGGAAGAAATAATAATGTTTATTTATAACAGCCTTATCACCAAAGAGCGGAACATCAACATATACAACCAGGGACAAAGACAATAAAACATCAGGCTAACATCAGGCTAATAGTAGTCCTGCTAGCCTGAGTAGGAGCAGAAGGAAAAATGGAGGGGGAGAAAAAACAAACAAACCTAGCATTCTGCTTAAGACTAACTGATTTAAATTTAGCATGAACATTTGTGGATATTGAGCCACTTCCCCAGATGGCAATGACTGAGGAAGTAGATTGATCTCCACAAAAGCTCATGCTAAAATATAAATTAGTTTAAAAGGGGCTTTAGATTCCATTTCCCCCTACTCCTCCTTTTTCCTTTTCTTTCATAACTCAAATGGGAGTTATAATTTTCCCTGTTCAGCATCTTTTCTTCCTTGTAAACTGGTGAGTACAGTGGAGATTTCAAGAGTCTGGGGGAGCATTATCCAAGGTTCATATAGTAGGGCTCCCACCCTCAGAGGTACATCTGGAGGGGATGTGTGAGAAGGTCTGGTTAGTGGCTGTTACCAGCAACTGGGACTCCCCTCTTAGGACCAACACCTTCCCTACTGCCCTTCTACTCATTGGCAAAGACTTGTTTTTGGTAGGCTTTCTATAATTAAATTACTGTTCTAAGGGAAAGAGATTTTAATAACATTTAAACTAAATAATTAACTTTATTTATTTATTTATTCTTACATGATTGTATGTGCAAAATTGCATAAAAGAGAATTTTACTATCTGCATTTCTTTTCTGGCCATAACTATTATTTGTTTTATTTCAACTATTATTTGTTTTATTTCAAAGCTGTTACTGAAAATAATTTTGTTGCAGAGAAGAAGGAGGTGTTAAAAATTATTTGCAGGTGATTTTAATATGGTGATGGATAGATGGAAAGATAAATCAGATCCATCAATTAGAGATAGATATAATAATATAACAATTTTGAATAAATTAGTGAGTAGAAATGAACTGATAGATGTTTGGAGGCTAATAAAGGGTGAAGAAAAGAAATATACGTATTATTCATCAGTTCATAAAAATTACTCAAGAATAGATTATATTTTTGTTTCAAAGAATATGATACCTAGATTAATAAATACAGAAATTGAAACAATAAAAGTGACAGATCATGCTCTGATGAACTTGGATATAACTATGAAAAGGAATTATAGAGAAGCAAAAAGGTGGAGACTGGATACTAAGTTATTTAATTATAAGGAGATAGTAAATAAAATAGAGAAGGAGTGGCAAGAAATTTGGGATATAAACAATAAGGAAGTAACACAAGATGTATTGTGGGATACAATGAAGGCAGTGGTAAGAGGATTATGCATTAAAGAATCAAGCAAATTAAAGAGACAATTAGGAGAAAAAAAATTAAAATTAGAAAAAGAAATAAAGGAACTAGAGAATGATTATATAATAGATAGAACTAAACAGAAATTAATAATATTACAAGCAAAAAGAGATGAATTAGAAAAGATAGAAATGGACGAAGTTCAGAAAAATCTAATATACTTGGAAAGGGAATACTTTGAATATAGTAATAAAAATTCTAAAATGCTGGCTAAATCAGTACAATAAAAAAAAACTAGAAATATGATTGGCGTAGTTAAAGATAAATTTGGTAAAGAAAAAAGGTTGATGAAAGAGAAATTAAAAATATTTGAGGAATTTTTTCGAGAATTGTATTCAGCAGAAGATAAATCTTTAGAGAACATAGAGGAGTATATTAATGAAAATTGGAAAGTAAGATTAACAGAACAAGATAAAGGATTGATGGAAGAAATGATATCAGAAGAGGAAATAGAAGAAGTAATAAATAATTTAAAAGGAGGAAAATCACCAGGATTGGATGGACTAGGTCCAGAATATTATAAAACATTTAAAAAAGGTCTAATTCCTAAACTAAAAGTGTTATATAATAGTATATTGAGGGGTGAAAAAATTCCATTATCATGGAAGCAGTCACTAATAATATTAATTTTAAAACCAAATAAGGATCCTATGGATCCAGGTTCTTATAGACCAATATCTTTAATAAATCAAGATGCAAAAATCTTGACAGCAATAATGGCGAAGAGGTTAAATAAATTTATTTATAAGTATATACATAAAGATCAATGTGGTTTTATTCAAGGAAGACAGATGGCAAATTTAATAGGGAAAACGATAAATAAAATAAATATAATGGACAGAGATAAACAAAAAGCTGGAATTTTAGCCCTAGATATATTTAAAGCCTTTGATTGTGTGGAATGGCCGGCATTAAAAACAATTTTAAATAAAATAGGATTAGGAGAGAGATTTAAAGGGTTAATAAATCAATTGTATTCACATAATACATCTGTAGTGATGGTAAATGATGGATTTACAGAACAGATTCAAATAACAAGAGGAACGAGACAAGGATGTCCATTATCTCCAGTTTTATTTGCAATAGTTATAGAAATGTTAGCGAATGTGATAAGAAATGATGAGAATTTGGAAGGAATTGGAGTTAAGGAAAAAAATAAAATAAGCTTATTTGCAGATGACACATTGTTGACAATTAAGGATCCAATTGAAAAGATAGATAGGATAGATAAACATTTAATAGAGTTTGGGGAGAAGACGGGATTAGAAATAAATTGGGCCAAATCAGAAATAATGTTATTTAATTATACTAAAGAAGAAGTACAAAAATTTATAAGTAGTAAAAGAGGATTACTTAAAATAAAAGAATCAATTAAATATTTAGGAATAGAGATTACAAAAAATTTACAAGAATTACAGGAAAAAAATTTCAAGAAATTAAGATTAGAAACAAAAAGGAAATTAGAGGACTACAAAAATATAAAGCTATCGTGGTTTGGTAGAATAGCAGTGGTAAAAATGAAAATTTTACCTAAAATTAACTTTTTGTTTAGAATGCTACCAATAAAAATATCAGAGGAAGAATTAAAGGAGTGGCAAAAGATATTAAATAATTTTTGTAATGGAAATAAAAAATCGAGGATTAACAAGAAATATTGGTATAAAAGTCAAAAAGAAGGTGGCCTGGGACTTCCAAATTTAAAATGGTATTATTATGCAAATCAATTGAGATATATCATAGAGGGGGTTTCAGGAAAGGGTGATTTAGATTGGTTAGAGATAGAAGATATGAATATTGAGACAAAATTAGAAAATATATTTTTTAGGAATTTTTCAAAGAAAGAAATGGAGAAGATAGAAAATCCTTTTATAAAAAATATAATAGAAATATGGGAAAAAAATAAAAGAAAATTAATACCGAATATATCAATATTAACTCCGATAGTGATGATGGAAAAATTTCCAATAAATTTAAGAGAAATAATAGAGAAAGAAATAAAAAAACAAAAAATTTATAGATTAAAAGAATGGATGAAAATAATGATAAATAAAGATAGAATGAAAGAGAGATTGCAGGAAACTAAAATATCCTGGTTTAATTATATACAATTAGAGCAATGGACAAAGAGTATGAAAAGATATGTTAAGGATTTTAAAGAATATACTAAATTTGAACAAATTATTATTCAAAGAGAAAATATGCAAGAAAATGAAATACTAAAAGGTATTACAAGTGAAATATATAAAATATTAGCAAAAGAACAAGAAGAGGATTTTCTTAGAAAAATATGGGAGGAAGAGATAGTACAAAATATAGATATACAAGAATGGAGAAAAATTTGGAAACAACGTCATTTAAAAAAATTATCAATAAGAATAAAAGAGAATTATTATAAATTAGTGTGGAAATGGTACTTGACTCCAGTGAAATTAAATCAAATAGATGAGAAATATTCAAGATTATGTTGGAGAGGATGTCAAGAAATTGGTACATATATGCATATGTGGTGGAATTGCAATAAGATAATGGAGTTTTGGCAAAAGGTTTTTAAAGAGATAAAAGAGATTATAGGAGCAGATATACCAGTATGTCCAAATATTGCATTGTTATCTATATATGATAAGGTTGAGTGTACTCAAGTAAAGAAAGAATTAATAACAAATTTGTTAACTGCAGCGAGATTAATAATAGCAAAAAAATGGAAAGCAAATGAAAAATTTCAAATAGAGGAATGGTATAACGAAGTGTGGAAAATCGTAATTAATGATAAACTAACATGTAGAATTAGGTTTATGAAAGGTTTGGTTAAAGGGAATGATTTTGAAGAAATTTGGAAAATATTTTTGGATAAAGTTCTGAAAAGAGACAGTAATACTACCCTGTCAAAAGAAGAATGGCAATTTTGGAAAGTGGATTAAATAAAAAGTTGGCTCTGGGGGGTGGGTATTTTTTAGTTTTAGTTTTGTTTTTCTTTTATGTTGTATATTTTGTAATTCTTAGTAGGTGTGTGTGTCAAACTTGTGATTTATAGATTTAAATGGATAAGTGATGTTAATGTTTTTTTTAAAAAAAAAGTTAAAAGAATTAACAATAGAAATAGATTAAAGGGGATGTGAAAAATATTGAATTAAATGTGAAATTATAATAGTTGAACAGATTTATAAATTTAAGGGTAAAGGTGCAAAATAACAATGAAAGTTAGTATTGCTTAAGAGAAGAGAAAAAAAAGAAAAAGAAAAAAATTATTTTTTTTAATTCACTATTATGTATATCACATGGTGTTTAATTTTTTTTTCTTGTTTTGTATTTGTGATTTAGTTATATAATTAATAAAAATTTAAAAAAATTAAAAAAAAAATTATTTGCACTGGGTATCAAATATACCAGGTACATGACTGTTGAAATCAAAAGTGCTAAGTCAGGTAACATTATGCAGAACATGAGAAAATTTTCCAGTTCTTCTTTTTTCCTGAAATCACACATCACTGATCTGGACATGCCATATATAGATTGTAGGAACTTTTCCCTAGAGCAAAACATGTGCTCTGGCACTAAGCTACAGATTTTTCCTGATGTAATTTAAAAAAAAAGCCATATCCACATATGAACCAGGTCTAACTATATTAAAGGAATAGTTCAAAAACAGCCTTCCTGTGGGTAATACTTCCCAAAATGATTTTGCTACAAAGAATTCCTGCAAATTAGAAAAGATTCTAAGGCCCCCTCTCAATTCATAAGGAGTGCCAAACTTAAAAGTTGCCAAGTGCTTCCTTGAGGCTGAAGATTGCAATGGAAGATCAGTAATATAATTATTAACTGTGTTTCATGAACAGCTTTCTTCAGATGGGAAAGGATCCCCTGAAAGGCTTTCAGATATTCATGTTCTTCTCCTTTCTGTTTGCACGATCTGTGTGTTTGTATGTGTGTATATGTTTGGGCCTTTCTGCACTACACTGTTATAGTGCTATTATTTCATTTTCAACACTGTACAGAATCTTGAGGTTTGCTGTTGTGTACTTTCAAGTAGTTTCTGATTTATAGAGACTACAAGGCAACCTATCACAGGGTTTTCTTGGCAAGAATTGTTCAGAGCAAGGTTGCCTTTTCCTTCCTCTAAGGCTGAGAAAGTCTGATTTGTCCAAGATCACTCGGTGGGTTTCCACAGACAAGTGAGGATTCAAACCCTAGTCTCAAGAATCATATCCACAAACCACGATACCACACTGGCTCTCTATATAGATTAGTACATTAAAAATATAAACTTATAATGTGATTTATCTCCACCTATAGTTGGACTCCCACTACTGCTGGGCACCAGTGCCCCATGGAACAAGCTCCAGCTTAGTTTCCTGCTCTTTATTAGCAGAGGGACCCCCAAGACTATTTGTCTGCCACCATCACTACTTCATTTTGGTGATTCAGTAAACCAGTGGGAGTTACTGAGGGGTTAACTTGCACTCGTTCCCCCCCCACAAATCTGTAGAGACTTTCCCTCCCCCTTCCATGTGAGATGAGATGTGAGATAAGACTCCTATATGCATATGTGTGCATACATGGAACAAAGGCCTAACAGGAACACACAGCTGGCTATCTTAGCAAAGTCCTAAGGGACTAGCTGAACATGCCTATTCTGCTCATGATAAACATGGTGTTCTGGGTCTTGGGAGCTGGGATTCTGGACTCCTTTGCCTTGCCTATGACCAACAATCCCTAGGAAATATGAGGAAGGGCATACTTCTCCACTGCTCCATCAGTCCCAAAGTCACTGTCAGTCAGTCTCTTTGTCTATCTCCATGCCTCACAGCACCTCGAGTTTTTATAACCTCTCACTTGGAAGCATCTCAGAGTTTCCACACTTCTCCCCAAGCTGGTCATTCTCATCGGGCAATTGTCTCTCATGATCTCTGTTGTTCCTAATGCATGTAATTTAAAACACATCCATAACCCTTTGTGGAGGGGAGACTATATTCCTCAGTTGTGTTGCCCAGATAATGGGAGAGCCCATTATTACACCTCCCAACAAGGAATCTAAAAAATCTGAATGCAGCAAAGCATTCCAACAATACATTATGGAAACCAGACTGTCAGTTGTATACCTTATTTTGATGGGCAGAATTTTATAGCTTACAAGAGATGAGATATCAGAAACTATGCATAGAGATATAAGGGAGAAACAGGAAAACTATGCAGGGTTACAATCATTTGTCTTGCTCATTGTTTAATAAATGTTGCTTGTATACTTTCAAATTTTCACTGGCAATGCTGACATTTAGAATTTTATTAAAAACAGCGAGAGAACATTGAGGGCTTCTTCACATCTTACACCAAAACATTTCTCTTTCTATGGCAAAACTGCTACAGTAAAACATTCTACTTCTTCTTGTCCAAGGATATGAAGCAAATGGTTATCAGAAGCAAGAACAATTTCTTACATACACTTTCAGTTTTACATGGCTATGTTATTACAATACTTCTGAGAGTGAGAAATGTTATTCATTTATAATATCTGATGCATTCTAAACTGGTTTAAGATGATGGCATATTTTTAATCTTGTCTCCTGTTTATTCCCTACCATGGGCAACCATCGCTAATGTAAAGTGGCTACTAGCTTTGCTCAGTTTATTGCAGAATATTTTCAAATCAAGTTTGAAGTCTAGCGTGACTCTGAACAGCTCTCCACATCATAACATTCTGTCAATTTAGTTTCTTTCACTTATTTTAATACAGAAACTGGGCCCATCTGGCTAACAGCAACACCATCCCTAGGATTTTGAGGCAGGAGTTATCCCTAAGATGGAAGACACTATCTTTTTGCATGCACTTTGTCTTTATGTGATGCTTCTGGGGAAAACAGTTGCTTCACTAACATCCATTTTTTTTACAAGCAATTCTCATTAATGTATATATTTTTATTGTTGCAAACTGCACCTCAACATCAAGAGAAAAACAAAAATAGTAGAACAACTGCTTTCTAGGTTCACATATTGTTTTGAAAAGCAATACAGGTTAATAACCAATCGAATGGCAGTTCCCCTCCATCCATAGTCATTCCTAGAAAGAGAGAGATAGGAGAAAGGAAGAATAAAAAGGAGGTTTAAATTGTATTTGTTTTTTCCGTGTTTGAGGAATAAGGAAGACTAACTGTGTCTGGTTTACTAACTTACAGAAACATTTCTATGATCCTTATTTTGGATACAGGACTCTAATCTGACACTAGGTGCAAAACATCTTGGGCCATTTCTGCACAAGACTGTTACAGCACTATGATTCCACTTTCAACATCCTATGGCATCCTGGGGTTTGCAGTTTCGGGAGGGGCTGGCTGGCCCCTCCTGAAAGTGCAAACCCCAGGATTCCATAGGATGTTGAAAGTGGAATCATAGTGCTATAACAGTCTCGTGCAGAAATGGCCCAAGATGTCTCTCTGTAAAATGGTTCATGTTTCCTTTGCAGAGAAGGTTTGTCAACAGTATAAGTGTAGGTTCAAACAAGGCCTCATGTCTTGAAACCAAAACCCCTGATACTGCACAGTACACAGAGTCTGCAAACAATGCAGCCATGAACTATTTTCCTGTTTGAGAGCAAAACAGTCAGGTACACAGACATGCAGAGCATCACAGTGCTGTTCTGGAAGGTGTTAGTCAGTGACACTGCCAGATCTCCATTCTCAGACTGACTATATCACAAAAATATGCCATTACTCATGTTTAGATACAAGGTGGGAATCTTCTTCCTACGAAAAACCACTCATCTGATTGAGAGCCACAGCCAGTGGAGGGTGCAGTTGACAGCACTGCAAAGCACATAGCATTCTCTCTCCCTCTTCAGTTCTATCTCTGCAAGCAACAAATCTCCCCATCACTAACACTACCCAGATGTGGATGAGGGAAGGAGGAGCTGTTATCTCACTACTGTGGAGTTGAACTCTGAAGTAACAGTGTGATGGTTGAATTATTACTACAATTGTTCTGACTTATAATTTTGCACTTGACTTATTTTATTCAGTCTTTTGACTGCACGTACAAAGACTTGCACACACAAACAGAGAGATAGGTGCATCTGAGTAACCCAGATTTCTTTTCTCTCGGCAAGGCAGGTATGATTCACGTATATCTTTCACTGCAGAAATAAATACACATATATTTCACATATATCTATTTTACTGCACAATGAACAATGGCATATTTTGTACAGACCAGTCTTCCCTCAGCATACTCTTCAAAATATTGTGGACTGCAGCTCTTATGGCAAGGAACAGTGGCAGCTGCTGAACACCTGCTTGGGAGAAATGGGTCTATACAAAAGAAATCAAATGCTGCCTCTGGAACAAAAAAAAAAAAAAGTGAAACAATGACGCGGTGACCCAAACAGATAGCTTATTTTTCCCTATTTGAAAAGTGCTCTCTTACTTGAAAGTTGCCACATTTGAACTAGCCTTCAAATGTAAAACAGTGCCTTGCTATGTTTCAATTTATTTTAAAGTTCTCATCCTTTTATTAATCTGTAACAGAATACATATTCCAGTATTTTTTCACCTTCTTGTGAGCTGGAAATCTTTGCAAAGATCTTCATATACCTGGGAGCTGCAGTTTCTTTGGCTGTCACTTTTCCCATAGCTTAGGCTGCTACCATCCCTATTAAACTTCAACAAGGTTTGGCAGCTTTTTCCTGCCAAGCAGCCTTGATTCCAAATTATAAATAAGAGGGAATATGGTAAAGACAGAAAGTGAGTCAAGCAGAAGGTGTTCTGTAACTATGTTGTTTCTAAGGTACAGTCTGGACACACTACCAGTTGATCTCTTCATTGCAAAACTAATAATCTCATTTTCTTTGGCTGTTATTGGCCTCTTTATGGTTAGCAATGAATAGGAGAGAAACTTTTCCTTCATGTTGCAAAATAAGCAATAGAATAATTGCAGTAACAATAGCATGCAATGATTTAACAGTCTGGCATAACTCAAAACCAACCCTCTCTAGCTTAACCTCCCAAAGGATTCTGGAAAAAACATTAATCTTTCTGAGAGTGGAAAAAGAAGTTTAAGTGCTTGGCAAAGGAGAGAGTCAATATCATGTGTTTTCATTTTTTTTTCCTGGTATGTGACTAAGGTAAGGAGAATGGAGGAGAGCAGTATCATTTATGTTGCTTCTGATCCCCATCTAGTGAGTGAATTGAAGAACTGCACAATGCTGGGAGTAATTTCAGGATACTTACAACAAAATGATAACATTTTAAAACTCTTTTAATTGAAGTGATTCCCTTAAAGAGAGTGGATACGTTTTAAGTAGTGAAGATTTTCAGTGACGATGAAACCTCATGTCCAAGATATCTTGGGAAGCACACATTTTATCATCTTTAGATTTGTTACATGCTGGCCAAAATCCAAATGATACTGAGAGCTGAATTAGATCCAGTCAATCAATGGGAATTATGTAAGTTGTGACTTACCACAGAGAGCCAATGTGGACCCTGGTATCCTAGAGTCTAAATTTCTGTTCAGCCATGGAAACTCGCTGGGTGAACTTGGGCAAGTCATATTCTCAGCCTTAGAGAAAGGCAATAGCAAACCTCCTCTGAATAAATATTGCCAAGAAACCCTGATAACAGGGTTGCTGTATATCTCAGTTTACTTGGAGGTATATAACCAAGAAAATCAAACAAATGATTTACAACTTTGCAATTTGATTTGGTGGGCTTACTGTAGCTTGGACAAGATACTGGGTTTAGCACACTGTTTAGATAAAAGTAGCAACATAACCTGAATAAGACAATATTCTTAGACCTAAATACAAACGCTTATCCCAGTTTGAGCATATCTATAAAATCCATGGACATTACACATGTGTTGACTTACTATTCAGCAACTGATTTCGTGGGTTTATTCTAGGTGGGACTATAGATTATATTTAGGCCTTACACTCTACTATAAATTAGGTGGTTATCAGAATGCAAACATCTGGTTTTCTTACCATTATTTTTCATACAAAAATGTGCATGACTTAATTGGAAGAGGTGGCTGACCAGATGAGGGTGGGAGATGGTGCAAACAGGCCATATTGCTCGATGATGAAGACAGAGTTAACTAGCTTTCCATGGCTGTCTGATTGAGGGAAAGAAGACTACACAGTTGGGGTTCTCTACTTTGTTTGAAAGACAATGAACTTTAAAGAAAGATTTTTAAGCCTCATAAGGAATAGGTAAACTGCAAAGTTATACGCATTCTTCAAGATTTTTGTCTTACTGGATTGTTCTGATTTTGCACATTGCACACAATGTCCACTTGTCCAAAACTAATGGAGAAATATTACTATTACATAGAAATGCATCTACAAATTTTGAATGAGTAACTAAGAGAAAAGCTCAAGGACACTACTATGAGAGCGTCTTACAACTAGAGATGAGTTTAACAGCCTGAAGAATATCAGTGTATTTTGGTTTTCCACAAAACCTTTAAATCCTAATGTCTCCCAAATAATTCCTGTTTCATCATATAACCAGGATTGTGGGTTTTTTTCCTGAACTAAACTGAAAAGCATGCTGACTTTCAGACTGTATAACAGCCCTATACCTCAGTGGAGAACCCTTCTCTTATTTCTGTACGAGTCACTGTTTTGGGCAAACAAGTCTAAGGTCTCGTACACAGAGTGAGCAGACTCCTCTGGGCTAAGTAATACAGTTTCATCACTATATTGGAGTGACTGAAAAATCCAACAGCTCCCAGTATGAGGTCACAGTAATATTAGCCTTGTCAATCAGAAGACAACTGGAAGAAGGCAATGTGAGAACAACAATTCACTCAGAGATACAGCAGATAAATACTTTGGGCTCACAAGAAAGACATTACTTAATTTGACCCTTGGGTTACTCTAATGTATCCTGGCACATTACGGGAAGTCATGTTTTAACCAATGTATTTAGTTTGTACAGGCATGATGTTGTGATGAAGTGCAAACAAACAGACCTCTCTCTAAAAAAAACCCTAATAAATTGACATCAAATAAATTTGACATTGAAAATGGCAGCACTCAAATATTGAAAATACTTTAACTATCCAGGACACTTTCAAAGACATATTTAAATACAAAAGTGGTAAAATACAAACCATCAAGGTATTCAACTTTATCTCATGTGGTCTGAACAATTACAAAGGCTTTTAAAAAACAACAATAATCACACTACATAGCTAAATCAAACCATCAATACAAGAATAACAGCCAACTATTGTTCTTTTTAATGGTCACTGTGAAGATAATTCTCATGGTTTATACTTTGTGTTGTCTGGTTCTCTCTGATCTCAGTATAATCTCCTGTTTCCTCCTACTGTGTGTACATTGCATGGCGTGTGTGTGTGTGTGAGAGAGAGAGAGAGAGAGACAGAGACAGAGACAGAGAGGGGGAGGGAGACAGGAGGATAAACTTCATATACCTGATGAATGCACTGTGGTATCATCTTGTATATATCCCTCTATAAATACAATTCATGTTTGCAATTCATACTTGCAAGTACAATCTGGTCAAATTTTCTGATGTCTAGGCAGTCTTGCTTGCAGAATTACACTGCAGTCCCAAAACGTTCACTGAGAACTAAGCCCCACTGAATCCAAAGGGATTTTCTCCTAGGTTAAGTACATATAGGATTGTACCATAAGAAGCTTAAATCCACTCTCTTTTTTCAAAAGCTGAATTTTCACCCAACCACCAATATCGTTAGACTTCTGGTAAATACAGCCACCTCAGTTTCTACAAATAGAATATCCTATTGTATTGAAACCTGCACTTAAAATGCTGTTCTGCAATATATACCTGTCCTATCACTGCAATCATGTTTACAAGGAAACACATCCAACTAGAAATTCTTTCTTTTTTTCTTTCTTTTAAAGTAAGTCTTGAAAATATCCAAGTCATACAAACATCCAAGTACTATGATCAGCCACATGGTTCTCTCTAGAAAAAGAGATCAGATTTGGTCTGCTGGAAGGCAAGGAACAACTCAAAGAAGCTGCAAGGTTGTAACTGGTAGTCTCTTACACCAAAGAAAACTGAGCATTCTTTAAACACATAGGGGGATGTGTTGGTCTTTTAATTTTTTTTTTAACAGAGCAGTCATTTTTTAAAAGTTGTAGATTCTCATGATTGCACCAAGAAAAGATTAACCACAGGGACACCAATTAGAAATTTAAGTGCATTTCTGTTGCACTGGTGCCCCCCAATGGTACTTTTTTTCACTGCTGGCCAAGAACAAGAAGGAATTACTATTTGTGGGGGGGGGCTCTGTTTGTGCGCGTACCTGTATTATAGAATGACTCCACAAACTGAAAAACTATTATCTCCTTTGTAGAGGAGCCCTGACTTCACACTATTATGTATAGGATATTTTAAACTGCTCCCTTTCAGTCTTTTTATTTATATCCTTTTCCAATCTAGTCTGGCTGGAACATAGTTGTTTTTCAACACTGATGAATAACTATTTTAAAATTAAGGATTTTTTTTTTTAAAAAAAAAAAAACCTATTACCTCCAGAAAGTAAGGTTAAAGTCCAATTTTCAAGATTTTTGCATAATGTATTCTCTTTAAAGGTTTGTGAATGCACAAAATACATTGTTGTACATTACGATGTTAAAGCACCTTAAACTGAATATTTAAAATCATTTTTTTCAAATGAGATGCCCATCTCATGCTCTCCAACATTTCACAGATAAAAACTGAGATGTGGCTGTGCAACATTGGCGTGTTGTCAAGATGGGAAAAGTTTTTGAGGAAGAACAGACAAGCCAGGAGAGGCTGCGGCATGTTTCTTTTGCCTGAGTCTACAGGGAAGGACGAGATTCCACCTCTTCCTCTTCTCTGTTGAGATAATTGAGTGTGAACTACTTTTGCCCTTTGAACTCAGTTTGCAGCAACTAAAGTTAAGTCAAGGACAAAAGGGAAAGTGGGAAAAGGAAAGAGAAACTATGGGATAAAAAGAGTTGAAAAAGTGGATGGGGGGGTTAATTGGGACTGTCCCTGCCAAATTGAGACAGTTGGAAGGTACACTAACTCTTCAAGGTTTAAGAGCAGCAGTCCAAGGGGAGATTTGCACTGCAGCAGCTCAAGTAGGAAAAAAACTCTGTAGACATCAGCCCTGTCTCTCTCAAAGAGAGAGAGAGAGAGAGACTTTCTTTAGTTCCTGGCTGTGGCAGAAACAGAAGCTGAAGATCCACTCTGAAGATCCCTAGGATGGTATCAAAGTAACTAACATGAAGTGTTTAGCTATTTGATAGAACAGTTACAGGTGTGGTGCCCCTTTATTCAGATGCCTTAAATGTTATTCTGAGATGGCAAAATACAGAGAGAGAGAGAAAGCACAAATAATGCATACAAAAGGCTAATAAATAAATGCCAAGGGCCTTCTTGGTAGATGTTCCCAGGCTTTGGATCTCCCTCTTTAAGGACTTTTATAGATTGGTCTTAAGTGGGGATATAAATGAATGAACATCACTGCGAATAACATCATCATCAACAACAATTAAATAGAGCTATTGTTTATGACAACAGGGGAATCTCTTTCAGCCCAAGGGCCAAATTCTACCTCAGAGAAACTGGGAAGAGTTAAAAACAAAACACTGGGACTAAAATTATCACTATGTTTTAGATCAAAACTCTTGCTTACAGTAAATTAGTCTTAATAGAGGCATTTTAACCTTGTGAGAAAATCTGTACAAAAGCTTCAAAAACCCAAATGGTGGTTCAGGACTCCAAGATCCTGAACTGGAATACTAAGAGGACTGAATTCTTAAAATTACTTATGGAAAGGAGATTGAACATGACACATCAACTATGTTGCCCAATTAAGTATTCAACCTCATGAGGACACAGATCTGGGAGGCTAAAAACGTATAGAAAAACTTCAATGTCCTTCCCATAAAATGTTTAAAAAGCCAATACAAACTGTCATTACTCATTTATGAGATTGTGACTTTGACCACTGAAGACAATCAAGCAACTTCATAAAATATTAAACAACAGAAAAAAGAGGGGCTGTTTTTGAATATATAAGAGCATGATTACATTTCACATTGCCAACCTAATCTAATTGTATACAAAAATGGAGAAAAGAGAAGACAAGGGAAAGACAAAGGAAAGAAAACAAAAGCCCATTCAGGACCTAAAAGCAGGATAATAGAAACAAACTATTATCTCTGTTCAGTTTTTTACAGAACCTCAGGCCAGCCACTAGCTTCCTGATAAATTTCAAGCGGTGTGGGCATTAAAAAAAAAGATGAACAACAAATAAAAAGAAACATAAATTTCTAAGACTTTGGCCAAGATCCTGCATCACAGGCTGCAATGCATAACTTTATAATAGAGCAACATCACTGACATGAAACACAACCATGTTGGAGAACTGTGACCACACACAGATACTGTGCAAGATGTCTTGTTGTGCAACAGGGTCTCCCACTGCACAATGGGACATTACAAGAAGTGGGGTCCTTTTTCCAGTCAGACACAGGGCAGCCACAACTTTCCAGTGACCTCCATTCTGGATTACCAGTGCCCCATGGCTCTAATGGAAGCCACTGCCCCCCTCTCATTGTGCAGTCACTGTAGAAGGGTAATCTGACCCATGGTGACCTTTGCTAAAATGGCCACACTGCTTGCTTCACTTGTGTAATAGTCCCAATGCATCAACTATGAAAACACTCCCCTCCTGGAAATACAACCACAGTTCTAAACTGAACAATCCCAAGTTGGTTTACAACATTGCAAACACCCAATATGAGGCCAGCCTTGTTATACACCCATTTCTTTTACATTCAAGATGAATGGTTTTGGAAAATGAATGTTAATTAGACTGCAAAAAATCTCATTAATCCACATATTTTTAACTAAAAAGCACTGACAGTTTTGGCTCGTGCTATTGGACGGTGCCCTCCAGTTTTATCAGATGTTGGATTTTGCTGTTTAAAAATAAAGGTCATTTATCTGCAGCTAAATTGTAGACACTATTTCCTGGCACAGATAAATTTGAAAGAGACACTTCCTTAAGTAGTTCTATTTTTATCTCTTAACTATAATAATATACTAATTAGTTATGATGACACTTATGAATGCAATTTTTAAAAGCAGACTATTGCTTTAATCATCACTGGAAGGATGCTCCAAAATTTCAGAAACTATGAGGCCACAGTAACATAGAAAGCTGCTTTATATAAAGTCACTCTAGCCATTATTGATTATTTTGCCTTACAGTCATCTTAAACACATACACACACGCACACACAGACACAATAAAATAAATGTGATTTTCTGAATTCTGGACTATCTCATAAATTTGTCTTTAGAAAAGTAAGACACCTGCCATCTCAGGGGAAATTGCAGATTTACTTATGGTAACATAATTTTAAGCAATAAAGTTTGAGGGGGAGAAATGTGAAATTATACAAAACAATAAAAAAAAAACCCTTCAAAAATTAATTCATGTATTCCTCCAGAATACATGTACATCTCATTCAATGCATTACTGAACTTCACTTACAGTTTTTAACATCTTAGGGATGTAAGAAATGAATTTATACAAGGTTACTCCAGAGCCTGGCTTGTTAGAAATAGCATGTTACATGTTTAGTAACCCAACAATATGTGATAACTTGTTTTTACTTTTAGCAACAAAATGACAATGGTATTATAATTTTGAACAATGAGTAACATTTCTTGTAGTATATAGGAGGGGAAACATGGGAAAGTGACCTGAGACACTACGCTGGGAAGCTTACTTTTATTGTTAGTGAATGAAAAACCTATGTGCGCTTAAATTCGTATGTGTTATGTATAATGCCTATATAAGTCTGTATAATACTATGGACTCTAGTCCTGGCAACACCTGAAGTTTTCATGCTTCCAAAAGTCCACGCTACCATATGTATTTTTGGATTCCTGCAATAAAGCTATTGCAATTAATTCTGAGTCATTTACTCAAACCTGGAACCAATGGCTGTCTATGAAAGGCACAGTCTATGAAAGCTTATGCTAAATAACTTTTTTTTTTTAAAAAAAAATTATTATTACATTGCATCACATTAATTCCAAGAACAACTTCCTTGTACTTCATACACTTATTTTAATAACATATATTACAAATTACATATAGCACTATATCTTCTTAATCCTCTAGATACATTCTAGCTATCTCCATCCATTTTATGTCCCATGTTTGTGCCACTTCTTCCCAATCTCATTTCACTGGATTTAAAATTGTGTTGTTTTAACATTATTAATTTATCCATTTGATACATGGCTAGTAATTTAAGTAACCATTCTTTCTCAGAAGATATCTCATTAAGTTGGGCTGCTTTTATCATATATAACAGCCCCGTTCCCTGTTTCTTCTGCATCTTATCATCTAAATCATCCAACATATTCGTAAAAAAAATAAAAAAATAAATCCGGATACACTGGGATTTTTAGCTTTAAAGTACACATTATTAGAGTATGGATCCTTTTCCAAAATTTCTTTGCTTTAGAACGTTGCACCACATATGGTAATAAATTCCAAATTTTTCACATTTCCAACATGTATCCTTAGTTTTTTTTTATCAATTTTTGCTAATTTAATAGGTGTTATATGCCATCTATAGTATTTTATAATAGTTTTCTATTAGCATCTAGTAAACTTCAAATTTTGATTCCACATCTTTTCCCAATTTCCAAGCTTAACTGTTTGGCCAATGTTCTATGCCCATTTAGTCATATTATCATTTACTATCTCCTGTTCCATTTCCAGTTTTATTAAAATTGTGTATATCTCTTTTATTATATGATCTTCTTTTCTAAGATTATAAATTTTTTGTTCTATTCCTTCCATCTTCAAATCTATTTTATATCTTTCAATTATTTGTCTGTGAATTAACCAATGGCAAGATATACATTTTAAGTTCAGTTATTCAATTGCCTTGATTTTAAATTCATCACCTAGTTTCTTCAATAAAGTTTTCTAAGTCAGCCATTTATTGGAATATAAATTCTCTAATTTATGGAAGGGCTTTTGAGGTGACAGCCATGGTGGGATTCTCAATAGTCTTTCTTATGAGTATTGAATTCTTTAGTCCTCTCCTGTTTATTGTACCCAAGATACATACGCTATCCATAATATAGATCAGCACCTTCTAAATCTAATAATCTTCTATTCTCTAATTTTATTCAATCTGATATCCAGGTTAAGGCACAAGCATGGTAATAAGATTTTAAATTCAGAAATCTCAGACCTCCTCTTTCCTTTATATCTTGAAGTGCTTTCCATTTTATTCTTGGTTCCTTGTTCAGCCAAATAAACTTTGACATGTCTCTATACCAATTTTTAAATGGCTCATAATTTTGAATAATCAGTAGTCTCTGGAACAGAAATATCATTTTAGATAAGAAATTCATTTTAATTGTAGCAATTCTTCCTAGTAAACAAAGGTTTAGTTTATTTCATTTTTAAAGATCTTCTTTTATCCTGTTCCAAGCCAACTTACAGTTATTATCAAATAAACCTACATTTTTCTTTATTATTGTTATTCCAAGATACTTAACTTTCTTTCCTACTTTAAGTTTTATATCTCTTCTCTATTCTGATTCTTCTTCTTTACTGATATTTTTTGTGATTGTAACTGTTTTATTTTTATTCATTTTGAAACCTGTAAAGTCTCTGAATTTAAATAGTATCTCCATCTATCTGCTCAAACTTGTTTTGGAATCCTCTAATAGAAATACTAAGCTGTCCAGAAATGCTCTCAGTTTAAGTTTTTGTCCTTTAATTTCTATTCCTTTTATTTCTATATCTTTCCTGATTTTCCTATTCAAAATTTCCAATGCTATCAGAAACAATAAAAGCAGACAACCTTGTCTTGTTCCTTTATGGATCCTTTTTGTCATTGATTAATATCTGAGCTGTTTGGTCTTTCTATATACAGTAATTATCCAATCCATTATCCAATACATGTAAACTTCACCTGAATTCATTTTATTTAATGTTTCCAGTAAGAATGTCTAATTGACATCATCAAACACTTTCAAAGCATCCACAAATATCATTGCCATTTTCTGCAATTTATATCTGCCATAATATTCTATGGCATTTAGGACTATTAACTGCCTTTTTGGAAGGAATTTGCACTCGTCACCATGGATCCAGTCTTTTAAAATTCTTTTTAACTCTCTGCCAAAATTGTGGTAAATATCTTACACAGTCCTCCCTCCACATTTGTGAGGCTGATGTTTGCAAACTTGATTATTCATGAGGCTCCTCCCTCTTGCCTCCCCCACATTCTTCCTTGCCCATTCCCCTGCCTTTGGCCTGAATATGCATATCTTTCTTCCATGGACCTGGGCAAAAGTCAAATGAATGGCAGGGGGCAGCCCCACATGCATGCCTTCTCTACTCATGTTGCTGCCCTCTCCCATTCACTTGTCTACTGTCCAAGCAATTGGAAGGCAGCACACTTGGGCAAATGCAAGTTAATGGACGGGAAGTGCATGCGTGCCCTCTCCAGTCCAGTCACTGACCCCTCTCATTTGCTTGCCTATATCTCGGGCACCTGGAAGGCAGTATGCCCAGGTGAAACACAAGTGAATGGGGGGAGGTGTGTATGCACATGCCTTCTCCAAGCATATGGCTACCTCCATCCATTGACTTGCTTATTATGTGGGTGCCTGGAAGGCAGCATGCCCTGGCAAAATGCAACTGAAGGGGGGGGAGCCCTGGAAGGAAATGGGAGGGGGACCAGCCACTTGGGCAGGGGGAGTTATGCATTTTTTTAAACTTTCCTGAGGGTTCTGCACTCCAAACCCTCACGAAAGTTGACAGCCACCGTAATCAACATTTAATAAAGATATTGGTTTAACATTCTTCAGTTCAAGTGAGTCTTTTCTTCCTTGAGGATTAGTGTAATGTTTGCCATTCCCACGATTAGACTCCATCTGATTCTTTTATCTCAGTTACTGTACAAAGAAGTGGTAGTGCTAACCTTTCTCCGAATGTTTTGTAATAAATAGCTGAGAAACAGTTCGGGCCTGGGACCTCCTGATCTTCATTTTCTTTATGGCTTCTCTCACTTCACTCATTGAGACTTTCTGATTCAATTCAATTCTTTTCTTTTTTCTTTATTTCTGAAATCATTGGAATCTCCTCACCATCTAAATACTGGAGTAACTTTTTACAATAATCCTCATTTTTGTTTATTTGTTTCTTGAACTAATCTAGAATTGTATTCATGGAATTCATGTATTCTTTGTTTCACTTTGTTTTGTAATTATTTGCTCTTTTTTGCTTATTTTCAATATGACATTCTCTTTTTTTTTTCCTTTTCAATTTATGAGACAGCCATTTCCTAGGCTTGTTAGCATGTTCAAAATCCCATTGCTTTATGAATTGTAATTTTGATTCTATTTCAGTAGTCATTTCTAATGATAATTCGTTTTGCAAGCCTTTTATTTCATTTTCTAATGTAATAATTCTTCTTTTCTGTACTTGTTCCATAATTAATTTTTTCTTTCTCTTTTTTCTTATATATTATACTTTGATGGATCAAAAACCCCTCATGAGTGCTTTACTCAGATCCCACACCACCTGCATTGGTACACCCTTGTTCATATTTTCTTTAAAGTAATGTCTAAGTTCTTATTTAGCTTTGGCTACCATGTTATCATTTCTAAGCAGTGCATCTTTTCACTTCCATGAATACTCCTGTTTTTCATTGTGAATTGATAACAAAACAGGGTTGTGATCTAAAATCATCCTGTTCAAAATCTTCATATTTTCTATTCTATTTAACACTGTTTTTGAAACTAAAAACATGTTGATACTAGACCACAATTGATGCCTGTCTGAGTAAAATGTAAAGTCTTTAGTATTTCCCAATTTATGACTACATACATCAACAAGTATTAATCCAGTAAGTCCAATAAATAAGTCTAAAAAAGCTTTGGGCAGTTTGCCTTGGTTCTTATTCCTGATGCTATGAGGTACATTTCTGTCTAGTCTTGGATCTATCACTCCATTCTAATGATAAATAAAAGTTGATGGTCTTTAAGGTGCCAAAAGATTCATTTCTGTTTTTGCTGCATCAGATTAAAACAGCTGCCCTCCTGGATATCAGATTAGCCAAGAATGTCATTCTCACTGTCATAACACGTATTAATGGAATTTATCCATGAGCCAAGGTCATAATTGAGGATGTTCTTCCTTCATTAAGTAATCATATACTGTCTTCTACTAAAGAACACTTAATTTTACATGCTAATGGTAATGCTATTACGACAGACCAGCATAAAGAGGCCAAAGATGTATAGATCTCCACCCTGCCTTGCCTTTCTTTTCCTTTCCTTTCCTTTTCTCCCCTCCCTTCCTGTCCCTTCCCCTCTGAACTTGGAGTGGCTGGCCATGTAATAATCCTGTGGGATTCAAATGTGTCATTATACTCTTCACCAGCTTTCTGACTGCAGAGAAGGTGATATGTGCTTGCATTCTCATCCCCCACACAGTTCAAAATATATCCCATAACAAGCTAGTGTTTGCCATAGATAAACTTCTGCTCCTCACTAGCACGGAGTTGGGCAGCTGAGAGTGCCAATGGCCGCAATGGCTCCAGTGAAGGATTCAGGTAGAGAAGAGACCAGCTAGACCACTAGATATGATGGGTCTAGTGGGTCTAGCTAGACCAACTAGATCTGTTCTTTGATCAGAGGGTAACAGTAATGGACTCAACAAAGGTCAAGGAGAAAGAAGTTCTCCCTGGACTGTCAAGTATTGATGAAAGCAGCAACTTCCAAATACCATCTTGCCTGAAAACTGTGAACTAACCTTCTTCTTGCATCTTCACAATATAGCAATGTAGATAAAGGAGCCAACAGAGGAAAATGGGAAAGAATCCTCTCTCTCTTTCTTGTCCCTCACTCAATATAAAGAATGTATGAGCAAGAGCGCTTTTTCCTTCTGATTGCATAGCTTCCCCCATAGACCTACCTATACCTTGGGAAATACGCCAAACAGACCATAATATGTTGACCATGGGATGACTCAGCATCGTCTGGCAAGGATCTCATAAGAGTACAGTGTATTCCTTGTACCTCAAGCACATCAATACAAGCACACCAATACAAGGCCAGATTTACAGCACTTTCTGTCACCTTAGGAAATTTTCTACTACATATAAAAGTAAAGCAGTCAACTCTGAGAGTGCACTGGACAACTTAATTTCATATCAGTGCTTGAGCATCCTATTTGCCCCTTTCCATAAAATGTCTTCCTGGCCTATATTTTGTGGTTATGCCTGAGTATGATATAATATTGGGGAACAGTTTTTTTGTTAAAGGGAATCATGCAGAGATAATATTTCATATTCCATCTCTGTGAGTCCCACTATTTTATATTCTTCATAGTCTGAGTAGATTCTCTGAGGAATTTAGTTCCTTGCTGAAATCAACCACTCTTTCACAAGAACAGTAGTAGTCAGGACAAAAACAAAAGTGTGCCAAATTTCCTCACAGAGAAACCACTGATCAGCACAAATCAGATGGAGGAATATAGTTAATACTCTTCTAAATTGTGAAGGATTTCTCTTTCACTTTGAAAGTCCATATTTCAGAATAACAATTCTTGAATGGAAAGGAGTAATATATAGATTTCAGCCCCAAATCCACACATAAAGCTTAACACACCTTCCTTGAAGTTAATAATCTGCATAATGCATGTAAGTGAAAAAAGAAAAAGTGCCACCAGGGGGCATGTACAGTACTAGCAAAGCAGTTATCCTCTCATCTATAAAACTACAGCAATTTCAGTTCAGCAGTAGTTTTCATCATACATTTAGCAAGAGAAATTGTATCTCCAAAGTGTATGCTGATTGTAATAGTTGCTTTCCATTTACCATTTCTCTCTATTTTTGCAAAGAAAGAAATGTTATCCCTGCTTCTTAGATCTGTACATTTGTACTTATTCGCCACCTCATTTAGCAAAGGAATTCATAGGCACCACAGGCATTCACGGATCACAGCTAATTACAACAGGCATAAGCTCTTAATGGTAAAGACAAATACATAAAATCTTTTTCACATTTTCCATATTTGTTTCATAGGTAAAACACCTGACATATCGGACCAGAGAATATTAATCAGTATTTATCACAGGCACAACACCTCAAAGGAAAATGAACTATCTTCTAGGATCAGATATTATCAAAATTACTGAATTCTTTCAAATTAAACACAATCAATTTAAGTGAGCATCAAATTGTACAGATTCAATGTCCTCTGCATAGTGACAAGAGCGAACGATGACTCTTCCTCTTGTCACTGTACATCTTGGCCTCAGAGACCATAGGGCAACTGACTGCAAAGTCACATAGGGAGCCATGGCAACAAATAGGAAGCAAATGCAACCCATAAAATCCTTGCTTTAATTTCTGTCATCCAATGGAGGCAAACGGTAGAAGATTTAGAACAGATGTAACGAAGTGCTTCTTCACAGAGAGCATGAGCATCAAGAAATCAGCAGAATTGGGTTGTAGCCTTCTTCTTCTGCTTGGGTTTCACATAGGGAACTTGGTTCACTAACTGTGAGTCACTTGAGCATCAGGAAATCCTCACACAGAAAATCCTGAACAGACAAGTATTTTTGCAGTTTGTGACTTTTTCTTTGCTAAACTTGCATACATATTTTTTGTAGAGAATGCAGCATTTTCTGCTCAGGTAACAGGATTTTATGCACAGAAAATATTTTCAGTGCAAAAGAAAATTGCAAATTTTATGCAGTTTAAAACCACAGCTACTGCATTTTATAAAATAGAAACAGTTTTCTGCACAGAAAATGCTGGTTTATACACAAAAACACCACGTGCAGATTTTGTTCAGAGGTCCCTAACTCACAGAAAGAAAATTGCTAAAATTGTCTGTCGCTTCCATCAAAAACAAAATTAGCAAAGAATTACAACTCTATACAGGCCATAGTTAAACTAGGGAAACGAATTTCTCAAGAAATAAGAGGGAACTAAAGAAATTCATGGTTATTAAAGCTGTCAGTGATTATTGTCATAATGCTCCATTCTGCAATCAAGATGGTGGCATGGCACTGAACGTGCACTGCTGGGGAACACCACTAGAAGATGGATGCAGCCTTCTTGTCCTGTTTGGAAGATCCCTATAGGGATTTGGTTGGCTGCTGTGGGAAACAGGTTGCTGCACAAGACGTGTCATTAGGCTAATCCAGCAGAACTCTCCTGGTGGTCTTGCAAAGATCTACACTTTTGCTCTGCCGTTATCATTGCTTCATATGGGCACTTGTCATTTCAAGTACCTTAATAAAGTTGTGCTTGACTATCCTCCTTCTGAATAATCACTCAGCAATACCATTGCCCAGGATTTTCCCTGATCACAAATCTACTCTTTTGCCACTTACATAACCAAATGCCTCATTACCTAGGACTGGCATAAAGGACAGTCCTACACAGGACTGGCATAAATTAAAATAGCAATATACTCTTGCTGTTGGACATGACTTTTAGCTACATGGCTCTGTTCTGCTTTCCAGAAATGTCATTACTATAAGAAAGTGGGGGGGGGAATGTAAGTTACACAATGTATAGGTGCACAAGTCTGTCTGAAGTGATGGAGCGATACTCTAATCCTTCACTCTCTTTTAACAGAACCAATAAAAGATCAAAAATTTCCTTCTGTTGTAGACCTCCTGAACAAATGACTGTTATGTAGAGCAGAAGGATGTGGCACTTTGTTTTAACCTAGTCTGAAGACTCTTTTGCCAGTTCCTGTGGCAAAATTTCCTCCATACCAGAGGGAGCTAGTGCTATTGTTCCAAGGCCTCTTGAATGCGGTAATAGTTACAATTTTAAAGTAAAGATTTACTACGGCAGTTCTCAGTAGAGAATACTTCTAGGCTACTTCTAGAGTTCAGTGACACAGCTGTATTAGTCTGAATCAGTATGTATCAGGAGTCCTACAAGATCCCACTGCATGGTTACTCCTAGTTACTATGATATAAAATACAGCCTTCTTCTTCCCACTTTCCTGTCTTCTCAACACTGGCCGTTTTCGCATGTTACCTGTTTGCGCGACGGGGGAGGGCGTCTCGCGTGAGAAGCCTCATTCGAAACACTGCCGCTTCCCCTCTCCTTCCTACCGCAGGTCGCTTCCTGTTTGCGCGAGTGTCGCACTAGCGCCCTGCCCCTTCCTTCCACAGCGCAGTATGGGAGTTGTAGGCTGTACTGGGGGAGGAAGCGCTACCCGCCCAGCTCGCCGACGCACCGCACGCAGGTAAGTGCGCGAGGGCACCGCGAGCATCGCGCGAGCATGGGGCATTTTCGGCTTAAAGCCAAAAATCAAAAAATGTGCCCGCGCACCGCTTCAGCCTCATGAGCACCGCGCAAGTGGGAGTGCGTCGTACGGAGCGGCGCTCCATTTGCGCGGCGCTCAAGGGGTGCTCGCACTAAAAAAAAACATGCGAAAAGGGCCACTCACAGCTGAGCATGCAGCAGCAGCATAAGGCACGGCACAGATAGTACAGCACACAAAAAAGTGAATTTAGCCCTCATTAAGCTACAGCCATAATGTAACTTAGTTTTACTTTTGTTACTAGGCAAGGGAATTAATTATGTGGAACAAGTTAGCTGTAACTAATCATTTCCAAGCTCTGCTTCAACATTCTCTCAACTAGGGGTGTAAATTCTCCATTATTTCACATCTAAAGAGGAATAATTACTGCAGTTCTCACTGTGAGAGAAAATGAATATTTTTGTACAATATTCTCCTCATATTCAAGCACCCCAAAGTATTCCAGAGCATTTATATTTGATATATTTTTACTTTTTTACTTTTAAATGTTTTTAATATAATGATTTGTAACTGTGTTTCTACATTTATTGTCAGATTTTCAGCTGCTCTTCTTTTAGTTTCCTGAGTCACCTTGGCTCCCACAACAGAAGAAAGGCAGCGTATAAATGGAAGAAATACTATATATACGTATGCATGTATGTATATGTATATTCTTGGCCGAAAAATGTGGGTCTTTTGTTTGTGTTTTGCACAAAAATATATCACCTCCTCAAAAAAAAAAAAAATATTTCATGTACAGGAAACACTTTCTTCTAGAACAAAAGTCCTCCATAACATTTCAGGGCATTTGAATAGTGGGAGAAAACTGCACAAATGTCTCTCTTCTCTATTATTCTTCCCAAAGAGGTTTCCCAGTTCTCAGCCCCATTTTTTATTTTTTACTATTAAGAAAGGAATAATTCAAAATAGTCTTTCCATCCATACTATCAACATACCCATGCCCTCAACGCAGAAGAACACAGAGATTCTGTACGCCAAATGTGTGTACATTAACTTCTGTACCTATGCTTTGTGCATATTTGAAACAGAAAGGCTGAGAGGAGAAGTGGCCCAAAGAAACCCACTATAATTTAGGGAACCCATAGTCACATCCCCTTTATTGAAGAAAATGCATCCAATATCCTTAATGTAGGGCATTTTTTCCCTACAGAACTTTATTCCAAACCCTAGCCCCACTCTCAGTTCTCTCCCCCCCCCACTCAGTATTTAGTATGCCACATCAGAATGACACAGGTTACCCAAAGAATTGCTATTAAATCCAGCCTATTCTGATTTCTGATTTCTTTATAGATTGCTTAACATCAGAAATGTACTCTTCAAGTATGTTCCAACTTATAATATCCACTGATAATGCAAAGCAAGTCCCAAGGACAACATTAAATGTCTAAAGCAGGTAATGAATGTTCTGTCTAGACAATGGATGCAGACAATGTTGTTCGTCTTCTCTCAGCTCTGCCATCTGCTAGTAGCTTTGATAGCAAGCGGAAGGCTTGTATAATGTCTGCATCTATTATATTACGAGAGCAACTTAATTAGCCTTGTCTAAACCATGATGGCTATAAACTTTAAAATTCTACAAATACCTATCTATGGATCAAAATAACACTTTGATGGTGGATTAACTTTGTGAGCATGTATAAAGGTGGATTTCTGCTTTACTTCAAGACCTGTAAGAAGCATAAATCCATAAAATTATCAAGCTAACTTGTTTTGCTTGTTAGAGTTGGGTGACAACTAGAAACAAAGTATGCTACACACAGGGAAAACCATACTCTTTGGCGTAGTGGTTTGAGCACTGGACTATACTGGAAACCAGGGTTCAATTCCCTACTCAGACATGAAGACTCACTAGGTAAGCTTGGGCATATCACACACAGTCTGCCCCAGAAAACCTCATGATAGGTTCACCTTAGAGTTGCCATAAGTCGGAAATGACTTGAAGGAATACAAAAGCAACAACAGCAACAGCAACCAGATTTCCATATACCATGCAACAGTTAAAATCACAGGAGCCTCCTTTTTTAAAAACCACTAATTCTATGAAACAGGTATGTAACTCACACGATGGAGCTTCTCCCAGTATTCACGGCTTTCGTCCATGTTTCTCAGACTAGGTGGAATGTACCAGAAGCAAATGTTTGCATACTCTGGCTAAACAGAGAGAGAGAGAGAGAGAGAGAGAGAGAGAAAAAAGACTGAACTTTTAGGACAAAGACTTAGGCTAGCCAATCTACTCATTTTGCCCAGCAATGAGAAACAAAGTGTAAAAAAAAATATCTCAAGTTACTGGCTTATTAGGTTGCTTTGGGCTGCCAGTCTATTTAAGTGGGTTTCATTAATCACTATTCTTATTTTATATTTCTACCTCACAGCAAGCTAGTGACAACTCATTTCAACTCATCTGTTAATATTCATATTTTATATAACACATATATGTTAATTTTGTAACCTGTCTTTCCACCTGTTCTATGCTGTCATGCTCATTTTTTAATATTGCCCACCTCCAGTCAAAAATGAACTTAGCAGTGTGGATTTTGGTGGAAAGTCTTGAGAGGAATCTCACTGGAATAAGCCAAATCTTGTTAAATAACAACCATTACCGTGGATTCCCCTTCATGTACATGGTTCTTTCTCAACACTCCCGACTGAAAATGGAGGAAAGCATAAAAATTTAGGGAAGGGGTGATAGCTAGAGCACACTGTCATTTTCCCCAGATGTGAACACTACATCAATTACGGGTCTAATCTTCCTCCCAAGTGGCTGGAAACTACCAGCTGTGCTAAATTCTTTCATGAAAGGGCACTGGTCCTATTCATAATATCACTTTTTGCCTTCCTTCAAAGAATGTTTTAAATACAGTTTAATCATCAAGGAGAATATAGTTGTCAGCAGGAAGAGATCAGCAAGCATGCCACCTGCTGCTATGAAATGAGATGAAGTTAAGCTTTTTCTCTAGCCTAATCCAGGCCCAGTATGTGGAGACCTGCTCCTGCTGAATGCTGAATTTCATTTTCAAATGTTTCTGGAGAAAAATGGTGCTTCCAGATAAGGCTTGCACTGTGTAAATGTCCAACCCCAAAGAGAGAATTTTTATGAAAAATCTAGTAATCCTCCTATAGTTCCCTATCTTCTCTTCTGGCCTTTTTCTTACCATATATAGAACAAACACAAATCTATTCCACAGAGAAAGAAGAGATGCATTTCAGTGGCTATCACTAGGATATATATCTATAGATATATAGATATATAGATATACAGATAGAGATATAGAGATATATACTTATATATATCTGGAAGCACTCAAAGAGAGGGAACTGTCCACAGACATCATCCAGATACAGATCACCACAGGGTTATTTAGATTCAGGTTTTCTGCCATATTAAGTAAAGGCAAGCTCCACTGATCTCAGCAGGTCTGCAAGTTCAACCTTCTGATCACACAGAGACAGGACATTCAACTACTTTGATATTCACAGAATTCTCAAAAGATGTATAATTACTGTGGTACTGAAATGCCTGTTAAGCATTTAAACAGAAAACCCAAAGACATTTTTTCCTCTTTCTGCCATCTCTCTTGCAACTCTAAAATCTGTTGTCAAATATTTATAACGGGTGAACAGATTTTTTTTTATTTTTAAAAAATCCAGAGGAAACTTTCCAGTTTTGATCTATATCTGTAGAGAGACTAGAATAGCCCATTTGTGTCCATATTCAATTACATATTGGATGATTACTTCTGTCTAAAGGTCTCTTCTTCCCATGTCAAACCAGCATTCAGACTGATGGTATGTAATACTGACTACACTTCATAGCCTTTGGCACTCTTTGAATCAGCACTGCCAAAACGCCTGTTGCAATGTACACACATAATATTGAATTGCATTTGGCACAACTTACCTCCAGCAGCAACTGGAAGCCTTCTCTCTTCTTGATTTCATCCACAAGGTATCTGCAATACAAAAGGGAGTAGGTCCAGGTATTAATGTTTTAGATTATTTGGAACAATATTTTCAACTATGAAATGTTTTCATAGACGTTTGATTACGAGACTGCAATACATACTCATTTTTTAAGTACACAGCCAGTGTTAACTATCAATTAAATCTGATCCTTATTATTAACTTACCAAGTTTTAAATTTACACATTCTTATCTAAAAGACTATATGTTTATTTTAGACTTAACCATATAAATAATCTTCCAACACAAAATTATCCAGGAAAGAGGTATAATTTGCTTATCTGAAATCACAATTGTCTGAGACAAGAGCACTCACCGAGGCATATATGAAAAAATGACTTTTTAGCATCCTTGGTGTTGGAACTCTCTCTCTATATATATATATACATATATAGAGAGAGAGTTCCAACACCAAGGATGCTAAAAAAGTCATTTTTTCATATATATACATATATATATAGAGAGAGAGAGTTCCAACACCAATACATGTATATATATACACACTACATACAAAATAATCAAAATGCATATCTGAATAATTTAGTGTGAATTCTGAATATAACATAGTCCTAAAAGGGACAAGTATTTTATAGGCAAGTGCCAGGCTACTTAATATTTCAATAAAATAATAATCCTTTTATTCATACAAACATAAAGACAAGCAGACAGGAAGTATTATACTTAATTCTGCTGTCCACTTATTCAATAACCAGTAAATCTCCTCTTGGCTTCAAATTTTTCAAAGGTACTAAAGTCTCTGGCATACATTTTGCATTTCTTGTTAGGTTTATCAGGATGTTGATCTTATTAACACTAAAATTTAAAAGTTAAACATAAAATTTTGCTTGTTCTATATAAATAAAATGATTTGGATCTCCTGTAATTAGCTGAAATTACCTCATTCCACCTAAATTGCTGGCTAGAGCCGTACTTGATCTTATACTTAGTGGTGGGTGTGAAGGACTAAAAGAAGACAGTTTAGAACTTACAACACTTTCATGTTATCAGAGTATAGAGAGTTTTTTAAAAAGTATATGCTCATTTTTATTAATATTGGGTTTAGCTTTGTTGGAGTAATTAAAGAAGTGACATGTTAAAAGGGATAGCCTCAACAGGAGGTATATTATCTACATCACCTTTCTCTGGAAGATTAATGTCTAATTCTATGTTGTCATCTTCACAGGCTTCATAAAACTGAAGTCCCTATGAACTAGAAGGATCCATGAGGTACAAAGATTTATCTTGGATCTAACTGTTGTATATGTTTACAGTATGCACAAGAAGCATTGTTCCCTTACCCTGCAGACTGTCTTACATTTAAAATTTCTTACTGTTCAATTTCTGTGCCTGTTAAAACTGAAAACCTTTGGAAAAAAATAGAGAAAAAATGCTTCCCTTTCCCCAAATTATTCTATTCCTTTATCCCCATATTTCTCACCAACTTAGCAGAATGAACAACAATCACAAAATGAAAGCTGAAATTGTATGGAATCTACATCTAGAATGTCTCCAGAGCGATGCATATTCTACAACCAGAAACATAAAAACGGGAGGTGGCAAATTTCTCCCAAAAGAATTATATTTAGCAGTCAGTCCTTGCCACACCCAGATTTCAGCTGAGAGTGAATGAGCAGAGCACCACTTAATAATAGGCCTCCCCCACACAGTCAATTTACCTACATGGAGAAAGTCTTTGTATCAACCCACCTGCCATCATTTTTTCAATATAACACTTTATTCATGCATACATTGACTTTAGATAAGACATGCAATAGGCCTGGCTATTTCAGTCCTCTGTCAAGTTATTTTAGTATTTTGCTTATATCCCACATTACACTCTTTTCACTTTCCCAAATTCCATTTTACTTCTCCATTTCCAACTTTCTTAACATTTCTCTGTGCTGCAATGACCAACAATTGTCCCAGTATCTGCCTCTGCAACAAGATCTTTTGGAGAAAGAAGGACATAGCAATATGTGAACGTGACTGGTATTCAATATATACCTGATGCAGAATAAAAAAGGAATAAGTAGGAGGGACAGAGAAGACTGGACTCCTTATCTTTACACATGTAAAGCTGGAGTCAAAAGAACTCTAATGATTTCTTCAAGCTGATTTCTCATGGAAAATAGGGCACTTCTGTTCATTTGTATTATTGCTGTATGCCTGTTGTTCGTTATGATACAATTCTTCTCTGACTAGATTGCTGTTAAACTAAGGCTGCATACAAATGAACAATGAAAAAAGAGTCAATCTTATTCTCTGCCCAGGAGCTTCTTCCTAGTTTCACAATGAAAATGACAGAAGTACTTTACAGTGCTTCGGTTGCTGAGCTAATTATCTGTCTTTCTCTTGCCCTGTAATTCCAGACTGGTTTTTTATTATTATTTTTAAAATGGTATATGTATGCTGTTCAATTAAATATTCATCCGTTTTCTTAAACAGCACAATTTTCAAGTTGTTAAAAAACCCCTCTAGGCAGGTAGGTCTTATGACATAACGGGTTCCTGCCAATCAGTGTTAAGCAGAGCTGGCTTCTACAGTAAACATATACCCCCGCCGTTGCATCCCTGATGAAAGGGACACAGAGTCAAGTGTATGTGCACGCCCAAACTATGACTCTGGAGACCAGGGTTTGAGTCCCTACTCGGCCATGGAAAACCACTGGGTGACCAAATCACATTCTCTCAGTCCCAAAGAAGGCAAAGGCAACAAATCTTGCCAAGCAAACCTTCAGGACAGGTTTGCCTTAGGGTTGTCCTAAGTCAGTTTTCAAAGGGGAGAGACACAGTGGCTAGAAAAAACCTCCCCTTGTCAGTGGCATTTTGTTGCTGTGTGCTTTCAAGTCACTTCAGACTTATGGCAACCTTAAAGTGAATCTATCACAGGGATGTTTTCACCAAGATTTGTTCAGAGGAAGTTGGCCTTTGCCTTCCTCTGCAAGAGAATGTGACTTGCCCAAAGTCACCCAGTGCCTGGGCAGGGATTTTAATCCTAGTCTCCATAAACCTCAATCAATCAATCAATCAATATGTGAAAATATGTGAATATTTAAATCTCGAGTTAAGTCTTGGGGATCACTGGCAACAAATTATATTTTCAGGGAGTCCCTGGTAAAGAAAAGGTTAAGCAGCACTGTATTAGACCATGGGGAATTGCCAAGTGTTTGTTATTAACAAGATGTGTGCATATAACATCTATCTCTTCAGTGGTATATCTACGCAACCAGATTGTCATGGTGAACTATTGCCACTAGTACCAACATTGCCTAAATGAATGCAGTATCTCTATATCCAGGCTCCTGTTTATCATTACTGTATATTGAAATGATTCAAACTTTTAAAGTACAGAGTGTTTTTGTAAGTCTTTATTCACTCATTCTCAAAAAATCCTGAACATCAGTGTATGAGAGGTACTGACTTACCCAAGGAGCACAGCATGATAACGCTGTGGTACACACACAAGCAAACATAACTTTGGAACATATTATTCTAGCACAAATCACTTAGAAGAGTTTGGCAGCACTGTTTCAAAGCATATAGAACATTTCCACAGGTATCTGTGAACACTATGATGCAATTTGAAGATAATATCAAACCCTACAAGGGAAATGGCTAAATTGAGACTCCGATCTACAATGATAATAAAAAAAATATGGAACCCAACATTCCTTAGAAATCAGGAAGGAGACAAACAGTGAATGTGGCTGATGCAAATGCAAACCACACTATACTATAAAAACATTTACAGTATAGTCTGGCTGTGAAAAGAAAAATCTTGCCTTAGTTTATAAGGTCAGTAGGCAAGCTTCAGAAGTGTATATTCTGGGATCATGAAATATTATCTCTGCAGCATCAGAGTGAGCCTTACTGTAACATATCCGGAAACATGCAGTAGAGTTGGTCAAATAGTTAACAAATTTGGCGTACTGCCCAGAAAAAATGATGCCTCAGCTGTAAAGTCCTACTGTCTAATGCTTCAGCTAGCAAACCAGCTACTGTGCTGTATACCACTGTTAGTCATTATCAGCTGAAGGCAATTTTCTTCTTTGGAAAACACTGCCACTTTTAGTTAGATACACCCCTGGCTAAATTCTAACCATCAAAGGAAAATATTGATCTCAACCAGATCATTAATCTGTTATCTATATTCTATATTCTTAGCAAAGTGAACTCGGGAGAGTGACCTTGATGAGGACCAACTCCTTTACTGATTGTGGAATCAGCTAACAAATTCTAAACATACACAGAATAATAATATGAGCTGCAAAAATTTAGGGTCGAATGACTTCTCACCAGAAAAAATACTAAATTCTGGTTTTAGCCTATTTCTCTACAGAACTTCCTTTGTTATAGAGCTTGTGCTGGTTTGTTTTTCCAATGTTCTCCTTATAGATACTTAAAAATTGTCTAAAAGGAACAACCTTAGTAAAGTTTTAAAATGGAACTAATAAAGTAATCTAGGACCTGTGTTCTCTCCTACAGTTGTTCCGTACTTTCAAGTCATTTCTAAGTTATAGGAACCATAACATAAACATTCTGGGAGGTAAGATTTTGGCAAGAGTTGTTCAGAGGAGGTTTGCCACTGCTTTTCTCTGTGGGTGAGAGTGTGACTTGTCCAAGGTCACCTAGTGGATTTCCATGGCCAAGCAAGTATTTGAACTCTATCTCTCATTTTCAGGTTGTGAGGCTCCCTGTCACTGAGCATGGTTTGTCGGATGTGTATTGAGGCAAACGTATTTAACCATCACTTAAAAGTTGCTATGTGTCCCCATTAGGCTGTGGCTATTACTGTTACAAAGTATGCTTTACTAATTGCTGTTACAAAGCATCTGTTGCTTATTGCTTATTTCAACACTGTATCTGAGAGGGTGGGTAGAACAGATAAAGGCAAAAATGAAAGTGCAGATTAGAAAGACACACTGTTTTGAGAACCCAGTACCTATGTGATAAGAGCACGAAATCCTTGATCAGGTCACTCTGGTCAACCATGGAAGAGAATGTGTGGCATGCATAGGCCTAGGAAAGTGTTGAGGAGGCAGTGTGATGTATGGATTTATGGCTCTCACCAATCACAATCAGCTTAAACTCTAACTCCTAATAATTTAGGGTTAATGTAAAAATAGCTATCTTTTTAATGAAAACATACTTAGCATAACAATAAATCAACATTTGGGTAATGCTCCAGAGAGTGTTCCAAATGTTTTGCATTCTTTGTGCAGGTTATGCTTCTCAATATAAGCTCACAGCTGAGGGTGAGAATGTCTTCTCTGAGACCATCCAGTGAGATGAAGAAAGGGAACTCAAGTGCCCATTATGTGCCCATAAGCTTGCCAGTCTCATACTTACTTTACAACTTCCTTATATAAATTTTTAGTTTAAAGTTATCCCTTTTTATTTCTCCCCTTCAACAGACAAATGCTGAAATGATTGCAGACTAAAAAGGTTCCATCTTTTATTCTGTTCCAGTAATAAATAAGGTACATTTTTTTTCTTGGAAGAATTTATCCTTTGGCTGACCTCTTATGAAACTCATTAGTCTAGACATAAGTGGTAAATCCTATTCCTTATTGATTGGTTCCTAGATGATAGAAATGCTGTCATTTCCAACCACATTCTAATACAAGCCTGGCTGATATGATCATATTGTATTTGTAATTCCTGTTTGTTTGTTTTTTTGGAGAACATCTTTCAAATTTGTCAGTGGGGAGAAATGTTTAGATGCAAAACCACATTGGCCCAGTTCAGACATAACAGTCTTGGTTCAATATATTATTGTCTGTCAGCCTGATAATAAGCACAATGCCTACACGCCTCCAACTCCTCTTCCCTATAGTATCTTAACAATGCTTCCAGGGTTTGTTAGCCACCATTTCCCTTTACGTATGATCCTGGAAAGTATGATTTAAGCTCTCACTGCACATCAGAATTGTGAGACGTGGTTTGACTATGCTTTGGAAGACTGGATTGTAACCAGAACTTAAACCACAGTCTTCTGGTTTGAAAAAAGCAGAAAAGTGTGATCTGGAAGAATTGTGCTGAAGAAGCGATTTCCAAATTTGGGTTCCCAGATGTTGTTGAACCAGCTCCCAGAAGCCCCAGCCAGCACGGTCAATGGTCATGGATTCTAAGAACTGTAGTCCAACACTATCAAGGGACCTAAGTATGGGAACCAAGCATTAAGGAATGCAAGTGAAGGGTGAAAGGATACAGTGCTTCTTATTCTAACCAATGATGGGACTAAGACCATTATGTCTGAAAACTAGGCCAATATGCTTCAGCTCTCACTTTTCCATCTACACTTTCATCTCAGGGCAATTAGGAAATATGCATTTTTAAAGTTATACAACATGAATGAATTAATTGGCATTGTTTTGTGATTCTATAATTCTCTATAATTCAACTCTATAATTCAAACGACCATACCTGGCTAATGCAAGGGCTCGGTTTACTCTCTCCTCAAGGCCAGTTGTCCCAAGTGCCTTCCACGTCATCCAGAACTTGAAAGCATCTGCTCTTCTGCTGCACTGGATAGATTTGTCACCTGTGTCATAGCTGACATCATAGAACTTGTCTTGTTGGAATAGGTATGAGGCATTGGCTGAGTAGCATCTCTTAAGCAAGCCCTGTTTCAGATACAACATAAAATGAAGCTGCATTAGGAATTTTTACCATATTCATTGCAAGTAGGAAAATTACAATGCTGGAATGAAAGACTTTTTGCTTACAGCAGCACAGATAATTAAGAACAAGGACTATAATGAGCTAGAGTTTGAAAATAGGACATACAATTACAAAGCTGTAGAGTTTGGACAAGTTACTTTTTAGACCACAACTCTAAAAAAGGAACTTCTAACTGCAAAAATGTCAGCTGAACCCATGAGCTCGGCAAATTCAATGTCTCTGGAAGATAGTAACTGAAAGAAATGTAATTAAAAATCATGCTGCACAATACTGTAGTGGTTTGCTTGCCTTTATTTCTATCAGGGACTCAGCAAAAAGTATAAGCAGCATCTTAATTTTAATGCAAAACTTATCTGTTTTGTCACTGCTGCTGTTTTGAGGGTTGGTCCATGACAAGCACTCAGCACATACAATATCTGCAAAGAACTCCTCTTTTTTTTTTTTTTTTAACACCATGGCTAGACAAAATAACAGAGGACCTTTTCACAGTACAGTGGACTCTTGGTATCCACTAGGATTCCTTCCAGGATCTCCCCCCTGCCTGCCAGGACCTCCCCACTGCTGATACCAAAATGGGTGGATGCCGAAGCCCTATTATGTATAATGGCATACTAAAATTGAATCCCTTATATAAAATGACAAAATCAAAGTTTGCTTTTTGGATTTTTGGGGGAGAGGTATTTTCCTGCTGTATTTGGTTGAATCTATGGATACAGAATCCACAGACATGGAGGGCCAACTATATACACTGCTATAGCACTATTATAGTGCCATGGCAGTGTTTAAAGTGGAGTCATAGGTGGGATGGACAGTTTAGGGAGAGGTATTCAGAATTCCCAGCCAGAGAGTCCTACTGCCTCCTGAAACTACAGACCCTGGGATTTCACAGGATCCACCCATGGCTGTTTGAAAAGAATCACAGTGCTATAATTGTGTATGAAAGGGCTATGATATGTGCCTTGCTGTATACACAACCTCAATTATGGTGCAGTTACAGTGTGAGACACCTTCTGCAATGCATATGTGCATGCACACATAAACATACGCAGACTAATTTGCAGTTTGATGCCAAGTTTGCAATCCGATCTAGTTTTTACATCCCTCCTCCATTATGATACCAATATCCATTATGATATTGGTATCATAACAAGAAAAAGAATGAAATTGTTTTGGGGGTGGGATCCCATATATCATTTTAACTAACATGCATGAAGAAGAAGAAGGAGATGCTGAATTTCTTTCTGCCAACTCTAAAGGGAGACACACGGAAAGAAAGTGCTGTTCAATATGTACTTGCAAAGAATCAGGTATTCCAGAACTACGAACTGTTGCAATTAGCTGCAGTCTCTTTCTTGAAACTGGCAAGGTGACAAACATTATCCCCTAGTAGTTAATTACTTAAAACACATCTCCGGCCAGGACTTGTTTATTCTTCAGATGGCAGTCCTACATTTTGGAGTATGTTCTACTGAACTTCTGAGCAGACATAGATGCTTCATTATTACCATACCCATAGCTGTCATACTACTTTGCTCTTGTCACACCATAAAGATACACTCAAATAGAGCATCATCTTTGATCTCCTCTGAAAATTCCATGGTTCTTTGAATTTAAAACTAGGCAGCAGAGAAAGCATTTTATTGCACAATTATTCCATCTTTAAAATGATATCATTTCACTTGGTGAGTCCACCGGTCTTTCACTCTCTAAATTAATTCCACACAAAATGCCACTGCAAAATATCTGACTGGGGATGAGTGCTGAAATATCAAGCTACAATGAACATGTCTTGAAAACAGATTTAAGCAGAGCAAAGTGAACTGGTCCAGAAAATGTGTAGAAATATAAAGCACAGGGCTGCAACAAGCAATCAGAATTAAAGCTAACAACAAACTCAAGCAATATATTATGTGAAAAATAGTTATAACTTGATTTTGCATTTTAGATGTTGTTGATTATGATGATTTCTATCCTGCCTTTTTCCCAATTTGGGACTTAAAGTAGCTTACAACGAATTTTTAAAAAAATATTGTTAAAAACCCGTAAGATATAAAACAAGATTAAACAACCAGATTTAAACATATATAACTAAATACACATGCGCACACGCACACACACACATATAGACACCCCAGCAAAATTATGAATATCCAGCACATTATTTTGGTCAATCCTAGTCAACCATCAAATTCCATCCTAACATCAAACTGAGCTTGGAAATAACCCGTTGCAAACAACAGTTACCTGTAACTTATTACATAATGGCATAATGAAATTACATGTCAAAACATGTATAATATGTAGAATCAATGCAACCTGGGTTTAGGTTCAATTAGTAACTGTTCTACTTTTAACATTAATTGTGAAGGTCATTTTCAGAGTGATTTCAAGCAGATTTCTCCCCATTGCCTTTTCTTCTCTTCTGAAAATTTGTAAGATCAATGGTGAGAAATTAAAGGAAAAATTATAGTGAGTTACACATCGAATTACTTTTTCAAAGTAAATTTGCAAACTCTGGTCCTCAACTTGGTGAGAAATATGGCTAAATGAGATAAGGGGGCTAAGGATTCAGAAGCAAAAACAAATGAACAAAAACTCCTAATTATTACATTTTAAAATTCAAGAGTTCTAAGAATACCTACTGATTTGAATGGTTGGATTTAAAATATCAACAGCCTGCTTATTTATTTCATGTATTTATTTAATTTATATGCTGTCTTTCTTCTAACATGGGATATACAAGAAAGAGTAGTACATTTTAAAAGCACAATACAATTTTAAAACCTGTTAGTCTAAAAGCTAAAACACAATTAAACTAACTTTCTATTTTAAAAGAACACAAGTTAAAAACAGTATTAAAAACCAATTAAAACAGCATTTAAATTTTTTTAAAAGTGTTATAAGAATTCATGGAACAATGCGGAAGCAATACGTAAATTTTTTTGGTTTTTTTTTTTGTACCTTTTTGGTATGTTTTGGGTTTTTTGTTAAATATTTGTGTATTTGTTATGTTTTCTTTCTGTTTTCCTTGTTTATGTGTATTTTAAACAATAAAGCTTTTTTTAAAAAAAATTAAAAAACAGCATTTAAATTTTTTTAAAAAAAGTTTAGTTAGTTAGTAGTATGTCGTGGGAGTATACAAACAGTTTAAACCATCAAAACTGATTTCAGCTAAAAAATACTTCTAAAGGAATGACAGAAACTGCAGAAATTATAGCGATGAAGCACTCTTCCATATCAGCATCCTCTAAACTAGTAATAAAGGTAATAACAATGCTTGTTTCTGCCATCGGTATTAGTATCGTTAGTATTATTTCCCAACATTGCCAAATAAAGATTCAAGTCTGAGAAATGAATGGACAGCGAGGGCATTCACAGCAGATATGAAATTTCATCATTACCACGCCCAGTAGATAGCTTACATATTAGTCACTACATTATGCCAACTCTGTTTTCCAATTGTTGTGTAAACAGGAATATATGTCATGGACCTCTGTGCTGCTCTACATCAACTCTTCTTAAAAATCTGATATGGAATAAAAGCAACTCCCTAACCTCTGTCGTGCACTAGGGATGGCACCATATTTGTCCTCATTGGCTACAATTTTTTCTTTCCCAAAAGTTCTCCAGGGACCAGTAGCTGATAGCTCAGGCATGGGATCAGTCCACAGGCTATCACTTTGGGTGGAACTGCTTTGCATACATTTCTAGTGCAGGCATCACATGTGAGATAAACAATAGAGCCTAGGGGAAACCACAGCTTAATAAGAGACCACCTGCTTTTGCAAGTAGAAAGTCGCAGATTTTATCCTTTCTTTTTTTTTTAATTTTTTTTATTTTATTGATTATACAGAAAGAAAAAAACATCACACAAACACAAAAATAAAACACCATGTAATACAACTAATAGTAAAACAAAAAGATTTCAACCAAAAGCGAACTTACATTATTATTTCTCTCTTATATAATTACAATCAAAAACTTATTCAGCTTATTCTGTATCAGAGTACTTATATATTTTTATTACCTATCTCTGATTCTTATTCTCATTATACTCATTATTATTATAGTAATATCATTCTTAATTCTATATTTTTCCCTTAAATTTAATCTAATGCTATTACTAAATATAATCTTGTTACTTAACATATTAAACTATCTCTAAAGGTAAACCCACTCCCCAAAGCCGATTATATTTTAACTTATTTTTTTATTTTGTTTTTTATTTTTTTATTTTGTTTTTTGTTTGTTTTTTTACAAAATTAAACTACTCAACTCCAATTTAAACAAAACACCACATTATTATCACAAAAAAAGGTGAATAAACCCACCCCCCACAGCCAACTTTTTATTTAATCCATTTTCCAAAATTGCCCTTCTTCTTGTGAAAGGGTAGCTTTACCAAGATTTTATCCTTTCAGGTTAAAAGGATCAGGTAGACTTTGGACAGCCACTACCAATCTACACAGAACTGGAATGGGTTCATTTAGACCTTCAGTTGTTGTAGAATTATAGCTCTTGTTCCTTTCCCTGACCATGTTTGTTAGGGCTGATGGGAGTTGCAGTCCAAAAAGTCTGAGGCCTACAGCTGTCCATCTGAACATAGAAATACTGTAACAGGTGGACCTAGTTTAAGGTTACTATTTAATTTGTTCAGTTATGCATCACAAAACGGAGGAGAGGAGAGATGATATTTAAATATATTAGATGGAGGAAAAGCAGAAGGAGCTGATCCAGCTTTGTGCCCATATATAAACATTGTGCACCAAGAAAGGATACATACTTTAACTGTGAAAACATGCATGCATTTATTTTTGAACAATCTTCAGGGACTGAAAGTTTTATAGACTCAAATATTTGCAGGGATGTGGAAATATTTAGCACGGACTGGAATGGCAGAAATAAGAATGGAGAGTGGTAGACGAAGGGTTAAAAAAGGCAGCTGATGAGAAGCAGAGCTGCTGGAAGCAGATAATCTGGAATGGATGGGACACAAAAAAACTAAAAGAGAGAACTCAGACTGGCCATTTAGAGAAGAGAAATCTCATCCAGCTCTGTCAAGCAAGTTGGCTTCAGGAATATAATTGGTCCGCAAAGTCAGTGTTTAAGTTAGAGAAATCCTGTACAATTTCTCAGCAGAGCATAAAGGTTATGGAACCCCACAGCAATTCAAAAGATCATCAAATATAATTTCAGAAGGAGCACACAATCCATTTTAAATTGGATTGGAAGATACCAGTTTGAGCAGACAGAAAATAAGCTTAGTATTTCATGCCACTTTTCTTGCTTGTCTGATACAGGAAACAGTGCAAGGACTCTGACAATACTCCTAATGAAAGTGTCTACATTTCTGCAATTGAATGTACAGCCTTTCATCTGCATTACAATATATCATAGATAACTCTGTCAAACTGATAATAAAATAAAGGGGAAATATGCCAAATAATGAGCTAAAATATATGTGAACCTGACATTAGCTATCACCTGTGTCATTTACAGAAAAGGAATCCATTTTTCCATTTTCCATCTGTATATGGAACTGAGACATATCTGTGGCTCTGTCCTTTTGAACAATTTTTTTCTTTATTCTTTATTTTTCTTTATTTTTTAAAAAATAATAATCTACTCCTTCCCATAAATTCATGGATTTGTTAACAATTCAACAACTAAAGTGGATATTAAACACTGGAACAGCAGATTAAAAAAATAAAATTAATTTAGTTATGAAACCTCAAACAAGCAGTTGTTTATGTTCCAAAACTCTTCAAATATTCAATACATATTCTTTTAGAATCGGTTTGTTACTACAGAAATTTAACACTTGTGCTTATTCCTTGGTCATAAAATTGTTTGGGCATCTTTTAAGAATGTCTGTCAGTTTGATCTCATAGTTACCCAGTTTAAATTCATTAGCTGCCCCTGTTCTTCCTTGAAGGCCACATGCAGCTTCACTGGCCACTGGGAGATGAAGCCACAGCCAGGGCCAAGAGGCTGTAACCACAGATGCTCCTGACCCAACCCACAATCACTCCACTTGGTAAGCTGAGCTGTTCCTTTATAGTAAAGCAAGGAAATGTATTATTATTTATTCTGAAATCTGTGCCCTCTAGAGTGTCAAGAAAGCAGTATCAAGAAGACAGAGCAAGTCCATATTTTGAGAAAAGGATAGAGGATCAAAGGATCATTTCATACTAATTTTACTACATGAATCTTTGTCTAATCAATCTACATATATCATTACCAGCAGTTTTTTCTTTTCGCCTGACCCTTCATTTTTGTAATCTTATTTACTCATTTAAAGTGTTTATATCCCTGTCTCCCAGAGCAGCTTGCAAATAGTTAATTTAACAGAGTCCTGCCCTCAGGCTTGCAATCTAAGTGAGACAAGACACAGAAGGAAAATGGGATGGCAGTAGAGGAGCACATTTAAGTTCAGCAAATGCTGGATGCTCTTGTCTCAAGAAGCCACAACAATGGCAGTATGAATATGGAAGGAGAGGCTCTCACCAGCCACTGGGGCCCAAGCACAATAGAACTATGTCTGTCTGCTATATCTAAAATATGGGTGTTTGCCTGAATTGACAAGAGATTCTGTTGTCCTCTCACATGTTTGAGAAGAAGGTTCAGAAATCTAAGGAGGCTAAGTCCCATCACATAGCAGTCACATATGTGTTCTTCAGTAGCCCACATAGCTCTTTGCTTTATTCTAATGGCTCTTGCTGCCTCCTTGGCATCGCTCTCAATGTCTGCTAACACTTTCCCACAACCTCTATCCCCTGTGAATGCAAAAACTAAATTCTCCATTTTTTGAAAAATTTGCCTGGGAAGCAAACTAAATTTTGTGGTTTAAATGCTTCCTTCATTTGCTTCCTTTATTTGCAAAAAGTTATTGCTCTATAGAATTTGTGCTTCAGTTGTTGAGCCCCAGATTTCCTATCAACATTTCTATCACCCCTATTGGTAAAGTTTGAGATGCATTACATTACAGCAAACAAATATCATTCCTCTTCCATATGGTTCCATTTTTGGGGGGCGGGGGGATTAAGGATAGTTTTATCTCTATTTACCCATCTGCTAAAATAAGGAGACAACGGGAGGAAGGCAGGGAGGGAGGGAGATATATTTTAGTACATACAGTTAATATGAAAGCCAAAGCCCAGCAGATCTAACAAGGGGCCTGTATAAGCAGTAGCTGCCTTCATTCATTATGATGCCAGGAAATAATTACAAGCATAATGAAGTGTACACAGACATACCTTAGTAAACAATACCTTTGACAAAGAAGCTCCTTTGTAGAAAGTCATTTTTATAGAAGCCTAGCCCAGTCCCCTCCCTTTTCTTGTTTTTTGTCTAGCAGGACGTTTTGTTGCAGCATTAACTTTGGGAGGATGGGATTCTACTCCAGGTGATCCTATTGTAGCCGTGTGTGCTTACACACAACAAGCAAGGTAAACAGCTGCCTCCAGAATGATGTACTGAGCTTGTGTGAAAAGCAAAACAAGATAAAGGAAATTAGCCTGCTTCACCAGCTACCCTGGCATGTTGAAAAAGCATAGAGCTGTAAGTTTTGCCACCAAAATGGAAATCATACGAAAAGTAGAGGTTGCTAAAAGAAAAGGCCTTAAGGTAGTCTCTTGAAGATTCAAAATTGTTCTGTTTATTATAAAATTATAAAATTATTCTGCGTACCTAACCTGGTTGTTTCATTTCACATAGAAATCAAATGCAGCACTTGAGAAAGGTTTTGTTTTTTTGGAGTACAGTTTCCAGAATTTGCCACACAGTATGGTCATTAGTTGGAGGATTCTGGGAGCTATAACCCAAAAAGTATTTTTTTTCAAACTCTGCTAAAATGTAATGGCTGCATACCAATCTGCTAGTTACTATTCTCCTAACTAAACCAGCAGACATTTTAAACTTGCTAGGGAAAGAAGATGTGTTTTCTGAGGGCCTTGTGACAGCTATTGTGCTCTTCCCTTGTACTTCTTGTCAATGCAGAGGACAACCAGCAATTGTTTTGATTGATCTGTACTTTTACAATGAATGCACTAATCTCTTGGTTTCACTGTCTCTGTAGTCCAAATACTTTCCCATTTCAATCAATTTAAAATACTTTGCCCCTTCCTCTAGCAGAGAACCTTTGGTTAACTCAATGACATTCAAATATACCTTGCAACATTTTTTTTCTAAAGCATATTTATTTCAGTCATGCTTCTGCTCACTGATATATTTAGACTACTGTAGTTTACCTGGAAAGATGTTCCATTCAGTGGAGCTTACTTTTGTATAGATATATACAGGCTGGCAGTATAACACAAGTATGTTCTAGTCCATAGATGGGCAATTTGTGGCCTTCCAGATGTTGTCCAACTACAACTATTAGCAATCCTGGCCACTATATCCCAAGATTGATAAGAGATGCATTCCAAGAAACTGTTGGGTGATCTGAAGGGCCAAGGGTTTCCCCACCCTATTCTACTCTAGTTTCAGAAAAGTATGTACAAAAACATTAATGAAGCATCAAATTGCACATACAAATACAACCAATGTTTAATTCGGCTAAAAGATATATAGACTAACATGCATTTCCAAATGATCAGAAGCTATTTAAAATCCTGCAATTGATTCTAACTGGCCTTTAGTCACACTGGAGGGGGAAGAAAAGAGAAATACCACTCAACTTATTAACAGAAAATAGATTTCTCATAACAATAAAAACATATAGGTTTCTCCATCATGACTAACATAAGCCCCATTAACTTCACTGGGTCTCCTGTCAACATGACTGAGTATGAGTTCAAGAGAGTAGTTTCAACCACCACTGAAATTAGATTTTATCATGTTTTTTCTCAGATTAGTGTTGATTAATATTGTCCTATCACTGTTGTTACCAGTATACGTGGCATTATACTTAGCAACATAATCAACTAAAGAAATGAGATCATCTGAACAGATGCATTTAAATGTATTTGGGGATGCCGCAACAACAAAGGAAAGGCACAGAAAATCACTGAACAGAGGAGAGAAGGGAAATGGTAGAAAGTGAAAGGCATGATAAAACACCCACTTGTAGCAAACCATGATGTTACGTATCTCATGTTCTTTTGAAATAAATTCTTCAACATAATTAAGAAGATAAATGAGAGGATCAAGGGCTAATGCATACCCACTCATTTCTTTTATACTTTCTACAATTGTGATATAGCTATCGGTGTTTCCACCCTATGTGAGAAGTCACTCTTTTCAACTTCATTTAATTAATATTTTCTATCACACTATTTTAAGACATGGCTAATTCTCCAAACCAATAAATACTGCTGATGTTTGATCCATTAAAAGTCATTCCAAAACTTACAACACCAAAACAAATTAATAAGCCTTCCTTTTATAAATAATTCTATAGAAATTGCTTCCTGCTTCCTTTGCCAATTTTTTTTAAAAATACCTTTTCTACTGGTTTAGAGTTGCAAAAGATCCATGGTTTTTATTCTGAAGGCCTTGCTACACTACACCATTATAGTGCTATTATTCCACTTTCAACATCCTATGGAATCCTGGGGTTTGTAGTTTGGGGGGCATTTAGAATTCTCAGTTGGAGAGCTCTTGGGCCTCAGTAAACTACAAACCCCAGAATTCCACAGGATGTTGAAAGTGGAATAATAACACTATAATAGTGTAGGGTGGAAAGGGCTCGAACAGGTCAATTTTTCCCCTTACAAGTAAATAAACTGATGTGAAAACAAGGCAACAAATGCTGCATGTACCAAAATACATGCATTTAAAACTGGTAATCATGTCAAGAAATAACAGCAAGCTCACATATATTTTATCTCCTGTCAACACCTGACGTGCTGCCTATATTTCCTACAGTTTCATACTTTTTAAAAATTACATGAGGAAGCCATCAGAACTTATTTTTTACATTTTTCAGAATTTATCAGAAACAGACACATTTGTCACATTTGTCACATTTGGAAAATTAAAAGAATGACTTACTGAACTGTCTTTCACCAGAAGGGCACAACATTGGATCCCTGCCATAAGCATCTTATGAGGATTCCATGCCACAGAGTTGGCCCTGTGTAAGTGGTGGAAAGCACACTTTTTACTTGTTAACACACTCTGCAATATTTAATACTCATATGGTAATTCAAAATAAGTGTGGGATACTTTTGCTCAGGCAAGCCCCAGATAGCGAAGCCAGCAGTAAGATACTGGCCCCCCCCCCAAAAAAAAAATATCTGGAGGTACAAAGATTTACCACTGTCAACCTGGAATTTTCTTTTATTTCTTTTCAAATTTGCTTCTGTTATCAAGAAAAAAAACTTTAACAGGAATGCAAAGCATACACAGGAGGTAATTTAGCTGAAGCTAAACACTTTAAGTGTCACTGGTTTAAGTGAGGAAAAGTTAATATATTCACTGAAACTTTGAAAGTGCTTTCAGAAGATTTTTAAATGATTATCCCTTCAAAATTAAATTTTGTATACCTGTGGATGCCATGTAGAAGCTTACGATGTTTCCTGGATAGTAAAGCCGAGCCTCCCCATGATGCCTGTGGAGATGTTTATTAAAAGTTAGAAAATGTTAGCTCAGCATTGAGCGATTATATAATTACTCAGTAGGTGACTTTGAAAGCGTCAACAACATGGAACATACTGACTTGATTCTCTTGAATGTGTCATCCACTAAAAATTCAAAACAAAAGACATTCGAGAAGTTTAAAACAAAAGATATACTGGCTGGGATCCTCAAACATAATAACCTCGATTTGTCATTGTGTGTCTCCAAGTTATTTCACACTTATGGTAACCCTTAGGCCCTTTCCACACACCTTATGGGGAGGGAGAAGGACGGGACCATGACAACAGTTCTGCATGATGTTGTTGCAGTCCCATCCTTCTCCCATCCCCAGGCAGCACAATCACAGATTATATCACTGACAGGCTTTCTCCACCAGTGACCTGTGATCATGCCGCCATCCTGGACTTACCTGGTCTGCAGAAGGCCTGGAAATGCATTGGCTATGCTTCCTGCCCCAGCACAGCCTGGGAAAGTACCCGGCTGTGCTGCGGAAGGAAAAGGCGCTTCCTTCATTGCAGAGTCAGCCAGTGCGGAGGGGAGCACTTCTATCACGCTCCCCTCCTGGTAGAGCCAATGCTAGGATTCCCACCAGATGCCACAGCAAAAGGTTAAGGTGCAGAAAGGGCATAAGATTATTTAGTTCTTGGTTCTCTTGGCAAGATTTGTGCAGAGGAGGTGTGCCATCCATTTTTTCCCCTCTGAGGCAGAGAGTCTGACTTGCCTAATGGATTTCCATGTCTGAGCAGGATTTCAAACTCTTCTCCTAGAGTCTGGGTCCAAAACTCAAAGCTCTATATTGGGTCTCTATAACCTAGATATGCAAGCACAAGGGCTCTCGCCTTGTAAGCAGTCCCCATGTCCCTTGCAAGGGGCTATATAGCTCAACCATTTTAAAAATTGTGTACACATAATTAGATAGGCTGAGTTCCCCATCAGTTCTACCATGCCACTGTAATTACCTCCTCTGAACTGTGTATGTAATTTATAAATTTGATCTGTTACTTTAAAATGTAACATAAAAGTTACTTATTTATTAATTTACTTGTTTTATTTGTATTCTACCTTTCTCCCCAAGAACTCAAGACAGTTTGTAAAGCTAAAACGCAGGCTGATTAAAGAAGGACATATAAAAAATATTAAAAAGGAATGGTTAAAATGAAATTAAGCTATCCATAGTATTAAAACACTATCAAAATCAAAACTATTTGAAACACATCAATCTAAAAAAATGAATAAAAAAACTGTACAGTCCAAGTTTATTAAAAATCTCTTTCCTTAAAATGATAATTTTGTTGTAGAAAGCATAGCAAAAAGAGTATAAAGCCAAGAGGGAGAGTGTGACTCCTAAGTTCCAGTTCCAAGGAATAGCCACCAAGCAGACCCTCTCACATCCCCTCCAGATGTGCCTGTGGGATGGCACAATCAAGAGAAGGGCCTCTCCCAAAGATTTCAGAGTCCAGACATACCCCAATGGGGAACATGATCCTTAAGATAGCCTGGAAAGAGAAATCCTTAGAAATATATTGTACTTATTCTGCCACTGAAAGTAAGGCAAGCCAGGGATGAGCCCATAACACTGGATCACTGATGGCCTATGCCAAATACAGCAAGAGCAATTTTGCACATCTGGTGGCACAGTGGTTAAATGCCAGTACTGCAGCCACAACATTATGAGTTCAATCCTGCAGGGCTCCAGGTTGACTCAGCCTTCTATCCTTCCATAGATCGGTAAAATGAATGCCCAGCTTGTTGGGGGCAATTAGCTAATACATTGTAAAACCGCTTAGAGACTGCTTGGCACTATAAAGCGGTGTAGTAAATGCTATGGCTATTACTAGACAAATTTTCTGTTCATAATAATGAAGATTAACCATAATCACAGAGAATTTGCAAACCTGCTCAGGCCTTGCAGGCTCAGGGCTGTGGCTTCCTTGATTGAGTCTATTCATGTTTAATACAGTCTTCCCCTTTTACTACTGCCTTCTACCTTACCAAGCATTACTATCCTTTCTAGTAAGTCATGTCTTTTCATGATGCGTCCAAAGTACAACAGTCTAAGTTTAGTCGTTTTGGCTTCTATGAAGAGTTCTGGCTTGATTTGCTCTCAGACACAGTAATTTGTCTCTTTAGCAGTTCCGTCTATCCGCAGAACTTCTCTCCACCACATTTTGAATGAATTGACTTTCCTCTTATCAGCTTTATTCACTGTCCAGCTTTCATAACCATACACAGAAAGAACAGGTTGCTTACCTGTAACTGTGGTTCTTCGAGTGGTCATCTGTGTCATCATACACTAGGAGCTTTAGCGCCTGCGCGGTAGCGTTCGGAAACTTCTAGAGCTTGTTCGCTTGGCGGGAACCCCTCCCCCACGCCGGTACTGCGCATGCTCCTCCCGCCGAGCAACGGTCTCTCCTCAGTTCTGTCGTCCGCCGTAGAACCTACAGGGACCTGAGAAAGAGGGGAGGAAGGGCGGGTGTGTATGATGGCACAGATGACCACTCGAAGAACCACAGTTACAGGTAAGCAACCTGTTCTTCTTCTTCGTGGTCTCTGTGCCTTCATACACTAGGAGACTGTGTAGCTTACCGGTCGGACGGCGGGTCAGGTCCTACAGCACGGAAGCCAACACCTCACGTCCAAACCGGGCATCTCTGCGCGACGGGCAGTCGAGCCTGTAGTGGCGCACGAAGGTCGATGGTTGGGACCAGGTCGCCACACGGCAGAGTTCATGCAGGTCAACTCCTCGCAGGAGGGCCGCAGAAGTAGCCACAGCTCTGGTGGAGTGGGCTCGAAGCAGGACTGGCGGAGGCTTCCTCGCGAGCTCATACGCCAGTTCAATAGTCCTCACCACCCACTTGGAGAAGCGCTGGGTGGACACTTTTAGGCCCCTCCGACGTCGCCCATAGCAAACAAAGAGATGCGGCGTCTGTCGGAAGGAAGCAGTCCTGTCCTTGTAGAAAGCCAATGCCCGACGCACGTCCAGGGAGTGGAGGGACCGCTCCAACGGTGTCGTCGGGTTCGGGAAGAAGGCAGGCAGGATGATGTCCTGGTTGAGATGGAAACTGGACACCACCTTTGGCAGGAACGAGATGTCAGGTCTCAGGACCACCTTGTCCCTGTGGAAGACCGTGAAGGGCTCATCGGAACGAAGAGCTGTGATCTCACCCGCTCGCCTCGCTGAGGTCACCGCTACCAGGAAGGCAGTTTTCATTGTCAGGAGCCTGTCATCCGAGGTCGCCATTGGCTCGAAGGGCGGCTTCGTCAGCTGCGAGAGCACCAGCGAGAGGGACCACGGCGGTAGCGGCGGCGATACCGGCGGGTAGAGATGATGAAGTCCTTTCAGGAACCGCTTAACGGTATCGTTCCTGAAGAAGGCCGAGGCAGCAGATCGTGGCGGTTGGTATGCCACGATCGCGGAGAGATACACCTTCAGGGATGGAAACGCCAGGCCCTGTTGCCGGAGGTGCAGGAGGAAGTGCAGGACGGTCGAGAGCCCCGCGGGCGATACCGGCTCACTCCTCTCGTTAGCGAAGGTCAGGAAGCGTCGCCACTTGTATTGATAGTTGCGACGGGTGGATTCCTTCCTGGCCGCGACGAGGACGGTACCGAGCACGGGATCGTCTAGTGCGATATCCTCCAGGCATGGAGGGCCAGGCGTGGCAGGTCCGGATGGAGGACTCGGCCGCCGGAGTGGGAGAGCAGGTCCGGTGTCGGTGGCAACCGGAGCAGGTCGTCTCGCGCGGCTTGTAGCAGGGGTGCGAACCAATGTTGCCTCGGCCAGTACGGGGCTACCAGGATCGCGCTCGGCTCGGTCGGCGAGGATCTTCGATATCGTCCGGCCGAGCAGCGGGAACGGCGGGAACACGTAGAGGAGTTCCCCGGTCCACGGAAACTGGAAGCGTCCCCGATGGAGGCACGATCGTGGCCCGCTCTGGAACAAAATCGGCGACACTTCGCGTTTTCCCTGGTCGCGAAGAGGTCGATCGATGGTTCGCCCCAGCGGTCCCGAATCAGTCTGAACGCCTCTCCGGAGAGAGACCATTCGTGATGGGATGAGGTGTCCCTGCTGAGGGCGTCTGCCGTGGTGTTCTCCTGCCCGGCCAGGTGAACCGCCACGGGATGCGTGTGCAGGCGAATGCACCATTCCCACAGGTCGAGCGCGATGTCGAGCAGGGTCGTGGAATGAGTCCCACCTTGTCTGTTGATGTAGCAGACGGCGGTGGTGTTGTCCGTCAGAATCAGGACCGTGCGCCCCGTAGGGCTTTCCAGACGGCGAGCAGCTCCAGCGCGTTGATATGGAGAGCGGTCTCGTCGTCGGTCCATCTGTCGCGGACTCTGAGATCGCCGCAGTGGGCACCCCATCCATACAGGGAGGCGTCGGTCGTTACCGTCACCTTCGGTGTCGGCTGTTGGAAAGGCATCCCTGACATGAGATTGCGTCGCGACTGCCACCATCGGAGGGATGAGCGGACGTCTCCCGGCAGCTGCAGTCGGAGTGTCTGTTCGTCTCGCAGGGGGTCGAATATGCGGACGAACCAGTGTTGAAGAGGTCTTGCTCTCAGCCTGGCGAGATATGTCACAGCGGTCGTCGCAGCCATGTAGCCCAAGAGCTGCTGGACGCTTCTCGCACATAACGTCGGGGCCGTACGAGCGTGAGCGGCGGCCCGGATCAAGGTTTGTGCTCGAGACTCTGGTAGGTACGCCCTGGCGGAGGTCGAGTCGAGCGTCGCCCCGATGAAGTCCAAGATCCTCGCCGGCTCGAGGTGGGACTTCTTCGGATTCACTCGTAGACCAAGGCGGGTCAGGAGTGACAACGTCATGTGGACGTCGTGGTAAAGTCTCTGTTTGCAGGACGCCACCAACAGCCAATCGTCGAGGTAGGGGAAGACGGAAGCGCCCTTCATCCGCAGGTAGGATACCACCGGGGCCATGCACTTGGTGAAGACCCTTGGGGCAGTCGAGAGTCCGAACGGCAGCACCTTGTACTGGTAACAGGTGTCGTCGACTGCGAAGCGGAGGTACCGTCTGTGCTGCGGGCGAATGGCGATATGGAAGTATGCGTCTCGGAGATCGATGGAGGCGAACCAGTCCCCTCGATGTAGGAAGGGTAGGATCGACGGTATCGTGACCATCTTGAACCTTTTGGGGCGGATGTAGTAGTTCACCCCTCTGAGGTCTAGGATCGGCCGGAGGGTACCGTCGGCTTTCGGTACCGTGAAGTACCTGGAGAAGAAGCCGGTGGTCTTGGCCTCTTGCGGGAGCTGCTCGATCGCCCCTTTCTGGAGGAGGGATTGGATCTCTTCCAGGAGGGCCGGACTCGACGGCGTGGAGTAGTAAACGCCGCGAGGAGGAATATCGAGAAACTCGATGGCGTAGCCAAGACGGACGATGGAAAGCACCCAAGAGTCCGTAGTGACATACTGCCACTCCGCTAGGTGTCGAGCGAGAGTCGGTCGGTCTCCGAGCGCTGATGGTAGGCTGAAGAGTGGGTATTGGTGGGTCCTGCCAGGCACGTCAAAACCGAGACTTTGTCTCGGAGGAGGACTTCTTCGACGAAGGCGGGCGCCGCCTAATCGTGCGTCTGGCCGATGAGCCGGAGGACGGTCTCGACTGTCCAGACTGGGCCGAACGCTGGAACGACGAGGTGGAAGATCGTCGCCAGGATGGGCGGAAGGTGGAGGCCCTGCGGGTCTGCGTGGCCGGCTGCAGCCCGATCTTTTTTGCGGTCAGTCTCGCCTTGACGAGATTGTCCAAAGCTTCGTCTGTGGACGAATTGAATAGGCCTTCACCGTCGAAGGGGAGATCTTCAATCCTCCTTCTGGTGTCCTCCTGGATGTCGGCCGGTCGAAGCCAAGCATGGCGGCGGAGGCCGACGGATCCCGCCATGACCCGGGAGGCGATCTCCACTGCGTGCCGGGAGGAGGCCATCTGGTGCCGAGCGATGGAGATAGCCTCATTGAAGATCACGGAGGAGGCTTGGCGGATGTCCTCCGGTACGCTTCCATCGCTGGTTGCAGGCGATCGAGCACTTTCTTCAGGTATGCCGCGAGGCAAGCCTGAGTGTTGGACAGCCTGATCTGCAAGGAGGCAGCTGAATAGAACCTCCTTGCGTAGGCGTCCAACTTCCTGCCCTCTTTGTCCGGCGGGGTGGTGTGTTGCCTGCCGGAGCCCTTCGTCTGCACGGACTCGACGACCACAGAGTTCGGTGCAGGGTGATTAAATAGATAACCGGCGTTATCCTTCTGCACCCTGTAGAGGTGTTCTAACCGCTGCGGTATCGGCTGAGCCGAGGCCGGTCTATCCCAGGCGGCCTTCACCAGTCTGGATACCCGGGGCAGGAGAGGCAGCGGGGCCGTGGAAGGTCGCTTCTCCTCGAAAACGGAGAAGGCTGGATCGTCATCCTCCGGCTCCGCATCGGCGATCTTAAGGCCGAGGGTAGTGGCCATGCGGAGCAGCATCGCAGAGAACTGGTGGACGTCCTCTGGAGCAGAATCTGGGATCGGGTCCCCGAATCCCAACGGAGGAGACTCCTGTGAGGCCGCCTCAGACACCTCAGACTCCGCACTCGAGTCGTACGACTCCGAGCTCGGTGAGTCCTCTCGCCGCTCGCTCTCCGGCTCCTTCGTAGTCGCCGCAGGTGTTCCCTTCCTAGGCTTCTCCGCAGCCGGGGCGGTGGTAGCAGCAGCGTCCCGCTTGGGATGGCTGACCACTGACTTCACCCTCTTGGTGGTGACCAGGGTAGTCTGGCAGGCTGACGTCGTCGTAGCCCGCTCAGTCACCACCGACTCCGTAGGGAGCGTCGCCGTTGCCGTGACCCTAGGAGGTGGCGATATCGCCCGATACCGTGGTGAAGGCTCCCTCGCCCTATGATATCGAGGGGAGGGAGAGCGGCTGAAGGAGCGGCGGTCCGACGGAGATCGGCTTCGGCGTCGACGGTACCGAGCCTCGTCCCCTCTAGGCGAGCGCGATTCGCGCTGTCGACGAGGTGACCGGGACCTCCGGAAGGTCTCCCAATGACTCGGGCCACGATGGTACCGATCCCGGTACGATGGCGAATGCGACCGATCGGAGGCCGGGCGCTCTCTCCATTCAGATTCCCTCGCGTACCTGGCCACGTAGGACGCCGAGGTGTATCTGGAGGCAGACGAGCGAGGTTGTTCCTCTCTTGTCTCCCTCGGAGGCGGCGAGGCCACCGGACGCTCGGAAGAGCGGGACCGGGACCTGAAGGAGGTCGAACACCGCTCCGGAGAAGCAGAGGGCTCTCTCTGCTGCAGGTCGGCCGACCTGCGACGGCTAAGAGGGCGGTGGCGCTCCTCCACCAGGGTTGGAGGGTCTGCCACAGGCGAGTCCGGGCGCTGTTGGGGAACGTCCTCGATCTCATCCTCCGAGAGGTCGACGGACTCGCCTCGCCCTTTGGAAGGCTGCTGAGTAGGAGGAGGAGGAGGAGGTTGAGCGTCCCCAGCCGGGGAGCGCTTCTTTTCCTTCTTCTTCTTCTTCTTCTCCTTCTCCTTGCCCTTGCCTCCGTCCGGAGCAGGGCGCTTTTTTGCAGGCGTCTCCGTAAGGGGAGCCTCAGCCTTCCTCGCCGTCGAGGATCCTTTCGCTGACTTGGCAGCCGCCGACAGCTTCGGGATCCTCGGTAACGCCAAGATCGGCGTTTTCGCCGGTACCGAGCCCGATACCGACGAGGTGGACGGAACGGCAGCCGCCGATACCGTCGATGGCGTGGTCGTCTTCTTGTCGGCCATCTTGGAAGTGGAGGTCTCGTCTATCGCCCGCAGAGACTGTTCCCAACAATAAGATTTGAGTCTCGCGGAGCGGTTGCGAAGAGTTTGGGGAGTAAAATCCCTGCAAATTGGGCAAGTCCGGATGTTGTGGGACTCGCCCAAACAGAAGAGACACTCCTTATGGCCGTCGTTGAGGGCAACCTTGCGGCCGCAGGACACGCACTTCTTAAAGAGCGCGGACATAAGACGAAGAAACGCCAAACTCCGAAATCCAAAAAAGACGAAAACCGAAGGGGGAGTCCGAAAGAGAGGTCAAAGACAGTCCGAAAGTCCGTAAAACCGTGAAAAAACAGCAAGCCAAGCACGACGTGAGAGGAACAAACTAAAGAACCTTCCGTACGCGGCGGCGGACGAGAAAGAACTGAGGAGAGACCGTTGCTCGGCGGGAGGAGCATGCGCAGTACCGGCGTGGGGGAGGGGTTCCCGCCAAGCGAACAAGCTCTAGAAGTTTCCGAACGCTACCGCGCAGGCGCTAAAGCTCCTAGTGTATGAAGGCACAGAGACCACGAAGAAGAATAACCATACACAGAAAGTAGAAATATGATAGCATGGACAATCCTAACTTTACTACTACCCAGTGTATGATCTTTACACTTCAAGATCTTGTCTAGTTCCTTCACAGCTGCCCTTCCAAGGCCTAGCCTGCTGATTTCTTGACTGCAGTCTCCATTCTGACTAATGACTAAGACAAGGTGTAGAAAATCTTGAACTATCTCAATGTCTTCATTGTCTAAAGTTATGTAAATCATTTGTGGACATTATTTTTGTTTTCCTAATGTTCAAGTGTAACCCTACACTTTCTTCCTTGACTTTCTTCAATAATCATTCCAAATGTTTACTATTTTCTGTTAATAGTAGTGTATCATCTGCCTGTCTTTAATTGTTGATGCTTCTTCCTTCAATTTTCATGCCTTCTTCCTCTGAATCTAATCCTGCTTTACCTATGACACATTTGGCATACAAATTAAACTGACAGGGTGATAAAATACAGACTTGCCTGATCCCCTTGCTAATTGGAAACCATTCTGTTTCTCCTCATTCTGTCCTGACAGTAGCCTATTGTCCTGAGTACTTGGCAAGATCAACACCAACATCAAATTGTCAAATGTTGTGGCACACCCATTTCTTTGAGAGTGATCAATAGTTTTTCATGATCTACACAATCAAATGCTTTGCTACAATCTATAAAGCAGAGGCTGATTTTCTTCTGAAATTCTTTGAAGTGCACCATTCTCCAATATATGTTTGCAATATGATCCGTAGTGCCTTTTCCCTTCCTGAACCCAACTTACACATCTGGCATTTCTTGCTCCATATATAGTAAAAGTCTTTGTGTTAGAATTTAGAGCATCACTTTGCTTGCATGGAAAAATTAACGCATTAGTCCTATGGTTACTGCAAATCTTGGTGTCCCTTTCCTTGGGGAATGGAATGTATATTTAATGTTTCCAGCCTGTGAGCCATTCTTTTGTTTTCCATCTTTGTTGACATATTTTAATCAGAACTAAAGTAAATGCTGTCTCTGTAGACTGAAGCAATTCTACTGGTATGTCATCTGTTCCTGGTGATTTATTTCTCCCAAGTGCTATTAGTGCAGCTTTTACTTCACTTTCTAAAATTGTGAGTTCATCTTCAGATAGTTTTTCCATCAATGAATCTTTGATCCTTTCATCTCTTTTATATAGTTCTTGAGTGTACTTTTTCCATTGTCTTTTTTATTTCTTCTTGATCATGTAGTGTGTTCTTCTGCTGGTCATACAGCATCCCCAGTCTTGGTTTAAATTTCCCTTTATTTTCTTGGACCTTGCGGAAGAGCTCTTTTGTCCTTCCTTTTTTGTTGACATCTTCTGTTTCTTTGCATTGATTATTATAGTAGTTCTCTCCTGAATACAAGTTGCTGAACAGTTACATTCAGGATCCTGAGCCTATTTCTATCACCTTTGATTTTTGCTTCTTGTGTGTCCTTAATTATTTGAAGAGTCTATCATCCATTGAGGCTCCTCTTTCTTTTTGGCTGAAGATAGTAGCTTTTTGCATTCCTCCTGGACAATTTTCCTGGCTTCAGTCCAAAGTTCTTGTGCCTCCCAGTCAATAAGGCTTAATAGTGAATATCTATATTTTTATATAATGTTTTAGTTCTACAGGGAAGTTCTTCTGGCTCTATTTTGGTTAAGTGTTCCTCTTCAGCTTTACACCAATTTTTGATATTAGCAGTTCATGGTCTGTGCCACAGTCAGCCCCTGGTCTTGTTTTTGCAGAGAGAATGGAACTTCTCTATCTTCTGCTTTTGATTATATAGTCTATTTGATTTCTGTACTGGCCATCAGTTACCTCACTGGTTGGTTGAAGAATGTGTTAGTATCGAACAAAGTGTTGGCCTCACAAAATTCACTCAGTCACTGTCCTGCTTCATTTTTTGATCCTAGGCCAATCTTCCTGTAATTTTTGATTCTGGCCTGTTTGCTACTTTTTCATTTCAATCGTCTGCGATTAACAAGTCCCATTTCAGTGTATAATCAATCTCCTCCTGGATTTCAGTATAGAATATTTCAGCTTCTTCTTCTTCCTCTGTAGTTGGAGTATAAACTTCAATTATGGCTATATTGATGGATTTTCCCTGAAGTATTTTTAATATAATTTGGTCAGACCTAGCATTATATCCTTTGACTGCTTTTGCTACATCTCTCCTTGCTATTAGTGCCACCCCATTTCTTCTTAGATTTCCATTTCCTGAGTCAAGCATAGTATAATTATCTGACTCACAATGTTCTATTCCTGTCCATTTTAGCTCACATCTCCCAAGTACTGCAACTTATATCTAGCTTCCTGTGATTAATGCTTCTCACATTCCATACTCCTATAATGTGTGCTGTGCGGCGTTGGACTTTCCTTTCATCTCTGAGCATATCAACCGCTGAATGTCCTTTTGAGTCCAGTTGTGTCATTAGCCACAGCACTACTTGTACTTGTCCTCTGCTCCACTCCAGCAGCTGAGTGTCCTCTGCCCTAGAAATATCCTCTTCTCATGCTATCTCTTGTTTCATTTTGGATTGTCTCATCATAGGGTTTTTGAGGTAAAAGATATTCAAAAGTTCTTTACCGTGCCTTCTTCTGTGCAGTACCAACAATATAAGCCTTGGTGCCAGTGCCACTGTCTCTGAAAGATCCTCTGCCAGTATCATTCCCGCTACCACCACTGCCAATGACTGTTGCTGCCCAGTAAAACTTTACAACATTTAGTCTGGATCCTCAGCAAAAGCCTATCTGACATGGAAGACCCTACCAGCAGTACTGCTGCCATCAGCATAACCTCTTGCCTCACAGCAGTATGCAATCCTGCCACTGCAGAAAGGTAATGCCAACGGTGGAGGGTACTTCAATGTAGGTATATTCAAGTCTGCATTATTAGTATGCTACACTGACTGTTTGCTTCATGTAGGTTTAAGTCATAAATAAAGCTTATATTTGGTGATCTGAATCTTTCCCAAGCTATTACAAATTCAGCACATTTTACACATAGCTTTTTCTCAGGAGGCTTGAACAGAACAGAGTGATAAATTACAGCAGAGGTGCCCTTGCAGAATCGTGCATGCATCCATCCATCTGGGATCAACATATACCTGCAAGGCATTTTCCACATACTTAAGCGCACAAAAGAGATTACCTGGGCCAGTTTTGTAAAGAAATCATGAACCATGCCTTCTCTTCCACTGGCAATCAGATAACATCCCAATGACAGCTACATTAGTAGACAACATCAATAAACCAAATAGTAGGAAAGCAATTTAATTTTAGCTCCTCCAAATGATTTAGTCAGAAGAAACAAAAGGTCTTTCAAAAGAACAATAGCCAAGCAATCAGCAGAACAGAAATTCTGAAATGAAGAGTTCACAAGAATGTAGAGATTCACATACTATCTCCAAGATGCCATCTACAAAGAAAGCAGAAAAATTGCAAAATCCATCAAGCAAAATCAAAGCAAGCTTATAAAATTATCAATTCATGTTACTCATATTCAGGTTTTTTTTCCCCCCAAAAAAAAAGTTTTATTGAAAACCTACAAGAAAACTATTCAGGTAGCTGGATAATTATTCAGTCACTTGCTTGCCATAAATATATATTTCTGTAAGTCATACATGAAGAGTCACTTTAGAACATTAAATTTTTAAACAAACAGAATTATGCCAAATCTGCATAGACAAACAATAGATTTCTGAACAATACTGCTGTTGGCAAAGCAAAAAAACCCTAGGAATAATCATAGATATTCAGCATGAAGGAATGAATACTAAAGCAATACATTTCTACACAGCATCGTACTGAACTAAGATGAATGGTTCAACCAGTGAGGCAGGCAACCTGTTTCTGACAGCATCACGATGTTTTAGGAGTTTTAAGACCACAAGACTTGTTTGCATGCCTGCAGGATTGTTCCTAGTAGAAGATCACTAGTTTCCTTTAGACCTTTCTACTCTTACTTGTGTGTGTGTGTGTGTGTGTGTGTGTGCGCCCGCCTTCAAGTCACCTGTGGACTTATGGACACCCCATGAATTTCATAGGTTTCTTAGGCAAGGAATACAGTTGGCCCTCCACATTTGCAGCTTTAGCTTTCATAGATCTGATTATTTGTGAGGTTCTTCAATCCTTGCCCTCTTCCCACCTTAAGCACTTTTCCTCTATGGGGATCTTCTCTCTTCGCAGCTCCAATCAGAGCATGCAGCCCTTAAAAAGACCACCTCTGCTCCTCTTTCTCCACCATCAGCCACTGCCTGGTCAGTTAAGGATGATCGTAGCCTGATTTCTCAGCACTATAAGCCTTCTCCCAATGCCTCATCCACTCAAGAAAGCAGAGGGATGAGACAGAGGAAATACAGGGTCACCATGCCAACCATTCCAACTGTGTCAGTTTCCCTCTCCTTTCCCTAACCTAGTTTGGACCCTCGGTGCCTGTTCTCCTCACCATGCCTTGGCTCCCTTCCCAACACACACACACACGCGCACACACTACATACATACATATATATATATATACACACAAACACACACACACACACACATACATACATACACACATATGCAGGTTTTTCACTTTTGCAGGGGGTCTGCATCCCTAACCCTAGTGAATGTGAAGGACCAGCTGTTCTCAGTGGTGGTTTTGCCAGATCCTTCCTCTGAAATATGAGCTGTAGCACCCAGTATTTGTTGGCAATCTCCCATTTCTACTCCTCTTATAACTGGGGGAAAATGAATGTCAAACTGCAAAATCTTAGCTGTCATCTGAGTCTTGCTCCCATTTCTCTGTAAAAGAACCTTTCTGGGTCAGAGAAATGTCTGTATTAAACAAACCTATTTATTTATTTACTTAATTACTTACTTACTTATTATCCCACCATTCTCCCAATATGAGATGCAAATCCACTGTCAGCATTTGTTAAAAGCAAACTATTTGTAATATAGAAAACATTAAACAAGTGACACTCTTAAAAATTAATTTTAAAGTATTCAAAGGCATGTTTAAAACATGAAGAGGTAAGTCCAGCACATCCCACTAAAAACCTTTCTGCACAACTAACTCAACAGCCAAGTTCTATAAAAATAAAAAGCTCTTTCGACTGTTGGCAACAGGAAAGCAGCAGGGAGGGAATAGTTGAGCCTCTTATGAGAAAGAACTCCATTGCCTAGAAGCAACGACTGAAATAGATTCTCTCCCATGCCCTCACCAAACACATTTGTGACAGCAGTGGGACTAAGAAAAACCCCAGCAGGCTCATATAGGGAGATGTGCACTCTGCTCCTGGGGGTGGGTGGCAACAGTGGATGGTGACAATGGGGGAGCTAAAAGGTACCATTTTGGAGTGTTTTCTTTCTTCTCAAAAACCAGGGCAGTTTCTGTGAACCCCGGAAAGGAGCAGGGAAAAATAACCAACAGAAGCAGTGTAGTTATTTGGTAAGTGGGAGCAGAGACTGCAAGGTACCAGCTTCACTTTGATTGTGGCCTGGACTATGTAAGTCATTTCCCTTGCTCCTCGAGCTTCTGTTTTTGGCCAAATCCAGTGGGAAGGAGATAGGCCTCTCATGCCCCTCAGATTCAGCATAGGGATCTCCTTACAGGACCTTGAGAGTGTGAGTAGCAAAAATCATGCCCAGCTTGTAAACAGCAAAATTTTCCCGCCAGGTGCCAGCAGAACCATGCAGTGGCATATACCACATGGGATCCTATATCTGTCATCCCAGTTGGTGACCCAGCAAGCAAGCAAGCTGAGTTAACTGCAGTTCATCAACCAGAAGGCAGGTTCAATGCCTGGATCTGAACCCATGTAAGTGCCAAGACCACTTCCTTGCAGCTGTAACCAATAAGGTTGTGACCTGTTTTATTCCAATTCAAACTATGTGTCAGTTTTGGTAAGTGAAGCAGTAATAGCATTGAGCCCACAAATGGACTTTCAGATAATCTGGGCTCAAGCACAACCTATGAACTTGAGGCAGAGCAGAGGCATCTATGAACTTGAGGCAGAGCAGAGGCTTCCTCAGCGTGTGCTGAGGAAGCATTGTTGCAGATCAGTCATGAAGACGTTTGCATACTGTGGTGCTATGGGGGTATCCACAGTAGTGTCACTGCCTTGAGGGTACATGTTATTCCCAAAAGTGAAGTTGTTACGCATGAGTACAAAATGGCAGTTTCATGGTTAGGTGTGCTGTAGCCTCATTCAAGAAGGCATTCTTGATGGCTTGTTGTTCGTCCTGGTGTCAGAAACTGGACCCATGGAAAGGAATCACTTGAGAAGTTTCACCAGGATTTCAACAACTTCCATCCTACCATCCACAAATCCAAATTCACTTTCTTGGCTCCATGTTTAAAAAGCAATTCACAATGGCTTTTTAAACATCACAGTGTATTGAAAATCCACTGATCACTACATACGCTTACATGCATCCAGCTTCTACTCAAATACACTACCAAGTCTGTTTATAGCCAGGCCCTCCAGTCAAATTGTATCTGCTTAGATTCACAAGCCAAAGACTCAAAACTCTTAGATTTCCAATAGGAATTTCTCAAACTACAATGCCCACCTAACAGATGAAAAAACAAATCAACAAAGTGAGACTGGTTCCAAGAAACAGTGTACTACAAACAGACAAAAAAACCCCAAAAAACAGAAAACAATAGAACACCAGCGGTTATCACACACAGCCCCTACCTGAGACCACTCAAATCCATTGTCAATGAATCATAACTAGGTTGGGAGAATAATATACCCTTCTCAGAAACTCAACATTCCTGAACACACAATATGGGATTCACAAGTCATAATTCTAGAGTAAGGAAATTACAAAACCAGATTGGAAGGAAAAACAGATGATTTGATTTATAGTCACAAATACAAATCCATTAACAGAGGTATGAATAAAGGTAATGGTTTCATCATACACTACATATATTAATAAACAAATCCTCACAACAGCATATATAGGAAAAGGAATCTCCTCAGGGGAACTGACTTTTTGTAAGCAGCTTTATTATTCTCACACATCAAAACTCTAAAGGTCTGAAGAATATGTATGATCTCACACGTCCCTTTGAAAATTTTGAGTTAGGGTCATGATTTGCATCTTTCTGGATCCTATTACATTCTTTAATATTCTGATAATTATACAAAGATGCTTAACAAACTGAAGCTTTAGTACAACTGTGTATTGCATCTGAAGTAATAAACTGGTATCTATGAAAGCTCATGCTAAAATATAAATCAATTAGTCTGAAAATTGCTGCTAAATTACTCCCCTCCTTTTCCTTTTAATGCTGCTACAGATTAACACAGCTACTTCTTTGTTAACTATGTAAAGAAGTTAACCTGTCTGCATGAAAAGCCAATAGGACAAAATTGGCTAGAGTACTGGATTTTGGTGAAGAAATGGACTCTTTTCTTGACCTAGACTTCATAAAAAATAAAAAGTGCCCTAAACTCCTTAAAGCAGGAACAAAAAAACCCCCTAATCCTTGACATATTGCTGTATGTATCACAGCACCCTTGACCCCTGGCCTAACTAAAAGTCATGAGACTTGGAATTCAACAACAATTGACGAAAAAACACGTCCCTCACTCTGCTTTAGAGGAAGACAGTATACAAATTTAACAAATAAATGAAAAGTAACTGAAAGTAATGTACTTTGGAGAGCCCCATTAGGTAAATTTGAACAGCTAGCTAGATAGTTTGAGAGTAACAGTTCTCATGCTAATAGTATGAATACAAGCAAAACAAAGAACCAATGTTATTAAAACAAACTTACATCAACATGCAGCCAAAGGCCATATCTTTCACAGATGTCGGCTATTTCATCCAGAGGATCAAATGCTCCCAAAACTGTGGTGCCAGCTGTAGCGCTGACAAAAAATGGTGCTGAACCCTGTGGAATGATCCAAAACAAAAGAGAGATTGTTTGTACAGCTCAAATTCTCCTGTGAATGAAACACTAAATACAATAAGGTCTGGGAATCTAGGACAATACTAACAGTGTCTACATTTTACATCCACAATGGAAAACTACAGAGGACTGGTTTTTAAAGATACTGTAGACAAAATTGGAAAAAACCTGGGTTACTTAAGTACCTGAAGTGAAATATTGATAGCCAATTATCAATGCTCCTTCAGAGTATTATAAAGTCTGGTCCCAAGAACTTTACACACATTTTGCTCTTTCTTTAAAACTCACGTGGAAAGATTTCCATTATAATAAATCAATCTAAGACATCTCCCAAACAGTAGAAAATGTATTTGATTTGCTGCCTTAACAGTGTAAAAGCTATCTGAGGAGGCTGATTCATTCTACCTCATAGCAAAGTCCTCCTTCACAATTTCACCCCTATTTGCCTATGGGCTGGTCTTCTGATAAGGAAAGATATTTCCATGAAGGACACATTAGACAGATGAGCTTGGCAAGCCTGAGTAATGGCAGCCAATCACAGTCTTTGGAATGCTGTTGGGAGGGTACAAGGGAAAGAATATAAATCCACCGGCTTGTCTGTTAAGTAGTTAGTTAGGCCTGGGTAGAAATAGAAATATGGACAGGGGCAGATATGAAAGTATTAAAACTGGTTCTTCTCATCTGAGGAGATCAGATGGGATAGGGCCAGTCTGGAACAAAAACAAAAAACAAAAAACATAAGGGCTGGGAACAAATAGCAATAGTGAGAGAGGGAACGTTGGTTTGACCGGAGCTAAGAATGTGGACAGAATTCAAGAAGTATTAACTTCATTTTACCTGCAGTATTACATTTTACCATATATAGAGCCAGTGTCAGGCTAAGGGTTTAACTTACTTGATACACAACGTATCTTTAGGGGTTTTTTTCTACATCACTATCTAAAAGTTTTTATTTAAGAATAAGGGGGCTGGTCACACATTTCCACACTGTCCTCAACAATCAATACATCTGCTTTTCCATTTTAAGTCCCACCTTGGGGCCCAAGAATCAGATTCAGGAAGAGGGTTTAAGCGTGAAAAAGGGTAAAGTGAGGACTTATTAAATCGGACTTTGTAATGCATGCATAATCTTTGGATCTATTTCAAAGATAACATATGTAGAGATTTTTTTTCATATGACCCCTAAAGCCACTATCTATTCTCCAGATATGGGTTTCTACCTGAAATATAATAGCAAAAATCCTGTTGGTGCATTACACATGTGTAAGATCCACTACAGAAATGGTTGGACATTTTTGTCAGATGAAAGACATCTACATTCAGTTGAAGGTTGTGGAAGCGGAGCTGCACATGTAATGATGCCATTGTGCATGCATATGCATATGTAGATACACATCTGTATTTGGTTATGCATGCAGCTGCACAGTGCTGTCCATTCAACACAACTGGTTATGTAGCACAGTCAGTGTGTAACTCTGCATGTGTGTATGGATGCTATATAACCCTGAGGTAAAATCTTGGTCACTAAGTTTAGGATAGCAGGATGGCATCCTGTAGTTCATGGTGCTAACCTGCCCGAAAGCAGTGTTGTTTAGCCAACAGCAATGGGGGTCTCATAAATATATCATGCACAGATACCTTTTACTCTCCCCAAAACCTGTGTTAATTTAAGTTTATGCATAGGTTGACCATAAAGCTAACAACTAACCATCTGCAGTACTCATATGCAGTTTTCAAATTCCTCTCACCACAAAGTAACTTAAGAAATTCTCTCTTCTGAAAAGCCTGAAGCAACAATACTTAGCTAAGTAACATTTCCCTCCCAAAGCAACAGCTGTATGTTTTCATTACAGTGAACTATTGATTAAAGTGACTTTCCAATTATGAACTTAAAATACCAAACAAAAACACAAAATATCTTCTGCAGCCAGTGGAATAGCCTCATAAATCCCCCTAAACTGGATTTTTTAGTTCTGACAAGACTTTAAATAGGATTCTAGCTTAGTGGAGGGAAGAGAAGAGCAGAGTAACTTTCAACCATTTTGTTTTATTCTGCCATGCATTTCTGGAGCTGGCTGAAATGATTGCTCACCACATTCTTACTGCATATATATATATATATATACACACACACACACACACATACACACACATACACACACACATACACACACATACACATACATACACACACACACACATACACACACACACACACGCACACATACACACACACACACATATACATACACACACACACACACACACACACACACATATAAAAATGCTTCAGTGACACTGACATGCAGAAGTTTTACAAAAAGAGATGGGGAGATGAAAAGGCATTCAGTGTATTTGGGACTTCTCTCTTTCCTGCCACTCTCCTGGCACTTTTGTTCGGAATATGAAGGAGGCTTTTCTTGCTAAGTATGGAATTTGCTTCTGAGGGAGGTCAGGTTGACCCCCATGCTCTTCTTCTTCCACTGAAAGGCAAAGCCCCTTTTGACAACTGACCAGTCATGGAGGAAAGTTCAAATCAAAGCACTGGTTTTTGATTTCTTAAGGACTCAATGGCCCTTGTGGTCTCTTCCAGCAATATGATTCAGTGAATGACCAAAGGTCTGTTTATATAAGCAAAGTCTTTGCGTGTGAGTGAAAAAAAGAGTGGGAAGGGGCAACCAAGACATCCTTGGGAAGAAGTTCCACAGTGTGGGATTAGCCAGTGGGAAGGCTCTCCCCTGTGCCCTCACCAAATACACTGTGAAGGTGGTTAGATGGAGAGAAAGCCTTTCTTCCAAAATGGAAGTACTTAGGCAGACTCATATGGGGAGATATCCACTTTCAGACAGCCTGGACTGAAGCCATAAAGGGCTTTAAAGATCATAACCAGTGCTTTGAATTGTACCTGCAAACAGATTCGTAGTGAGAGAAGCTGTTTAAACAAGGCAGTTATATGCTCCCTAGGTCTAAACTGGGGAATATACTGAGATCTACCTCTGTCACTGAATGTCCAGGTGGGATCCATAGCTTGGGCTTGGGTCCAAGTTCAGCTGGAAGGTTGTGTACATCCTTCCTCAATATGGATAACTTAGCCACAGTAGTTTATGTACCATTAAGTTGTCAATTAGACTACTGTAATTCACTCTACATGGGGCTGCCTTTGAACAAGATTCATAAGCTGAAGGTTTTGCAAACCACAACAAAACTGTACAGAAATTATATGACCCTGCTCTTAAAGGAATTGCACTGGCTGCAAGAAGACTTCCAGGATGGATTCAAGGGGATGGTGGTGACATTCAAAACATTAAAGATCTCAATACCTGAATCTCAATACCTGAAGGAATGCTTCTGCCTACATACACCTGAATGAGGTCTGCCGGAGGGACACTCTCATGATTCCCATCACTAGGAGGAATACACTATGGGAGAACACGGGAGAGGGCCTTTGTGGCTGTAGCATTCCAGTAGTGGAATGCCCTCCCCTTGGAGGCTGAATTAGCTAACTTGGCTTTATTCTGCCACCATGTAAAAACACTGCCTTTTATTAAAACTAAAATGGCCGGGAGGCTAACTTATTTCTTCCAAAGCAGGCATTTGCATGGTTTTAAACTCATTTAATCTTTTAACCTGTTTAAACCGGTTGGTGTGTTTTTAACCTGTTTAACCTGTTTTTATTGTTTTAGATTCTAAATTGTTTTAAACTGTTTAAACTGGTTTTAATTGTATACCACCTAGAGATATTATGGTATAAGGCAGGATATAACTATTTTAAGAAATGAATAAATCCCCCTTGGTGCAGCAGATTTTTTTAAACGGTGGATGCATTGGTGCCAAAGAAGTTTTTTTTTTTTTTTAGCCCCAAGATGGGGAGAGGGAGGGAGAAAATTCAGGACAAAAAATGAGGTTGGGAAGGTTTATCTACAAGCAGTGACTCTGATCCAGATTTAGGCCTATGTGCTTATAAGTAAATGAGAAAGGAAAGGAGTTGTGCCTTCAGGTCTTCTGTTGACTACTGGTGTCCCCATGAATTTCATAGGGTTTTCTTAGGCAAGGGATACTCAGAGGCAGTTTAGTAGTTCCTTATGTTACATATTAGCTATAGTATAGGAGCTGTAGTCCAAAATATTAACAATTACAGGCTCTAGTTTAGCCTAGTCATCAGGCAAAGTCTATTCTTTTCTCACTTATCTTTGACGGCTGTTAGGGATGGTTCTTCCCTCCTCAGTTGGCTCCACTAGTTTACGTAAATTGTTTACTACTTCAAACTATGGTTTATTATAGCTTCCCTTGGAAATGATGGAGTAAGCCTACTTAAAATAAAACAGTTATTCTTGTGCTGTAGTGAATGAGAAGCCTAATTTACACAGGGGATTCTGTGTGGCCACTGTAGCCAATTCAGAACTTTGGATCAGCATTTTTGTGCAACCATAATCCATCACAGTACTGGTGCTCCCACAAGGAAGATACCCACAGTGCAATTCCACTCTGGTCAAACCCAAGCTAAAAAACGGTAATCATACTACAAACTTCAAATCAAACTAAGGTTTCTTGATCAATTTCAGTTCATGCTTCAAACCCAAAGCCTCACTTTTTCTTAGACCAACAACACACATACTTACTTTGTACACTAACATTCCCACTATCAGTATTTGTAAAACCTTTGGCATATAAAAGTAAGTAAGGAAGAAAAGTATCTGTTTTAGAGTAATCAAATTAACAATGCAATCCAATGAATATGTCTACTCAGAAATAAGCACTGTTGAATCCAATGGGGTTTATTCCCAAGAGACAGTGTATAAGATTGCAGTATGTGTATATGCATCTGTCTGTGCATATATCATAACAATATGTGCTTTCAAGGGTAGATTTTCCAGTTTGTACAATGTGTTGCCTCCAATATCAGGATAGGAAGCTACATGTATCCAAACCAGAGCTTGCAAAAGCTACTGGTTTTGATTTAAATTTCCAGAATCTACCATCCAGCACAACCACCAGGTGGCTGGGGGATTTTGAAAGTTGTAGTCTAAAAACATAGCATTTCCAGACTCCTGCAATTGTAGCTACAGGGAGTTGAGAATCTGGGGCACATTTTCCTATGTGTTTGCTTTTACATATCACCTTTCAAATTGCATACTGATTCCATATTAAAAAATAGAACCCCAGTATTTGACAACACTTCACCCCATACAATCCTGCAGACCACTGTAAATTTATACCAATCATGAGTGAAACTGCAATGCAGTTTGTACAGAAATAGTGACATAGATAAGAAACTACATTCAGCAAAGATACTTAACAGACATTAAAATGAGATAAGAGAACCTTTCAAAAGCTTATAGTTTTCATTTCAAAGAAACAGAGTAATCTTAAACATCAATAAAGATATCCATATTTCAATAAGAACATTAAAAAAAGAATGCTGAGCTAGAGGCTGCAATAAAACATTGCCTTCTGTGCAAATAATATATTATATAAAATGACATTTTTATCAACAATCCTTTTAAACACCAAAGAGAATGTTCTTTCTTGACAATATTTATTTTCTCTAGAACAAAGAAGCTGATTTATTGATTAGAAAAGGCTTGTAATAATCTTCTCCACATTTCTCCTATTTGCTAAAACTGAATGAAATACCTAATAAAAACAATATAACCATTAAGCTCGCACCCTCAATCATCTACTAGCCTGCTAAAGATGGCACACAACAAGAAATCCGTTAATTCTTACCATAGGTACAGATGTAACATTAGTGAGATGAGAAATGAGAAGGATTTAAGATTACAACATGCAACTCATTTTTCTTGACAATTTGTGACTGTTTGGATACTTAAAAAAATACTGAAGTTGAAGGAGATTAACTAAAACACTAAAGGGTCACTTTTCCCATTTTCATTAAGAATGACGATGAAAGGAAAATTGAGAGACCTAATCGCTAGTAATGTATGACTTACTGAGCAATTTGTAACAAGTAGATTGCACGCAGAAAAGCATTTTAATATATGAACTCCTGCTTTAACCTTCAGTCTCCCTTTTCCCATTCACTTTCAAACAGAAAGACACAATGGCACCCCTTTCAGAAAGCATGCATTCATTCTTTCCCTCTCTCGCTCTCCCCCTCTCACCTCTTTCCTGGCCCGCAGGACTTGTTTCTCCAGTTCCTCAGGTATCATCTTACCTCTATGGGACACAGATTTAAAACTTTTCAGTTACGTTCAAACAGGTTACACTTACAGCACTACTGCATTTCAAAAGGATCAGCCCAATTCAGTGGTTACGGTTCCCTTACCTTTCATCGCTTTTGATGAAATACACATTTTGCGTGCCAATTCCCAAAAATGATGCCGCCTTCTTCACAGAGTAATGACACTATGTAAATGCAAGGGATGTGAAAAAGTAAATTAAATAAGAAATTAACAACAGACCTATCATTAAAGAGATTTCCTTAAGCAAGAAAGTTGCAAATGCTAAGTTTAAAACAAAAACAAAAACAGAAGCTCAAAAGCCCAAGTTCAGGCCTGGAATACCAAAGCAGGTGATCTTTATCCTTGCTCTTCCTCAAAGTAGAACGGAATATTGAACTTTTTGAACTTAAATCTAATCAGACATTTAATGTATATCCCAATTTTCATGGCTGTATGGTATTGCTAGGATGAGATGTCAAACTACAAATAAAAAAACAAAAAATAGGCATTTAAAACAAAATTATCACTTTACTCCCATAATGAAGGCTTCTACATTCAACAGTTTCCAGTCTCCATATCCAGTCTTATTCTTGTCCTAAAAATTTATATCCAATTATTAAGTTTTCACTTGATGTACAGAAAAGTAAGATCAGATTTCACCTAGGATGATAGCTGGTAAAATAACCCATGACTGGCATTATCAACTCACCCACTGGCTACAAATGTGGGGTAATTTTCTATGGTGATATAGTCTGTTTTCACTAATAGACTTCCTAAAAGAAGTGACAGAAGGGCCTCCAAGGAGAAACCAGTGGCAGTTGGGTCAACTGGACCAACAGGCCAGGGTAGCCAGAAAAGTCAGAGTCAATTGCAAGCAGAGTGAACTATTCTGTTTAGGCTCCTTGTCTTCCCTTAACATTGCACTACAATTCTTCAACAGACAAGTGAAACTTTTGGCCCTCTAGAAATTTTGAACTAGAAATCCCATAATCTTTTACCATTGACCATGCCAACCAGAGCTTCTGAGCATCACCATCACAGGGTGAGAAAATCAGGCTTAGGATAACATATTGCCAGGGGCATCTGTTCAGATTACACAACCACATGGTTCACTCTGAGGAGAGTAGAGAGAGATGCTTCTAGAGCCAGCTTCTGTAATTGGACACGCACTCTCCTCAATCTTGCAGGAAATCCAGTATGACCCCCGTATCTGCAGGGGATTGGTTCTGCCCCCACCCTCCCCGTGGATAAGGAAATCCATGGATAGTACTGAATGTCCCAGGCCCGATCACAGTGAGCCCTAGGCCTGTGGCTGGAGGCGAGAAAACAGTGGGGAACATGATCCTGCACTGCCAGGTGTTTTACCACCGGGTGCCACGGCAGTCAGGCCCTGGGCCTGCAGCTGGAGGCAGGAAAACTGCAGGCAGCACGATCCTGCACTCCCTGCCATTTTCAACTGCAGATTACTGGATCAGCAAATTATGAATCCACGGATATGGGGGTTGCATTATAGATTGATCTCTTCTTCTGTACCAGACTCAAACGTGGATATAAAACAAGTGGGTGGGACTGGTATCATCTCAGGTCTGCTGAGACACTTCCTCTCAGATCTAATGAGAAACAAAGGAAGAAGGACCCAAACCAGAGAAGCTCAAGAAGGCTGAATTTTCCTAAATACAAATTTGGAGTGGTGCAGTGGTTTGAGCATTTGACAACAACCTTTGGAGGTCAGGGTTTGATTTCCTGCTCAGCCATGGAAACCCACCAAGTGACCTTGGGTGTGTCAAACACTCTCATCCCCAGAAAACCCTGGGATAGGTTCACCTTTAGGGTTACCATAATTTGGAATCAATTTGGAGGCACACAGCGACAACAACATGGACCCTGGAAATACAAGACCTTGTACAAGCCCATTATCATAAGGTGAAAAAAGATGAAAGGTGTGTAGTAGCTATGGCTAGAATCCTGTTGGACAGTCCCAACAAGAACAGAATTTTGAGTCAAAACTTAGAGAGGAAGAGGAGAGAGAGAGAGAGACAGACAGACAGACAAAGAGAGAGAGAGAGACAAAAAAGATGCAATAAGACAGAACATATGAGGAAATCCCCCCACTGCCAAGGAAGTCCAGGTTCCTGGCACTGCCATCTCTTGTCATATCCTCCAACTCTCCTGATTTGCAGGGACAGTCCTGATAAATCCTTCATTGTCCCACTCTTTTCTAGTTGCTTTTAAAACGTCTCCTTTGTTCTCAGCCTATGTTAACTGTTGTAAACTGCATTCAAAGTGCAAAATCAGTTTGCACTCAATTAACTCAGTGGGAGAAGAGAAGAAGAAGGGCAGAATCTTGGGCCCTTTCCGCACGTTACCTGCTCGCGGAGGTGGTGGGTGCCATTCATGCAAGCAGCCTCTTGCGCGAGGCACTCGCATAGCTCCTCCGTTCTCCCGCAGCTGGGATGCCAGTTGCGCAGCCGTTACGCAAACGCCCCGCCCCTTCCTTCCGCAGTGCAGCCTGGGAGCTGTAGGCTGCGCTGGGGGAGGAAGCGCGACCGGCCCAGCTCACCCAACACACCGCAGGGCAGGTAAGTGCGTGAGGGCCCCGGAAGCATTGTGCGACCACGCAGCATTTTCGGCTTAGAGCCGAAAATAAAAAAATCCATGTGCGCTCTTGAGCGTCACGTAAATGGGAGTGTGTTGTACGGACTGCTGCTCCCATTTACACAACGCTCAAGGGGCCCTATCGCAAAAGAAACTGCGCGCGAAAAGGGCATTGGAAGCAGGATCAGTCAAAAGCAAATTGCTGCACCCTATCCTAGTCTGTCTGTTCTTCCTTGTTAATAAATTGTGCAGTCTTGACCACATCCTGATGTAGCTTGGCCACATGTGTCCTGATTTTCATCTGTCAAATGTTGGAGGGTATGCTTGCTATGTCCACTGCCAGTACACAGTCCCAAACTTGCCACACACACCAGATACAACCTTTGGGTGGAAAAAGACTGCCCTCCCTCAGTATAGACAAACTGGGTTCAGGCACAGAGATGATCTTGCAAATAGACAAAATTAACTTTTGAATTGGCCCTAACCATTGTAATTTCATATGAATAACAGTATGTGTAAAGTCAGTCACGTATATTCTAACAATCCTCTCTGAATTTGCAGCAAATCCTGAAAGGCTCTGCATGACTTCATATAGCTCCAGAATGTTCAGCATGTGGCCAGAAAAGCCTACAAGAATTGGCTAGCTTTAGTAGAATGATAAATATTTTTCTGTACTTTAGTAAATGAACAGAAAACCAGAGCCAATTCTTAATGTTATTTAAGGGTTAAATTAATGGATTTGCTGACAACTCCTGCGAGCAAAAAAGTCCTGAATTGTTTCATTGCATACAGCAAGTGAAACCAGTTGGTTAATTAATTCAGTTTTCTTCCAGATTGTTCACAGAAATGCAGTTACAGAGAAATATAATTATGAAAAATCTACAATACCTTAATATGTAGGTATGAATATATTAAAGGTATTCAAGTCCATCACACTTCTTTTTATGAAATGAATCATCTCAAAAGGTCACTCGCTTTTTTATAAAAAAGTCTTTCCCTTGTTTTAAACTAAATGTACAGAATATACTATCAGCCACCATCAGCCAATCTTTCAAACGTGACACATTCACAAAACCTTTAGAATTCATTCAGACTGTTGTGTGAATAACATACATAGGTAGATAATTAATCTTCTGTTACACTGAATTACATCAATAATGAAATACGTGTGCAGAGCTACAATGTACCATTCACTAGAGATTTGGATACTGGCAGCAGAGTTTCATTTGAATTACAAGTGATTTCTACAAAATAGCTCCTTATTAGTACACTAACAGCCATCTATTAAGTTCAGTTGAAAAGAGTGTGACATTGAATTATTGGGGAAAATGTCAGACCTCTCAGGGCTCAGAAAACAATAGCTCAGCAAATTCTACAAGACAGCAAACAAACGAAAAGCACAAAAACATAGTTCTTGCTATGAGCTGGATAAGAACAGGACAAAATTACAAGTAAAGGTTCAAAACCCACGTCTGATTTTGCCTCGTTTTAACAGATCACAGTGCATATATCATGGACAATGGAGTTAGTGCAAAAGTAAAAGTGGAGGTCACATGTATAAGGGAGGGAAGGGAAAAGGAAGACATGCAAAGCATGTAATCCATGGCTCAAGGAGACATGTTCCTTTAGCAACAAACCATATCTTTAAAAGAGATGGAGGAAGGCAATAGCACCTTTGAGACTATAGCACCTTTGAGACTAAGAGCAAAGGAGAGATTTCTAGCTAACTTTTTTATGGGCAGAAGTTTATGCTAGAAATTTCTTCTTCCTAGTTAATCTCAAAGGTGTTACTGGATTCACTTCTGTCAGAGGATAAGCAACTGTACAAGTCTGAGGGCTGTATTAGCTCTTCAGAAGACCTTGGAGGACAATCCCAACCCACTGTATACATGCATCCAAAACTCAATTTTGCCCCCAAATGCCCCCAACTCCCTCTGGGGGCATGGGGGGCATTTATCCCATGTTTTAAGGTACATTTTGGGCCATTTTAGGAACAGGAGAGATCTTTCTATCAACCAGAGATGAACAGAAGTCACTACCTGTTCACCCCATTTCAAAATAGACTCTCCTGGACCTAAATTGCCTCAGATGGCCAAAATGTAGAAAATTTCCCTTGGGGGTGGAGTCCCCAAAATTCCCAGTGGGCCACATGTAACCTACAGGCCATAATTTACTTATGCCTGTTTTATTTGTTTTTATGCTAAAACAGTCAAAAACAGCTATTGCTCTGAATACTGAACAAGTATTTTTATTATATCTGAACATAGGCTAAGTCATGCAAATTTAAGGACTAAATGAAGAGAGAGAGTCACTCCTGTTATTTATTAAAAACTGAAGTAGACAATTAAGAATGCTTTGCCATGGAAAATGCAAATTGCCATTTAAATTCAGGCATCAAAGTGCAGATTTTTCCACTTAACTCAGGCAAAACAGCAAATCCCAGGCAACAATTTCAATTTACTTCTGAAATGGATTGTTCTCTCAAAATCTGGCCCATAAGTAAATTGAAATAGTAAAAATAACAACAACAACAACAACAACAACAACCAGTTGTAAAAATGGCAAGCCAGTCTCATTGCTTTTAGGGAGATGTAATTTTTCATTATCAGTTCAGTAAACATTAAGCAGCATGAAAAGAAAGTCTCTTCAGATACAAAACAGATGTTTTGGTTCTGTCATTGCCATTTCTAAAAAACTGTGAAATGAGTGTGAAATAGTTATGCTTTAACTTAAACCAGCATCTCTCTACTCCATGGTGAGTAAAAGAGGCCAAAAAAACAAACAAACAAAAAAACACCCACAAACAAATGTTTTCTTCACTTTTTCCTCTTCACTGTTAGAAAGCTACCTGCCAGTGAGAGTAATTCATCAAGAAAGAATGAGCACAGTGAGGAAAAATACACAGAAAAGCCAAAAGGCAAAACTATGAAGCACTGATTACTAATGAACTGAATCAGAGGAGGGGTACCTCTCCCCAAAAGTGGGGTAGATCCCTGCCCTCACTTAATTTCTCAGTATTGGCTGGACTAGCAACCAGCCAATATAGAAGAGTGAGGAACCTAAATAAGTATACTGGAAAGGAACAGCTGGTAAAGCAACAGTTGGTGGAAGCACATCCGAAAGAGGAAAGCCAAGTAGGTGGTGGGAGGACATCCCCTAGAATGTCATATGACTTTTATAAACCTTGGTGATTAAGCTCAGCCATGATTCATAGGCCCAGAGGTCAAAACTGCCAGTCTACCCACACAATAAATTCAGTCCATTTCTTTGGGGTTGCTTCTTCAACTGACAAGTTCTGGAATACAGTTTGGGTTCCAGCTTTGTGCTTTCTAGACTGCAGATTTGTCTTTTGATGCTGACAGTAACAATGTTTTTGCTGAAGTTTTCCCTTGCATGAGATGCTTTATTATTACAATAAGAGAGAAAGGTTTCTTACCTCATCAGATGTAAACAGAACCAGCCGGGGCATCCCTGAAAGCCCCCGTTCCTTTATGTCAGGGCAATATTGGTATCTTGCCAAGTTCATTGCATACATGTTAGAAACAGAGCCACCTGGGAGGAGGGGAGGGACAATAATATACAAAGAAATCAATAATTTAGATTTCTTCACTGTAACTAAAGAAGATTTTGATCCACTGAAATTGTCCCAAACAGGTTGCTGGGGAAGGGGGGAATCATTCTCTTCAAGCCACTACTTCCTCAGTATTTGCTTTCCACAAAGTTTTCCAAAAGACAAAAACTTTCTATAGTGAAAATGTTTCAAATATTCCATTTTAAATGGAAATAAATACATCTAGGTGTCAGGCTTCAATGGCACACATACAGCTCCAGGGGCCTGTACAGTAGATCACATGTGCACAAGCAATACATTTACACCCTGGGATACAAAAACTAGGACAGATCAGGTTCTTCATACTCTCCCACTGTCCACAGAACTGAAGGAATGAACCTAAACTATGAAATATAAATAGTTTTCTTTACATTATATGTTGCCCAAGGAAGGCGAGTACCTGTCTGAAGAATAGGAGCAGCTGCTATGTAGATATTGCCTAAGGACCTCAGCTGTAATGATTCAAAACAAGGACTGATACTAATACATACTAATACATGTTACTAACATTCTGAAATTAGAAGAGATATGAGTAGAATGAATAATAAGATCACCTTACCTGGATTAAATATACCATCACCTTCTTCCCATCCAATAAATTCAATCATCTTCTTTAGGACTGCTTCTTCCATTAACAAAAAAACTGGGGACACTTCATAGGTGTATCTGAATAGATATGTGACATAAAAGGCAACTGTCTGAGCAATGCTGTGATCAAATGAATTGAAACTGAATGAAAAAGCAAGTGGAGCAGAGAGCATGAATATGAGCATAGTGTAGTAGCTATATGATAGATCTCTTTCCTGACTGTAGCAAATATTCCACAGCACTCTGACTGGTGGTAGGACTGAAGAAAGGAAATCACATACAAAGGGTCCCAAAGTTAGTTGTCACACGGCAACAACAGGATAATCTTGGTGCTCACAGATGGTGCCAGCAGCTTAGATAACTAGACAAAAATTATCACAAAGTGGTGGTAGTGTAGCAGAGGGACCAAGCAAATAGAGATGGGCATCTCATATGTTTTAACAGTGGCTGGATAAGTAAAGGTCCTCATGTGCCTGAGACATGTGGCTGCTATGTCAGAAATTAAGTCTTAAGCAACTTCTGAGAGGACAGTTTCAGTGTAGATGCTGAAGTCCCAAACTGAGGAGAACCCCAGCTCAAAAAAGAAGACTGCTGAGAATCACGGTGGACAGTAAATCAATACAACGTGTATTCTCTTCTATTCAATTATTATACCCATGAATTGATGTCCCACAAGACAGGCCTTCCATGACTATGTGGAATGAGTGGCCATGCAGTCTGTCATGTAAGGAAGTCTGTCATATAAGGAAGAACAGGAAAAGAACAGGAACTAAGAAACAGATAAGAATAGAACATCTTTGTCTAACCAGGTTTAAGATAAGAAAGTTCCCCCTGTACCTTTAATTTAATATTTATGTAGCTTTTACAATAGGACAAGCAAGCTTAATTTATCCAGCTTTCTTCAGTATTATTAATATGCACAGATAGCTACAGGAAGTAGGATCTGCCACACTGAAACAGCATTCAAGACTTAGGCCCTTTCCGCACCTTACCTTCTTCCAGTGCTGGAGTGCAGGGATCGTGCAAGCAGCCTCCAGTGAGAGGCTCTCGCGTCCAGGGCCTTCGGCTCCAATGAGCTGCCTGCTCACGCAAGAGCCCCACCTCTTCCTTCCACAGCACAGTCTGGCTGCGCTGGGGCAGAAAGCGCGACTGGCGCAGCTCTGGAGGCTTCGCACACCAGGTAAGTGTGCGCAGGGCCCTGGAGCAATGCGCAATCACGCACCATTTTCAGCTTCTAGCCAAAAATGAAAAGGTGCACAAGCTTCTAGCTGAAAATGAAAAGGTGCACAATCGGCGCCTGCTGGCCCCTGGAGCATCACACAATTGCAAGTGCGTTGTGCAGATCACTCCTCACAATCGCACGACGCTCCAGGCCCTCTTTCACATGGAAAATGCCATGTGAAAAGGGCCTTAGCACCATGATTTAAAGCAAAAATATACTTACACGCTTGGGTTTAATGCTTCCGTAATGAAACGTGCTGCTAAAGAATAGTAATCAATTCCAGCATACAATTGATTAAAAAATCTTGGATGATCTGTAAATTACAATAAAAAGACACATCCTGTTAGAATGCAGGTGCACAAAAAGCAATACCCTGATAGTACATTTGCTTGCCCCTTCCTGATTACTAGCAAAAGACATGGTATCAGCAACTCAAAAACTAGGATAACAGAGTCAGGACCTATGATTACCTACAGGAAAAGAGTATTGTGTGGATCATTTGAAGCCCCTACTGCATAGAACGGTTCTCTACACTACCCTCTATCCACATAAGACTTCTGCACTGGAGAAGAAACAAAGGAACTGCTAAGAAGAGTCACAAGTGAAGCTCCAGTTCAGGAACCACAGTCTGAAACAGGCCTCCCCAAGGCACACCTATTTACAGCACCCTATATGAGTGGTGCTAGGGCATCTTGCATTTTTTAGTATCCAGCCCATAAATTACAGCTAAGCATTTCTAACTCGGGAAGAGAAACACTTAAGCTGAAAATGGCATCAAAAGAAACATATAGTACAGGGTTAGACAACTGTCCAGGGGCCAGGAACCACTGCTCCCTGACAACCTACCACTACCAGTCGCGCCATCCCAGCACATCCAAATACCTCTGGGTATTTGGGGGTGCTTTTGCACATTTCTTCATATTTGGTAGGCTTCCTACATGGTTTGGGGGAAAACAAAATCAAGACTTTACAAATAATGGGGGCTGGGGAGATTGGGAGAGTGGGGGATGCCAAAGTCCACACAGGGCACCATGGGCTACACTTTCCCCATTCTTATATAGTGGTTTGGCTTCCAATTTAGTCATACTTGGTAGAAACACTGAAATCTATAACCTGTCACAAGTATCTTGAGTCTTATTTATTTCAATAGAATTACTCAAACCACAAGTAACTTTCAATCCACTGCTTTGCTTTAATGTTTTTCTTTTAAAGAAAATGTTTATTTTGTCTCTTACACTTCTCTGTCCCCAGGAAGGTAAACTTTGCCTACACCAAAGATTCTACAAAATAATAGAGGTTTCAAAATTTCTATTATTTCTATGTTTTTCATTCACTTTCTATATGTAAGAGAGATGACCTTGCCCAATAGGAGCAATGGATATGCACCACACAATATAAATATAAAATTCTGCATATAAATTCCTAATTTACAAAAATATGAGCTTTAACAAACAGGTATGTGTTCTCTTAGTAGTAAGTTTTCTGTTTCATTCTTCCCAGTTTACCTTTATTTCAGATATACCCAAATTGCATCAAATACCATAATCACACATTAGAAGATTATTTGTATACTATGAGAAAATTATAATTATACTATATGGCCAGATACATTTGGGTTAGGGAAAACAATATTTATGTAACTACCTTAACAACATTTGACTTTATTATTTAATTACTCCCACACCCAATACACATATTGGTTACTTAAGCTATTTTGTCTGCTGTCTCTGAAAAATTATTTTGGTAGATTTATATAGTGACCTTCATTTGATTACAAGTGAGAGAGATCTCAGATAAATTTGGAAATGTCCTTCCCATTTTTTTTAACCTTTCTACAGCTCCCTTCAGAGAGACAGCAGAAACTCAGAGGAAGGAATAATAATTAAAATCATACTGGAGTCAATTATCTTACGTGGGAATAGCATCAGATGTTTATGTACAATAGATAAAAGTGCATCAATAAGGAAGAAGGATATAGTAAAGCAATCTAGACATTCTGTGATAAAAATGGGTTGAGTCAGATCCAAAGCTACCATCTTGATCAATTTTAAGACATTGTACAGGATGCATCATAGCTGAAGGAGTTTTACCTCCAAAACTTTTGTGAACATTGATCAGCATTAATAGTGTTCTCATTCTGGGCATTTGACTCTCATAGTCTTTTCTAATTTTTTAAAAACAAATAACTTCAGAAGAATGATGCATAAAACTATGACTAAACTTGCTCAAGTAGTTGCCCAAAGTAGTTGTCCAATAAATATTTTGCCAGTAAGTATTAGCATTTAGAGGAAAAACCTATTTATGCTACCTATGAGCTCTCAGGGGATCCCCACACATCTTTTCCAAGAAGAGATTACAGTGCATTTATTTTCCTATTGGAAATCAGAGAGTATAGTAGATATAATATTTTTTGTGAAGACACAAACTTTTATCTTTGTCTTCATTGCCCTGAGAGAATGCCTCTGCTTGAATTTTCCATCTACACAAGACCTTGATCCAGCTGCTTACAAGTTTTAGCAACTGAAAGATGACATACTAGCTTTTTCATAGTGTGATTTCAGATTAATTATAGTCCAGTTAAAATGTGCAACCTGACAGACAAGTAGGTGGTTCAATGCATATGTATTTGGTAAGCCTTTGTGTGAAGTTCTATTTATTTATTAGCGCACAGTTTCATCTACAGCAGCGCAGACTGTGAAAAAAGACAGGCGGACTGTTGTGGCTGAAATCATCAGGAAAGCAGAAGATTTCTACTATGGACAGAGAGAATACTCAAAAGTAATGAAAAAATGATTGAGTCTTGACTGTCAAGAAACACTGACAAGAAGAATCCTGAACTGATGGGATTTTTTGCAATTCAGGAAGTATTCTATGCAAAATTTACATGTGGTTGTTTTGCACAGAGGAAAGCTTCTTTTTCCTCCAGAGAAAATGGTGTTTTCTGAACAAAACAACCACATAGATGTCGACAGCTACAGTTTTCAGAGTTTCTCACAGTAAGAAGAAAACTGCTAAAACAACTCATTGCTTCCTTCAAGAAGGAAATTAATGAAGAATTATATCTCTGCTTCATATTTCTGTTTACCTTTTGGCCTTAGAAGTTGTTGCTTCAGATGCAATATCTTTTATCTGTCAAACCGTTCCCAACTCTCATTCTCCTGCTTTTCTTTTCTTCATTCCCTCTGCTAAAAGTAGGCCACACTTCACCTTTGCTGATCTATAATTTCCAGTTTTAATTACACAACAAACCTATCTGACACTAATGTGAATGAACTCAGCAGTATTTTCTGCTTTTATAAGCAGTAAATTAGGCAGAAAATGTGAAGCTGGAGACAAACTATCCCTAATGTATATTCATTTGACCCTTGTTTAAAAAAAAAATCCACCTTCAGTTCCCAATCTCATTAACTTGAACAAAATTTTCCTTGGAGACATTCACAACTGAAAGCAATTCCTCCCACATTTCTGCACTTCTGTTAACATCTTCAAAAAGTCACCGTTACTTGATATTAACTCATTTATATGTTATTCTTGCCATGATTTATGCTGTTCACTCTATGCCCCTTTTCGCACAGTTTTTTTTGTGCAAGGGCCCCTTGAATGTCGCGTAAATGGGAGTGTCGGTTCATACGACGCACTCCCATTCACGCGACGCTCAGGATCCTATAGAGGGACACGCATGCATTTTCTTATTTTCGGCTCTAAGCCGAAAATACTGTGCGGTCGCACAATGCTCGAGGGGCCCTCACGCACTTACCTGAGTGCGGTGTGCCGAACAAGCCGACCCAGTCGCGCTTCCTCCCCCAGCGCAGCCTACAGCTCCCAGGCTGCGCTGCGGAAGGAAGGGGCGCTAGTGCGACAGTCGCGCTACCAGGAAGCAACCTGCAGGACGAAGAGCAGGGAAGCGGCAGCTTTCCGGATGAGGCTTTTCGCACAAGATGCCCTCCCCAGTCGCGCAAACGGGTAAGGTGCGAAAAGCCTCTATGGCTAGTTTTAAAAAATGTCAATCTGTCATACTGAGCCAGAGTTGCTACATCAATATGAGGGGTTTTTTTTCCTACTCCTGTCTTTAACCACCAATGGAGTGGGGCAGGAAAACCCACTATATAGTTATTATGTACTTGGTGCAAATACATGTTTATGACCCTGAGAACAAGTATTGGGGCTGCATGCTTCTCCTTCATTCCTCTCCCCCGACACACAACAACTTCACCATGGAAGATCTTGCTTTTGACTAATCCAGATCTCCTCATTACACACAGAAAATGAAAGTCTGTTTAATGGTTGTTAAATATTTTAGGATAACTAGTTGTTGTTGCTGTTATGTGCCTTCAAGTTAATGGTGACCCTCAGTGAACCAATCATGGGGTTTTCTGGGAGCTGAGTGTGTGTGATGCACCCAAGGTCACCCTATGAGTTTCCATGGCTGAGCCAGGAATCAACTCCTGAGACGCTTCCACACAAGACTGGCCCCCTCTCGAAACTGTAAACCCCAGGATTCCATAGAATGTTGCAAGTGGAATCATAGTGCTATAACAGCCTAGCGCAGAAATGGCATTGGTCTCCACGGTCATAGTCTAATGCTCAAAGCACTATACCACACTAGCACTCAAGGGGAAGCCAAAAGGAGATAAGGCTCAATGGTTATTTCATAAACCATATTTTTTAAGCCAAAAACTTAACTCTGAAATCAGGTTTTATCTAGACATGCCACATTGAGCTTTTTTGTGAGATATAAAAGGAAACGAGGAATCTGTAAAATTGTTACCTACTTTTGCCCTAGAATAAAAGAAGGAAATGTCCCTTGCCACTAATGTCTACCTGGTGGAACATCACAGTATCTGATAGATTAAAAATATAGAGAAGTATGATTCTTACTAGTTTTGACACTGAATTTTATAATGTCCTGACAGAACTGCAAGAGCTTCTGATGGTTCTCTCCAGTGTCTTTCAATTCCAAATCAAGAAGTGTTTTCAGTTTTTCAGGAGGGTGCCATTCACACACCTGATCATGAGGAGGAAAAAAAAAAATAAAGTCTGTAGAAAGAAATGGTTTGAGGATGACAAATATTAAAGTTGGCCAGAACATTTTAAAATTTGAATTTAAACTGAAAATAATTTTTTAACATTTCAAAATTTTAACATCAAGCTGAGAAACTATGCCCATCTTTTTTGTACCTCTACTAAAATAGACTGCTTTAAAATTTATCCTCTAGTGCAGGAAACAGATTTGAAATATGGCATTGTAATATGACACTAAATATTTTTTTAAAGAAAAAAATTCAATATGTTCAGAGGTAGAATCTTGATATGACATGCAAGCAACATATCTCATTACAACTTCTTCAACCATAATTACTCCATGAAACTTGCTTGGTATATATTTCTCCATAATGTTTCTGCAGTCCGGTGCACAAAGGGTAAATTACTGAGTTTAAAAAAAAAAGTACTTGCCAGTTTTTATCTTTGAGACAGACCACATAATTAGTAGGAAAAAACTGATTAGCTCAATAATATTCATGTGTCAAGTGTTAATTACATATAAAAAGTACTGCATCTTTCTACCTTTTCTGTTACATCAGCAGCTTTCTTTATCACCTCCTCCATAATGATCTTAGTGGCCTCTTCCACAAACTTCTCTCCTGCTTCTGAGTCTGCCACTGGACCATTTAAAATTACACCGTCCACTAAGATTGCATTCTTCCTTCTCTGGAATGTTTCCTGTTGGTTATTCGTTTCAGCTGTAAATGATGCAAGGTAAAATGAAGACAACAGTATCATGCACAGAATTCTAAAAAGTAAAATGTCACAATAAGTAAAATGTCACAATTATGTCTATATGGGAATGAAGACTGAGAGAGAAAATTGGAAAATGGCTGAATGCTGTGTACTTCCAGAATGCTGGTAGATAAGATAACAGCCTTGTTAAGTATTCACTGGGTATCTTTTGAAAATAAATATTTAGAAGAAGAGTTTGTAGATAACTATCTAAACACTAGCAAATAGCCAGAGTAGCAAAGTAGAAAGACAGGGAAAATGTGCACACAGAAACACACACATCTTTTTAAAAGGTTTCAAAATTATGCTTACACATTGCAGGGGAAAAGTGCACTGCTTACTAGTCACCAGCAATGCTAAGGAACTAACCAATGCCCATTACATGTGTCCTATAACCACAGTGCACATAGTGAATGAAAAAGCAACAGAAGGGGAGGAATCCTTTTAACACAGCAACAAGGTTTTGGCTTTTTTTGTGCTACCTGAGAGAAGATGCTTCAGTCACTTTGCACTTCATCATACATATCTTACCCAGAGAGAATCTGGGAGCTGCAGTTCAAAAAATGAATCTTTTCACTCTCTAATCTATGTGTATGTATTATATATACAAGACTGTGAAAATAGTAATTCATGCTCTGGTCACATGAAGTGAGATCTCCAAAAGAGATCAATCTGTAATGATTCTTGGATGGGACTTAGAGGTTTCATCTCACACATGCCATCTCAGACAGAACTGCTGAGAACATTTTATGGCTAAACAAACCACATGGGTCTTTGTTTGATCTATAAACTCTTCAACAGCTTTGGCCCTATCCTCCTCAAAAAATTGATCTCTGTTAATCTTGTTCCATCACAATTCCAAAAGATCTGTAAAGAAACCCCTCTCAGGCACAGTACGTGTGTGTCAGGTTTATATAGTAATGGCACCAAGAGAAGCAATCTTAGGTTTCCTCTTTTCAGAAGATTTCCCAGATCCCTAGTATCTTACAGCAGCTTTATAAAATGTGTTTCAGCTGAATCAAACTTTTGTAGACCATCTAAACTGGAATACTGTACATAGTGAGGAAAAGCAGGATGACAAACAAGGGCACATGGACCTTTAGGACTTAAATACAAGAAGGCATACTCTTGGCAGGTTCTGTTTGTTGTGCAGGAATAAGTACATCTGCGCATTATGTTTTCACCTATTGATAGGTTCTAACTGAGTAGCTTCTATTTTAAGTTTTTGCAACAATGAGACTGAAAACTAAGCAGACTTGAAAACATAACATTTGAAAATTATGTTATTATCATTTTTTCCATCTATACCATTCCTCCAATCCTGCTGTTCCCACTTTTTCATCACAAGAAAAATATCATTTGCCATACAAATGGATTTTTAAGTGGGGGGCGGGGGGAGGAGAAGGAGGAGGAAGAGGAAATTTCTTGGTATAAATGGAATAAACATATATGGGGTGAGAATCTATTAGTCCACCTGATTTAGTTATGTATGTATTACATGGTTTAATCATTAACTCACTACCTTCAGTTAGACTCTGCTTATCCAGCTACATGATCAGGGTAGAGCAATTGAAAATGTAGGTACAAATATCACTCTCCCCCACCCAAAATCCACCCCATCTCTTTTTCATGTATTGAGGCTCAAATGTTTCAGAAGCCCAGTAACAGAAGTTATTACTATGACACCACCAATAATAGCCACCAGTATCAATACAGTTCAGATGAACATAACTCTCACACATAAAGCCATTGTAGTGACATGTATGCTAAAGGGAAAAAGAAGAAGACGACCTCAATGTGATCAACATACACAATAATGCTTTCCATATCGGGATGAGAATTATGTGGCCAACTGGATCCTTCTGGCACAGGAATGAACTTCTGGGTCTTTGATTCCCCAGACCCTCCCACTGCAATTTCTATTTGCTAAAAATGGAAAATTCCACTTCCTAAGACTTCCAAGGCATCCCCATTTAATCTTTGGATTTCCCCTGCCTTACATCTTTAAAAGGCTCTCAGAAGCAATATTTGAAAACCAGAAGTGACTGTGAATCACTTCCAGTTTGGGTACAGTGGCAGTGTGCAACCTCTGGGGAATGGCAATATCAAAACATAGGACAGGAACAGCTCTTGGAACTTCTGTGGCCACTCACCCTAGCTCTATAAGCAATATTCAGTTTCTAAGTAAACACTGCCTATGTGGTGAAACCAGGAAACAAACGAGAGATATTGAGGGACTTAGGGGGAATCCGGGTATCAAAGGCAATAGGAAAAAGAAACCTAGGTGAGACCTTCCCCCCAAAAAGCTAAAGATTGTTCCCAGAAAAAATAGGGTATCCTCCAACATTTCAAGATGAAAACTGGGGCATGTCTGGCCAAGCAACATCTGAATGTGGTCAAGATGGCAAAAGCTATCAATAAGGAAGAACAATTTAGGAGAGGATGCAGCAGCTTGCTTTTGTGTGTTCGTTTGTTTGTTTCCTATCCCATATTTCTCCCGAAATGGAATCTATATTATCTGTACACTGCAGAAATGTCTATGCCACTGTGTTGTCTTATGGGGCATTAGGATGAATAAGGTGGCTCAAACGCATAAGCTATTTGATGGCAACTTATCAATATTGTTTTGTAAAAATCTATCTATTAACCAGAATTCTATAACCCAATTACGTCAGCATTGTATTCAGTGACTATAAAAAGAAAAGTAGATGACAACAGCTATGATATCCAGTAACTGGAACACATGGCCATGAAAGGCAGCATCTCTCCATCTGTAGCAAGATGTTCTACCTGGTATTTATTTCTTACAAGAAATGAAGGAAATCAATGCCAGCTGAATTTACACAAAAGGTATTTAAAGATCTGAAACCCTCATTTCAGTTACCAGCTAGGAGCATTTAGCAAGATCCTTAAGGAACTCTGCATACTTTCGTCAGCTGAGGTCCACTTCAAGGGTTAAAACAGCAACTTGAGAATGGAAGTAAATAGGTTGGTGAGCAACATAGTAATGTGGTCATATTAGAGGGCTTCAGTATGTGTCACTTTGCAATGCCAGAGTATATATGGGCCAAACTGCAAAAATGGTCTTATACTGAAACAGTCACACAGTTGCTGAGCCATATATTCATGCACCAATCTACTCATGTGACCCTGATATTGCAGAGCACACACAACGTGCATTTTGGGTCAAGCACATATTTCTGGTTAAAGGCCGCTGAGCTTGCAGAGCAATTAATATCACCCAATAGAATTGCCCTAAAAGTGATCTCACAGGTTACCGACTGTGCAAAATATCTCACAAATAAGACTGCAAAAACAATTACAATGCTAGCATCTTAGTTTGAAATCAATGCATCTTCTCTTTGGATGCTCCAAATCTATTTAAAAGAGAGATCAGAGGAGGGTTGAAATCAATGTCCATCTCTAAAAGAAATATCAGCATTACTCATGTGTGAACATCCAAACATCTTCATTTATTCCAGTGAGTTTGTTATACTAGCCAAAGGCCATAACAAACACATTAAAAATATACAAAGCATACTAAATGTACAAAATGCAGCAAAATAATATTCTAGACAGAAACAAATATTGCTATAGACAATAATAAGATAATTTTTAAAATTCTACAATATAAAAGAATTTGAAAATTATCAGGAAGAAAATCAAATTTATACATTAAGTTTGTGACACAAGTTGTGGCAATTTATCTAACTCCTTCTTTCCTCTTTTTTATAGCCCCCCCCCCCAATAGGTACTTTGTATGTTGTGTCATGCAAAAGAAATCAAACCAGTTCTTTCCATCTCTCTCCCAGCTTGACTGTACAAGGGAGAAAACTTCCAAACATCCAAACTGGATATTTTCCATCTCATCCTTTTTTTAAAAAAGTAAGTATCAGCTGTGTTCCCACAGCACAGTAATCTGAGATTCTGGGGAATGTTGTCTTATTGTCCATAGACTAATGGGTGCAGATGCATGCAACTCATTTAGCCCTGCTTTGCTTATGTCAGTAAGGCAGCAAACTAAAAATGGTTTGCTTCAAGGGTCATCCAAACTGAGAGTCTTTTTCGTTGCTTCCTAAAAGCTGCAATTTGTAACCCAATCATAAGCCCTTATAAACCAGGAGCCTGGAGTTTACTGACATCCTGAACAAGCCATTTCTTTTAATTGCTTGTTCTTGTGAGAGAATTCAGACTTAACGTTCTGTGAAAGCACAACCCTTGAATAACTTACTCCATGTCATCCAACACTGGGACTTGATGTTCTGTGGGTTTGTTCCCTCTACCCCAAGGTAAAGCAGTTTAATTTGGCTCCTATTGACATGCTTTGCCTGTCACAATGCCTAAATTTATCACCAGACCTGACAGTACAGCTTCCTAAAAGATTCACACTCTGCCTGCAAAGAGGTCTAGGGCCTCATATAGGATAGAAAAATGCAACAAAATCCAAATCTGCAAAAAAATGGTATCTTTATTGGACCAACTAAAAAAGTGCACAAAATACATCACACAAGCTTTCAAAGCTTCACTGGCAGGCAGATATTAAAAATCATACAGGAGAAGAAAAGTGACACAGTGTTAGAGCACAAGCCTACATTTTGTCTTAAACGTCCCTTCTGTCATCAGTTAAGATGGGCTGGAAAGATATTAGTGAAGACAGAGGCCACTTCTCCTCTTGGCCATGTGGGATCCAGGGCCAAAGAGCAATAAAACACAAGCTTTTCTAGATGTAATCACATAGAGACTTATTAAGAAATTCAGTGTTCTCTGCTTAAAAAGGGGGCAGTTAACGTCATACAGGACAGAGTTCTCCTGGATCTCAATGGAAGCTACTATGCTGAAATCTTATTGCCTGTGTTTTACTGCCCTTTCTTCCTGGTCCTCACACGGCCAAAGAGGGGAGTGGCCTCCGCACTGATATTCCTCCAAAGCATCTTAACTGAAAATAGAATTGACCTCTGAGACAAAATGTAGGCCTCTACTCTAACATCGTCACTTTTCTTCTTCTGTATGATTTTTAACCTCTGCGTCTGATCAAGATGCCAGTGAAGCTTCAAAAACTTGCAGGATGTTTTGTGCATTTTGGTTGGCCAATAAAGGTATAACTCTTATGGATTTGAGATTTTGTTGTATTTTGCTTGTGCACACAGGATAGAAGCAGAACCAGATATCAAAAGGAGACACTTTGTAGTGTAGAAAAGTAAAACTTTGTTGTTGTTGTTTTTTCAATTGCTTTTATTTCTGGTCACCTCATGGCCCTGTGGTGTGTGACCCAGCCCATCTGCACAGACCCTCCCTTTATCCCACCAAAGATGCTGGCTTGTGATTGTAACACAACCGCTTTTCAACTCCTACATGGTTTTTTCACCATCTTTGCCTGACATAGAAACTTGTGACTTTGACAACTAGCACGATGAATTTTGGACTCTTCTGGCTAGCCTAATAAAGTTATCCCCACAGTGTGTGATTTGGATTTTTTTTAATGGTCAATAGGGTTATCCTGCCAGTATATTTTTTTCCCAGTAATAGTATGCCCAAAAAGGTTTATTTTGAATCATTTGGTGTCATTTACCTGTTGGGACAGAGCCAGCAGACAGTGCAGAGAATGGTGTTACCTCAGGAAGAAGCCCTCCCTGGGTTGAATGTTAACACCAGCCTCCTTGCAGCTATTGCCGTGGCTCGAGATATTTTACTGAGCCTTGAGTTACATCTCCAGCTAAGACTGATGTAGCCATCCCATTTGCCCATGAAGGTTTTCTCACCTTGGCTCCTCAGTACTGTTTCACTGTCGGGAAAAGATGTACAATTATGCCCACAGCCTCCCAAGAGATGTCATGGTTAGCTGACCCTAGCTCAAGGAAGTGACAGTGATAGCTTGCTGATTGTCTGTGTCTTGTTTTTACTTGTGTTTTTTGTGCTCTTTTGAGTTGCGACTTCATTTCTTCCTTATTATGTGCCCAGACAACAAAAATGATCAGGAGGGTTCAGAGCAGCGAAATACGTTTCTGTATATTTTATTCTCTCCCATATGAAGTATGGACTTCATTTTCGACCTCTAGTTAGAGGGACTCTGAGAGATTTGTGCCTGATTTAGTGATTTTTCACTTTGGTCTCTGTATGGGTGTATTAGGCCAAAGGTTTATTGACTGCGAGGGAGGGGGAACCTTTTGTACAAAAGACAATGCTTTGCACAGAAAATTGTGTTCTATGTAAAATGTGATGATTCCTGTACAAAAATAATGACTTTTGCACAAGTCAAGGCAAGACAACTGCACAAGGTTCTTGTACAATTCCTGCAAAAGAGTCCCAAAATGTGAAATATCTTGTAGTGGTTGACCAATTTTTTCCACGGTTTGATGTGTCTTATTGAGAATAAGGAGGTTTACTGGTGTTTTTTACAACCCTAGTTTGGAAGCACCACTGTTACAGTAGTCGTACCACAAGGGAAATTGTTGGATGGTTTCAATGATCCAAAGAGCTGTTAGATCTATCCCCTCTGATCCTCACCTTCTTCTGAAAGCGATTGTGTTGTCCTGTTAATTCCTCTCTAGCCTGCAGGTGCTGATTCTAAATGTCACTTGCTGCTAATGCATTACTACCATACCCTCCAACTGTCCCAATTTATCAAGGACAGTGCTAAGTAACTGTCTAACACCCCACTATTTCAGCTCCCTTTAAAAATGTTCAAGTTTCTTTCTCCTCTTCCCATTTTCCTCCTCTGTCCTCAGCTTACACTGAATTCAAAGGGCAAAATTAGTTTTCACTCAACAAACTTAGTGGGGAGCCGGGGGAAGGTAGATGCACAATCTTGCCCTTCCCTGTAGACTCAGGCAGAAACAAACTGCTGAAGCCTCTCCTAGCTTGTGTGTTCACTACAATTAATAACTTTTGCCATCTCACTGACATTCTGTCTTACCTTCTCCCAGTTTGGGAAGTGGCTTACAACAATTGTAACAAATACAGCTAAAAACTACCTCATACAAAAGTTTAAAATATAATGAGGCTATAAATAAAATTAAAACTAGTTAAAAACATAACAACAAAAGAAAACAATGAATAAGCAATGCAACACACTAGGAAAAGCCCATTTTCTCTGACAATTAGTCTTCAAAGGCTGCTGGAAAATAAGTGTTCTCCTGCCTGGGAAAAGATGGCGAGGATGGAAGCAGTCTAACAATTCTTGGAAGTGAGATCCAGAGCCTGAGAGCAGCCAACAAGAAGTATCTCTCCCATGTTCCCACCAGATGTACCTGTGAAAGTGATATGACAGAAAGAAAGACCTTTCCAGAAGATCTCAAAAAAAAAAAAAAAGGAGAATAAAGTTCAAATAATCTGGATATGAGCTATTATCTATGACTATATTTTGGATAAAGAAGCTGACACAGCATATGTTACTGAATGGATGAACTGGGAAAGTGGCTTTCTTCCAGACCTGTCCACCATAGTGGATAGTGCATTATTAACATAGCTTGAAAAGTAGTGAGGATTTGTTATAATCTAGAAGAAATCTATCTCCAACACCAGGAGACCAGTGCTGATGTACAGTGTTTGTGTTTGATGTTGCACCAGACTAATGGTTCTGGTGGTATAGCAACACTGTCCAATGTCACTGCCCATCAATCTCCCTGTTGCAGCTGGATGGAGGAAACTTGCTGGAAAGCTCCAGGAGAATATTCTTGGGAGATTTCAACATTTAGATAGGTGATAAGCTCAGGACATCATGGCCCCCATGATAACCATGGGGCTGTCTCCACATGCCATCAACTCAACATATGTGGTACATAATTCTCAATCCAGAAATTTCAACTGAATATGAGACTAGAAATCTGAAATTGGGAGCAGGTGTCTCCATATCTCTATTCTTATGGGCACATCATCTCCTGGTGAAGTTGAGATTGACAGTTGCCCTTTTTTTACAGGTGTGATGGGCCTACTAAGGTCTGCCTAGGAGGGTTATGGAATTGAAGGAATTTCTGGATACTCTTGTAAAATTTAAAGTTAGCATGACTGGTACCTATGTTGAAGCCCTTGTCTTTCTGTGCTATGATGAGATGGAACAGGTTACTGGCAGGACTGCTTCCAAGTGCTGTCCTAGCATTGCAAGCTCAACAATATCTCTAGTTTATTGGGAATCTATGGACTATTAAATATTCAGGATGGTTATATGACACAGGTGGCACAAATTCCATAGCAAATATGACTGAACAAAATGTCAGTGACAGTGATGGAATGGTTGTATGTCACCATCATTGTCACATCCTCAAGTAGACATCCAGTAGAATGTTACCAGGTTGTGAACCAGTTGCTGAAATGTGACTTTGGTCAGGATGCGTTAGAACCTTCAGGGGCTTGCAGTGACAAATCTGCAAGGCACTTTGATGCTAAAGTCAGTTATGTCCATGCTGGACTTGAAGTCATTATTGATATAATTCCAGTGGTGATAGCCAGAACTCCATCTAGTCTGCAAAATCAATTTCACTTGATGGAGCCAGGAGGATGTGGCCAACCACTTCTTGTTTTTAGTCCATTTTGGACACTAATAATGGGGGGAGGGGGGAATGAAAGGTGCCTGTGGCCCTGAAAGAGGTAACTATGTGTATCTATTAACTAAGAAACTGTGTTTCAATAACTTCCCCCAGTTAGTAATATTCCCTTTAGGAAGAAGTTCTTAGAGGCATTTGTGGGGGCTCAATTCCAGAAGATTTTGGAAGAAGCAAATTAATAAGTCCTCTGGCTTAGGTCTGGTACTGAAATGGCTTTGGTTTCCCTGGCAGATGATCTTTGTTCAGTGAGCAATAACAGGAGTGTGACCCAACTGATCATTCCTTGATATGTTGCTGTTTTGTTTTGATATCAAACATAGCACCTTACTGAATTGTTAGGCTGGGTTTTGAAAGCTCCAGTCACACTTGTAAGGTTGGTTTCAGAAGGTAGCATGGGCATATTTTCATTCAGTTGCATGTTATTCTGAGCTGACATGCCCTACAGGGATCCATTTTATATCTTATGCATTTTAACATCTACATGAAACTACTGGATGAGGTCATCAGGGAGTAAGGAGAGGGATGCCATCAACAGGCTGAGGACACCCAATTTTATCTCTCCATTTTGTACAAGTCAGATGAGCCTGTACAGTATTGACTTACAGCCAGTAATGATCTAGATGAGAGTTAATAAACTGAGATCCAGCAAGACCAAAGCCTTGGGTAGAGATGGTTCTTGTGTCCAGGAACTAAGTGTGCAGCCTGTTCTGGGGAGAGGAAACATATAGCTTGGAGGTGTTTCTTGAACCAGTGCTGTCACTTGAGACTCAAGTGTCTTCAGTGGGTAGAAATGCCTGTTATCAGCTTTGGCTGGTTTACCAACTACAACCAACTACAACCATTTCTAAACAGGAATGGTCTGATTGCAGCAATTCATGCTCTAGCAGCTACTTAACTGGATTACTGTAATGTCATACATGCCCTTAAAGATGACCTGGAAGCTTCAGCTAGTGCAGAAATGTTGCAGTCTAAACTTTAACTTATACAGTCAGGTGGAAGCATGTTAGCTACCTATGCACTTCAAGGATTAGTTCAAGATGCCTAGTACTTACCTAAATGGCTTGGGATCCAAATATTTTGCAGGAATCTCTCTCTCTAAATCAACCTGCCTGAGACCTGAGGAGGAGCCTTCCCTAATAACTTGGTAGCTATATTATTTACCAAGAAGGGAGACAACTTTCCCAGTTATTATGCCCCAGTTGGGGAATGGGGAGCTAGCACGGCTTGAGCACTGGACTACAATTCTGGATATCAGGGTTCAAATTTTCACTCAGCCATGGGTGACCTTTGGCAAGTCACATCCTCTCAGCCTCAAGAAGGCAAACGTAAACCTGCTCTGAACAAATCTTGCCAAGGGTCATTGTATGTCAGAAACAACAATAAAGTTGGGGAATGAGATTGTTGTTGTTCTCTGTTTTTTTGTTGGTGCATTTTGGAGGTTTAATTACTTTAATTATACTTAACTGTATTCGCTAAACTTGCACAGTGCTTTGATCTTTAAAATGAAAGGTAGTTTAAAATATTAAAAGCAAAGAAGAAAAGGGGAAAGACATGTAAGTTTCTATAAAATGAAACAGTTTGCTGGCAGATAACAAAGTGTGACTCTCCAGCTATTAGATGACATTTCCAGCAGTTCTGGGTAGTACAGCCAATAATGAGGGATATTGTGATTTACAGTCCAGCAACATCTGGATGATTGCAAGTTGATTAATCCTGGTACATACAGAAATACAGATATACACATGTAGACACATGTATTTCTCTCCACACACAAACCCTGAAAAATTGTATAAAATGATACTCCACAGTTAAAATAGGGCACAGAAAAGTCCTAGGACTTAACATTTCAGGAAACAAGATACAGAGATGGGAATTTCCTACAGAAACCAACTTCTTGCACCAGACCTCACTCACAGTTTAGTCAAATGAGCACATAAATTGCAATGTGATGCAAAAAAAAAGTTTTCAGCAGCAAATGGTAGCAAATCAACAGCATTAGAACTATGCATATTCGGAGCATCAGCAACTCTTAAAACATCTACATGCTTCATTATCTAGTCTCTCTAGAAGCCAACAGAAACACTCAGTGCTTCAGAACAGAACTCTTGTTGTATCAATTAAATTTTAAATATGAGTGACTACAGTTTTAAGCTGAATGACCTACAAGGAATTTGGTTTGTTGCCATAACACTGTGCATTGTGTTAAAAACTAAACTAGGTTCCATTATATCATTATTTATTAATAACAGGGGATCCACTGCTCATACTGATCTTATGTAATCATTTGTCTATGAGTACACACAGTTAAAATAATGGTCAGTCTAGAGAAGAAACAAACACTCTTCTCTGCAGTAAATCTACTTAATATATCTAGAAAAGCACAAAAGAAAATTACTGTAGATCACAGTATGATTTCAAGAACACTGGATGTTGTCTCAAGTTAGGGATGGGCAACTGCAATAGATCCAGAGCAAATTTCCTGCCCTTAAAACTCACTCAAACTTCCAAAAATTCCAAGAAAGAAATTTGGGAGTGGTTAAATATCTAATTCTGTTTCTGAAAAATAGCTATTCCTGATACTGAACAGTACAGCAGACTTTACATTTAAAATTACTGTTCCTAGAAACTTCTAAGAGAAGCAATGAACCTCCTCTGCCAGAAAAGAAAAAAGCTTGGTGGTGCCATGACCACAAAACAGTCTTGCAGGACCACATGATCCCCACTTTGCTCACTCCTGCCTTAAATGCTTAGAAATGTGTGATACAGAAAAGTCAATTCCAAGCACACAAAAAGCACACCGAATAGCTCTTTCTGAAGTCATAGGCAATTTCTCCACTACACTGGTATAGTGCAATAGTGCCACTTTCAACATCCTATGGAATTCTGGGCTTTGCAGTTGAGAGAGGGGCCTTTAGAATTCTCAGCCAGAGAGCTCTTTGGCCTCAGTAAACTACAAAGCCCAGAATTCCACAGGATGTTGAAAGTGGAATAATAGCATCATAACAGTGTAGTACAGAAATGGCCTTAGTATTCTAGCTGCCCCTTGTTAGAGTTTTCTTCAACTCAGTCAGTATTTTTACCATGACCTCCAATTTCTGGAGACAGAAGTTGCATAAGAAGAGCTGTTAACACTCCCGTCCCTTTAAGTCTTCTTTCTGACTCTCTGCTGCAGCCATGAGAGATTAAAAGAAATTACTTGCAATTTTAACTTAATCTGTCATTACATCCAAACTGTGATGAGATGGGTCTCTGTCTAGCTTAAAACTATAGTCAGTAACAAATCAGGTTTATGATGGTTTGATCAAGGCTTGCCTGAACAAGCCTAGTTAAATCTAACAGGTTTCTCTGTAAGCTCAAATGTAAAAAAGAACCATCTGTTTCAAAAATGAAGCAAATGTTTCAGATTTCTTCCTCAAGGTCTCACTGGAGGAGACAGCACATGAAATTCAAGGCCCAAACACACAACACTGATCTACACTTTAGTTTTGGACTTATAATGGAACAATGTGTTGCTTTGTTTTCATTGTACAACTTCTAGTGAACCAGTTTTGGACAAAACAGATATATGAACAAAGACAGTAAGCAGACACTCACCAGTCCAATTTATTTAAAATGAAATTTTAGACAACAGAAAGAATGGCTGTGTTTAAATGTACTGTAATAGCATCTAGAAGTATTGTGATGTCTTTCACATTTGAATTTTAGGGTGAGAATTTATGAACTACTTGTAAAGGCATTGTAGAAAAGGTGGTGGGGGATTACAACACTGCCCTATGCAAGAGACAGTAAAGATGCATGCAATATAGACTAAAGGGCTAGAAGCTAGATAGACATAGGCGCACAAGAAAAAGAACAACTGGAAGGTCTACATCAAATGGTGACTTTTTAAAATGGAAAGAATTTCAATTTGTACAAGTTAAGGCACACAGTCTTCTTCAATCTCCCCTGCCTACTATAGTCCACTACACTTTATCATGTTCTGCTCTGGAGACATCTCCAACCCCCAGAATAAGTCTTTTGAGAAAGATGGAAAGGCTTAAGTAAGAAGGAGAAACTAGCAAAACCTGGTTGTACTTACTGAAGTAAAGCCACCTTTGGATGCAGTCCAACGTATTTGCTACTGAGCAGCAGGTGATGGGTTCCATATCTTAAGTGTTGAAGCTGTCCTGGGAATAGGCTGAGCACCTTGGATAGCTCCTTAAAGTTCAGTCCCAAAGCAGATCCACCACCCCACTGAGATGGAATCCACAAGCCACCACTGATACTAAATATACATCCTGGCACTGACATGTGTGGCAAAAATGTATATCCACAGAAATTTCCACAGTTTATTGATTTATTGGCTCCTGCCCTAAGAAAACCCAAAAGCTGTTCCCCTAAAGTTCTACTGAAACAGAAGGAAATTGCTACAGTTATTTATTCTAGCTTTTTATTCTTGCCATATATACATCTGTAATTTCAATTTGGTTACAAGGAAGTGTAAGAAACATAACAGTATCAGATTTCTCATCATTAAAAAAATTCTTAGGAAAGCATTTAACAAGCTCAGCAAACATCTCTAGGTAAAGAAAAACTCAAATGCATCATCAGGGAAAAAAGATTTATCCTTTCCTGCCCACAGTCTTGAACATAATATGAAATTAAAAGCAGTAATCCTATGCACACTTAACAACAGTAAGTCTCACTGAACTGGGCGGATCTTACAGCTGAGTAGGCATGTACAAGATTACACTTAAGTACTTTTGTCAATCTCTCACTAGCTGTTTAGCTGAACACAACTGGAAGCAGGTCACTTCCAAATTGGAGCATAAAAGGAAGCACGCAGAAAACAAATGAAGATTTCAAATACTGTACATATTTTTAAATAATAAAATGAGCATTTCTCTATTCCCATTTATTCTCTTAAAACAGTCTAGTGTTATATTTACTCTCTTTCACAGTAATCCTTTCTACAATTTCTGTAAAGAGAGAATACTTCAAAAAAACAAGTGCATGTTTTAGAAGGAATTGTCACTTTCTGTAGTGCCTCAACGCCACTCTGCACCCAAAATTCAGAGTCTCAAGTTTATGTTGCATAGGCCACTTCTATATATTGCTATGCCAAGGCATTTGTTACAGAACTTCTTTTTTCCAGTGCATTCTGCTCATCCAGAATTTCAGGGAAAAGGTTGCTCAGTCAATCACCGTTAATTCAATCAATCACCCATCCCTCTTGAAGTACTTTCTCCCAGACAAGTACTGGAGATACTTCATGGCTGCTGAATTTGCCAGTGTGAATTTGCTATTGGAAAGCATCAGAGGTGATAAGAAGCCTAGAAATGTGCCATATGTTTATATGAAAGATAAGAGCAATTAACAACACTCATTCTTTCACTTGCTTATTTTGGTTCATTAGATACATTCTGGATTAAACCCAGGTTTGTATTGTTCCATATGGAGCTATAGCAAAAGACTCCAAACTACTGAAGCAACAGCAATTCATCCTACAATGTTAAGCATTCTTCTGCTTTTTCAAATACTGGTAAATAGAACTGAACAATGAGAATAATGCTGACATTTGGTCATGAGGACCAAAACTGTCAGATAGGACCACGCCAAAGTATAGTGGCAGGTACATCATTATCTCTCAAGCTTATCAGGCTCTCCTTTCTTTGTAAGCTTTTAAAGAAATATAATACCTTTCACATTCAAAAAGTATAAAATTAGAAGATACAAACCATGAGACTGTTTACATGTAGTGCAAAAACACAAATCATAGTAGTTTTATACTCACACACTCCCCTGATGCAACCAGAAAAAGAGAACTGAAATCTTTGTGAAATGTTTTCAATTAAGGACAGACTAACATGGCATCAGACCAAAAACTGTAATCAATCTTAACTATAGTTAGTGAAAACAAGACAGCCTCATTGAAAATAATGGTTGATGTTGGCTTGTTTCCACTAGCTATAGTTGAGCTTTACAACAATTTGTCTGATTAAAATATAACAAAAAAGCCACAGTTAGTCAATAATGGCACCATACAGTTTTGAACTTCTCCTAGCAAGACTGGAGGAGAAAGAGTATGTGAAACTTTTCTAGGTTCATTCTAATAATGCTGCAGCAAATGAAGCCTTGTACTAACTGTCCTTTCAAGTTACATGCAAACCTACTCAGATGTGTTTTATCTTGCCTCTTACATAATAAAATCCTGAAAATAAATAAATGCCAGAAAATGTTCACGTACCCACGTGAAGCACAATGAAAGAATATGTTCTCAGCGGTACATAGTTCACAAACTGAGAAACAAGAGCAGCTTAAAGCAAGACAAAAACAAAACACAGCTAAAGCATTGCTTGGCAACAGAATTTTAGAGACTTCTAAAACATAAATGTCTGAATTGTTGCTTGGAGCAGTACTCTCCAAACTATATTCCTGGATCTTCAATGAAAATACTTAAGAACATCAGAAGATCTGGACTGGATCTGACCAAAGCCCTACCTAGTCAAAGATCCTGTTCTTTGCTGGTCAGGAAGAGCACACAAGCAGGACATGAGCACAGTTGCACATTCCCACTTATGTTCTCAGTGTTCTGAGATATACAGTGGCCCCTCAACTTTTGCAAGGGTTTGGAGTGCAGACCCTTCGCAAGTCAAAAAAACTCTCCCCACCCGAGTGAGCGCTCCCCCTTCCACTCCCTCCTGGGGCTCCCCTGTTGCATTCAGCTGCCTGTGGCCCACACATCCTGCCTTCTTTCTGCCCACTTTCCCCCTCTATGCAACCTTAATTCGCACTTGTGCAAAAGGCCAGGGAATGGGAAGGGGAGAATGGGGGAGGAAAGCAGGCACTTCATGAATAATCAAATTCATGATGGTCAAACCAGCAAACGTGGAGGGAGAACTATATTGCCATTCACACTCTTTCTGCTAAATACTGGAGGCCATAATATGTAACCAGCATGACTAGCAGCTATTGACACATCATCTTCCATTAGTTTGTGTATTGTCTTTGAAAATCATTTAAGTTGACAGACTTAAGATGCCTTTGAGAATAAATTCTACAGCTTAGCTATCCTGTAAGACAGGAGTGGGCTACTGTGGAAGACCAGACATCAGGTGGAGACCCACATTCCCACCACATCTGCTCTTACCAAAAAAAAAAATTTTTTTTGCCCCCGAAGTGACCACTAAGAGACATGGAGGCATGGTTTTTTGGCCTCCTTCAGTTCTCCCTAGAGGGTGCTTTGTGACATTTTTATGGCATTCTGATGCAAAACATGTTTCTTTGAAAAAAAAAATTTTGACTCCTAGCACGTGTAGGGGTCTCCAAATGTGGTGGAAATGCCCTCTATACTCCCAGGGATCATTTCTGGGCATTCTGGAACAGGAAAAAAACCCTGAAGTTCAGGACTTATCCTGAGGGTGAAAACACCTCACTTTGCAGAAAGCATTATTTTCTACACAAGAAAGCAAGTTTCCTGACCAGAAAACAACAAGTGCTGTACAGGAAATGCCATTTTCAGCACAAAAAGAGCTTTTTTTCTCACTCAGAAGTAGTCCTGAGATGCAAGAGAGTGCAAGATCCTCCTTGTCAGGATTTCCCGACACTTGAAAAACTTGAATATTTATGAATATTCTTTCCATCTCTGTTTTTGATATACCTATGCAGAGAGAGTTCAACCTATAAGCCAAAATGTTTCCCACCTTGTCCACATTAATATGGCTATTATATTTTCTCACCAATAGTTGCTTCAGCTCCTTGAGACTCCTTCCTGAAAATGGAAGGTAAATGTCCTTTCCCAAACATCTTCTTCAATGAAGACAGCTACACAGAATCCATTCAGTTTGACTGCAGTCTCCCTATTCTAGCTTAGCATATCATATCATATCATATCACTATTATATCATTATATTATTTATATCACATATCATATGACCCTTATCATATAACTATTCAGTCACCCCTATATAAGAGTGCCAGATATCCTTTATTATAAGGTATGCCCCATACTTGAAGCCTGGAAAACTTGTTCCTTATAGGGCTGGCATCTGGTATCTTATCATAAGGAATGCGCCCTATATACAGGCTGAAAAGTTTTTCCTTTCATATAGACTGAGATAACAAAAAACAAAAACAAAAAACCAACCTGTATTTGAGAGTATAGGACCTTTCTAAAGATAGAAATGTGTGCTTCACAGAATTAATGATTGTGAACAGTATCTGAATTTCACAGATTAACTGGAATAAATCCGTTTATCAGGTCTTTAGGCAGAACACTGACTTGTTAACAGCTGCTTCCTGATTTGTCAACTCCTCATGTTATGAATTTCAACTGCCCCTTATTGCTATTTTAAAAACCTGGCAACATTGCCTCTACAGCTTAGTCTCCTGTTTCTAACTTCATTCATAGAACTTTCATTGCCTCTCCTAAAGTAATTAGTGATATGCTCCTGATTTTGTATTGCTTATTGTTTGCTTGTCTTTCTTTTAATCAACATTGTGTTTAACTCCTCATTTGGGCAGGATTTTGTATAAGACTCTTCAGAAGGAACTATTCTTTAATATAGTTTACTTCTAGTGACAGAAAATGCATTTATTAAGTATGTATGATGGTAACTCAAGTTACCTATAACTGCAAACACTTTTCCTCGTATATGTCTCCCTAATGTCATTCCTTTTCTCAAGAACACTCCAAACACTATGGGTAGGAAGTGAGGGGAAAAGCATGCTCTTAGTAGTACAGTCCATCCTTTGCCATTCATAGGTTTGACCTTTACAAATTTGATTATTCACAAGGTGTGCATGTGCCCTCCCGCTCTTCTCCTCCTCCCATTCCCTTGCCCTTGTCTCCCATTCCTTTGCCAGGCACAGAGAAGGAAGGCAAGCATGCCTGGGCAAAGGAAAGGCACACGAGCACCTTCTTTCTCCCCCATCCAGAGCTCCCCTCCCATTCCTTTGCCTTTTGTCCCAGTGTGGAGAAGGAAGGCCACACACCGCAGCAAAAACCAAGGGAATGGGAGGAGGAAGTGTGGGGTGAGATATTTGTAGTTTTTCCACTTTTGTCAGGGTTCTGCACCTGAAACCCTTGCAAAATGCTTCAGAGTCTTCTCTGAACTCTGATATGCTTGACTCTGGGCATGTAGCTATGGGAAGAACACAATAAGAGGGTATTGGTCCCCAATAAGAATTCTGACCCTTCCGTCCAATGAAATTCTCATTAAGCTTCCAAATTTCTAGTATTGTAATAACTTAAAACTTCAGTTGAGCATTTAGAAATATCATTTAGGCATCCAAAAACAGGGGGCAAGGCAAAAGTACCAAGGGAATTTTCTTGGTGAACAATTTTCAGTGGCTCACTCTCTGCAATTTAAAAATTTAGAGAGTGAACGAAACTTTCATTTGGGAGGAGGCAATGCTCTGATTTGCCCTCCTGCCCCCATAGCTACATCCTTGCTTGGGTCTATGTTGTCTTCACTGTGTAGATCAACACACTCCCATATACCCTTTCCTTTCCTTCCTATAGAGTTTATCCATCCTCGTAGGTTTTCATTATGGACACCATAACAAGCACTCCAATTCCCCCCATTTCAGCTCAAAGTTTTCTAGCACAGTAACACTTATACACAGGGATCTCTTTAAATGTCTCCCACAGGTTCCCCCTTCACTGTTATGTTCTACTCTATGTTTGTGGCCTGTTTTCAGAATTCCTCAATAAGAAGGCAAAAACCCCTAAATTCAGTTTATCTACCACTACTGATATCACCCTGTGATAGAAAGCCACAGGACAGAGTGTTTGATTCACTCTACAAGGTATATGAGGTGATGCAGTGAAGCTAAAGACCCCTGACCAGCAACCATCCTGAAGAGAAATGTTTCAAAGTTACAGTTGTGTTTATCTGGTAATTTGTATATCATACATTATTTAAGTATGCATCCTAGAACACTCTTTGAGCCTCTCAATAATGCACAGGAGTTTTGTAGCAAATATATTAAAGTACTCTGGCAGACAAACTTTTAAAGGAATGGTTCCCCAATGACAGAAAATTTTGGGAAGAATTTTTTGCCAAAGCCAAGCAGAGAGGGTTAGCAAGACAGAAGGAACCAACTGTCTGTTCCCCAATATTATTTGAAGTTATTTAAGATATACACTTTCAGAAATAAAAAAAAAAGATGCCTTGGCTCTTTCTGGTATTTTAATAAGAACACAAAATCAAATGCATCCCAGAAGATGGAAAACTGTCCAAGATCACTGTCTTAGCCTCATCTTGGCATTTGGGCCACACTTGCAGACCCAATCACATACCTTCCATCATTTCACAGATGAAAATCAGGACATATGGGGCCAAGCAACATGTGGTCAAGACAGCAAAAGTTGTCAATGAACACAGGATTTGGGAATGGTGGCAGCAGGTTCCTTCTGCCTGATCTAAATGGGAAGGTCAAGATTCTGCCTCTTTCCAATCCTTTCCTCTCCCAACCCCGCAGTTAAGTTAATTGAAGGCAAACTACTTTAGCACTTTGAACTCAGTTTGCAATAACCAAAGCAAGCTGAGGACAAAGAAGGAAAGTGAGAGGATGAAAGAAAAACTTGGGCATTTTAAAAACAGGATGACAGAGGAGCAACTGGAACCGTCCCTGCCAAATCAGGACAGCTGATGCATATGCAATTGCTCAGTGGGAAGCTTTTCTGCAGAAGAGGCTTTGGCAGCCATTTGATGCCTATCCTGGGTTTAGGTTACTATCAGATGAATTACTGTAGTTTTCCACACTTCAATGAGTACTTTAGGAACTTTTACCAAGACACAAATCCCACGGAGAAAAAAGAATTTAGCTTAAACTGCTTAAAGCAAAGCAGAGGGGAAAAAAATCTGGCACATAAAATACAGCTTGTCTAATAAGCATGAAAAATTGAGTTAATGTGCAATAACGATCCCAGTGCATTAATGCGATAGCAATTTTAGAAATTTAATTGACAAGATAGTTTAATGAAGTATAGGATGTTAAATTTGTCATTCATCTAAGTCTTACTAAACACCATTTTACTAACGATGGACTAAATCTGGTGTGAGGGTGAATTAGGATGAATTTACCTTGAGAAACAATTATATAACTATCATTATTGCTTCCATACCTTGCTTCGTCTACTGATTAACTAAGACCAATAATAATATTTAAAAAGATCTCCACAACTTTAATGCACAACATCAAATTAGCCCAACAACCGTGTGTAGTATGTGGGTTTAACAACCTCATACTCTTTTGTCAATCTTAGTAAGCAAACTTTGTGGGAGAGGGGAAACTTAGCAAGCTCCTAATGGGCTAAGTTCAGTTTGCTCATTCACAGTTCTAAAGACCTATCTTTACAGCTTATGTACACACTACTTTCATAGTAGTATCAGTCACAATTCCATTGTAGAACAAAATTATTGTGGTTTCTCTCCACATTGAATAAGGGATGCAGGTGAAGACTCACCCCACCACTGCCAAATCTGTTGACAGAAACAATCATCTTCACACCTCTCTTGCCTCTGGAAGGGCTATCAGATATTCTTCTCAGGCTCAGACTTGGCCCTTGGATCTCCAGCTGCAAACATCCACTCTATAACAATCACAATTACCTCTAGAGCAATCTGTGGTCATGTTCACGACTTCAGCTGGCGATCAGAGCTCTATGGCTTTTATTCATACTAACAGCTATACAAGGGAGAAAAGCAGCTGTACACTTCTGCTATGGATGAATTCTATGGCAAACTGGGGACTAAGACAATTAAGAAACTGTACAATTAATTCAAAGACAGGTTGCTAAGCTGCTAATTGGGGCTATGTATTGAGATTGTATACTGCTAGAGCTTAAACAGCTGCAGTGGCTTCCTGTTTCTGGGCTCAATTCAAGATGCTGGTATTTATCTTTAAAACTTATATGGCGTAGGACCAAGAATATCTGAAAGATCATCTGTCTCTATATATCTGCTGGTACATTAGGATCCTCGAGGCATTCCTCCAGGTGCCCTCAGTATCCAAGGTAAAAAAAACCCAGAGACAGCTTTCTTGGCAGTGGTAGGGTCCTAGCTATGAACAGCTGTCCTCTGGCTTGCACTTCACTTTGCTTTTTTCACTTTTCCAGACCTTTTAATGCCTTTATTCACTCTAAACCTGGGTATTTTGCTTGCATGTTCTGCTCCTCATATATATTTTAACACTGTGGTTGTTGTTTTTTTAAAAAAATAGAATATTTTACTATATTCTAAGCCATGGTAGAGAAACAGTTTTGAAATGGGCAATAATTCTGTTTTAATAATAACAAAAATGTCATTTTTATGTATATAATTTCTAGTATGTGTTACAGAGCCCTGAACCAAATAACACTTCCAGTCTACTAGAATTTAATTCAAATATTTGTTTATCACTTCCTTAGCCTAGCAGGACTCTTGAGATGTTGTTGGTGTTGTACCCTGACATACAGCAAATAAAAACGGAGAAAAAAGAAAAACACTTTCGAAAAAGACTAAAGCAGCCCTTTCTTTAAAAAAAAAACAGTTTAAAAAACACAAACATGCCTAAAACAATGAATAAATCCATTCTGATTTTAAGGATTAAAGTATGGACAAAACAGTAGAGTCTTGGTCACCTGCTGGAAGGTCAACAAGGATGGAGCCAGTCTGACTTCTCTTGGAAAGAATCTCCACAGCCAGGCTGCTGCTTTGTAATTAGGTGCCTTTAAGGAAACCCCAACTTATACCAACCCTATCATGGGGCATTCTTGATAAGATTTATTCAGAGGATGTTTGACAGCATCAGATACTGCCTTCCTCTTAGGCTGAAATAATATGGCCTGCCCAAGGTCACTTGGTCAATTTCTGTGGCTGAGCAGGAATTTGAACCCTGGTTTCCAAGAGTTCTAGGTCTCACATTCATATCACTACACCACACTGCTACCCCAAAAGGTAGGTGATTAAAGGGTCCACCCGCAATGCCGGTACCTCCGTGTGACAGTGGGGAAATAATTAGCTCAAAATTAGGAAGCCTGTGAGAGGGGGGTAACTTAACAAGATGTTTCCGCCAATGTTTATGGAGTCCTCACAGGAAAGAACCAGACAGAGATTCAAAAGTAAACTAAAATGTGTTTTATTAAGAGTTTCACACAATTATGCAAAGATCCAAGCACTCACACAACAGCTAGCCAAAGGATAAAGGGAGGCAAGTTGCAGATAGAGGAATTTTAGGGTTCGGGTGATAATTACTGATCCAGAAAGCAGTGGCTTAGATGGATGCATAAGGACAGTACTCATCTGGGAATCAGAGTGACAGTTTGGCAACCAGCAAGAGAAGTACCGCACTGAATCATTCAAACTGGAGGGCTAATATAACCATGGGAGACATGGGTGTGAATGGATCTCCTGGCCAAGTAGACAATGGAAGTTGAAACATGGACAAATGGGGTCCAGACAGAGTTAATGGTCTTATTGTTGGGTGTCAAGGAGTTAATGCTGTCATAATAATTCTGTAATTGTGGAGAGGTTTTGAGGACAATGCAGGGAAATGTTCAGGTGTGAGGAGACAGGGTTGAATCAATCAGTATTTCGGTGAGAAGTTCCTTTGGTCATTGTATGCTCAGAGATGTTCCAGCTTCAGATTAAGTCTATTATCTCCAGAGTTGCCTGATCATCTGCCTGACAATGACTTTGGCTATGTCTAGAAGGGGGTCTTCTGACTGCTTTGCAATCACACGTGTTCAGTCAGTAATCTTCCTGTGCCTAGCTTGACCTTCTAGTCACCTCAGGCTCCATTTTATATCAATGCCAATTAATGTATTTGCCAATTAAATCATATTTTGTCAATTAAACCGTATCAAAACTGGGATGTGTGTGCATGGGCCCATAACAACAGTGGTTCTGGCATGCCGCAGCAGATTCAAATTCCCCATTGTTTCCACCTTCATTAAATGGAAACTAATGCATGGCAAACTCGACCAGTCTGGGTTTTGCTGGACTATTCCACAGATGAGCTCATAGTAAAATCTGCTAAATTTCTTCAGGTGAATATTTGGAACCAAAATTACAAGTGGGGTGCAGCACGAAAAGAAAAACAAATACAACAGGTTCAACCATTTATAATAACCAGTTTTGGATCACCAATTTGTCCTTCTGAAATGAACAACTATATTTCAAAGTACAATAATATCCTTCCAAAAAGACATGGAGTAAATCTCCCTTGCAGATGTATCTATATTAAGCTTACATAGAAAAGGTCACTTTTATCATCTGATCCACATTTGTACCTTATACTTAGGGGCAAGCATGAGCTTTCAATGAAAGAAATAGAACCCATCTGATAAAAGGTTTCTTGTCAGAGTCACAGGGGAATTAAAACTCTTATATTAAAATTAAAATCTGATCACTATTTGAACAGCCCAATGCGCTTAACAACTTGCAGAATTAAGTTTCTGTGAAGGAAAAAAAAAGAATGGATTTTGTCATTTAATACTTGAAACTTCTGTTACTTAATGAAAACATTTTGAAACTACAAATAAAAGCTTCTGCTTCACAGAAGAGTTCTTGTAAACATTTTGTTAATTTCAGTGAGCCTTGCACAGGTGGAGTTCCCAGCAGGCAGTGCATCTTTTTATATTACATTTCAATCTGATTCATCTGTTGCAACATCCAGGATAGCATAAAACAGGAGTGTAGAGCCTGTGGCCCTCTAGATGTTATTTGACTCCAACTTTCAGCATTCCTGACATGTACTATCCATGTTGGCTGGTGCTGATAGGAGCTGGAGTTCATCTAGAGGGCCACAGGTAGCCCATGTGGAGTACACAACTACATACATTGTGGAGTACACAACTACTACAACTACACAACTACATTACAAGTGATGTGTTCCTCACAAGAACCCTGAGAGGTCAGTCAGTCTAAGAGAGAGAAGGTGGCAATCTCAAGTTTAGTGAATGAGTTTCACAATGAATTAAGGATCTGAATCCAGCTCTCCTTTAGCTAAAACAAGGATGAGAAATGTGTAGCCCTCCAGAGGTTGTAGCATTGGAACTTCCATCAGCCCTAACCAAACAACCAATAGAAAGGAATGCTGACAGTAACAGTCCAAAACAACATCTTGAGGACCACGCACTTTCCACTCCTGCTGTAAATCAAGTGCTGCCCCTCACATCACACCAGTAATCATATCTTAAGTACAACATACACCAAGATATCCAAAACAGCTTGGAAGGAGAAAGCCTTCCCCAAACAGAACACTGCTGTAAGAATTTCTAGGTTACAGAGAACATTTTTTTAGAAAATGTCTTCTCCAAGGAATTATCAGATTGTTTTTCACTACATTCACAGAAAAATAAGAAGAGAAACAATACCTGTTGCACGCACAAACCATTACAAGAAATTGGCTACAGCTGAATCCAGGATAAAACTGAACCCTTTTCATCATAACCTACACAATTTAACTTACCCAGCAGTACAAACCCTTTCCCTATAAATACAGATGAATTACTCTTAACAAGAGAACATGATGAAAAAGACATCTGTAGCTGGTATGCTTCAGTAAATATTTTAGACTGCAGTCCTAAATAAGACCTACTAGGGAGTGAACCCCACTGAACAGAGTAAGATTTATTTCCAAATAAACGTGCATAAGATTGGTCTAGCAGTCAACCTTCAGTGAAGATTAATGCTTTTTTTAATGTTAAAGAAACCCAATTTGAAGTTACATCCCAACTTTATGTTTTGTCACATAAATATAGCCAGCACATTTAATAATGTTCACAATCTAAATCTTGTACTAGCACTGTGGTTGGATTATTAAAACTACAGTCCTATTCATCTTAGTCCCAATGAACCAACTAAACAGAAATCAAAAATAAACTATGATGTCTGTCAATTATTTTTGGCAGCTGTGTCCTGCATGTCAGCTTCAGACAGCACATTTAAGATCATGACAATTTTACAATGATAATAAATCAAACTTTCCCCACCCCCCGAAATAAACAGTAAACCCAGAATATAGCGAGCCATGAAATTAGTTTCGTTTTGAGGTTAAGTTATTTACAAATAGCAAAACCTCAGACTTTATGACCCCCTACTGCAG